>VZRE01001354.1:790688-934941 GCA_013396775.1 Cephalopterus ornatus
TTTTTGCCTCAGAAAGCTAATCCAAAATTTTACAGGAAAAAAATAGAGTAGGCAAAGCTGATAAGAAAATCAAAGATCATTAATAGAAACAAAGCACATAGCAAACACAGTGTCTAATATCAAACAAAATGTGAAACACAGAACGTGCTTGACTGCACCAAACCACAGCTCCAGGCACTGACAGCATCTTAATAGAGAGTTTTCTTTCCCAAAGCTCCCAGCACTGGCCTGGTTAGTGATGCTGCTGTCCCTGGCCCATGGCTGCCAGCCACTGTCCCTGCATTGGCAGCAGGGTTTATCTCCAAACACATAACAAGTTTTCCTTTTCTGATTAAATTAACACAGTCCTGGAGGCAGTACCCAACCAGTCGCATCCATGGATCCGTTGCAACCATGAAATAAAGCCAGGCTGATTCCAGGTTAAAAAGAGGCTCATGCCTTGAACCACAAGGGAGAAGAGGACTAGTGACAGAAGAGACTGGAAAAGTCCTTTAAGGTTACCAAGTCCAACTGTTAATCCAACACTGCAGAGCCCACCACTAAATCATGTCCCCAGGTGCCACATCTATGTGTCTTTTACATCCCTCCAGGGATGGTGACTCCACCACTGCCCTGGGCAGCCTGTGCTAGTGCTTGACAACCCTTTTGGTCAACAGATTTTCCTTAATATCCCATCTAAACTTCCCCTTGAGGCAGTTTCCTCTCATCCTGTCACTTGTAGCCTGGGTGAAGAGATCGACCCCACCTGGCTACATCCTCCTGTCAGGGAGTTGTAGAGAGCAAGAAGGTCTCCCCTGAACCTCCTTTTCTCCAGGCTGAGCCCCCCCAGCTCCCTCAGCTGCTCCTCAGAGGACTTGTGCTTCAGACCCTTTACCAGCTTCATTGCCCTTGTCTGGACACACTCCAGCACCTCAATGTCTTTGTTGTTGTGAGGGGCCCGGAACTGGACACAGGACTCGAGATGTGACATCACCAGTGCCCAGCACAGGGGGACAATCACTTTCCTGGTCCTGCTGGCCAAACTATTGCTGATACAAGCCAGAATGCCACTGGCCTTTCTGACCACCTGAGCACAAGCTGGCTCATGTTCAGCTGCTGTCCCCAGCAGGCCCCAGGTCCTTCTCTGCCAGGCACCTTCCAGCCAACTCTTCCCCCAGTCTGTAGTGCTGCCTGAGGTTGTAGTGACCCAAGTGCAGGACCTGGCACTTCCCCTTGCCATTCTCCTTCCCCTCAAGCCACATGCCTCAGCCCATCAATCCAGCCTCCCCAGATCCCTCTGCAGAGCCTTCCTGCCCTCCAGTAGATCAACACTCCCACCCAAATAATGGGGTCTTAATGCTGTCATGGGCTTATGTGTGTAGTTCACATTTCTACAGATGATATATTAACACATTTTTTTCTCTAGAACAATAGGACAAACAAGTTTCAAGTCAGTCCCACATGCTACAGCTGAGATTCAGGATGGAGCTGATCCTACAGCCATCACTGCATCACCTGTGCTCTGGGCTGCAACACTCCCCATTTCACTTCAAATGTCACAGCATTTGGCTTCCACCATCCTCTCTCCGCCCATATCCACTTCCCAGGATCACATGATCAGGAGAGACAAACAGCTTTCTGGTTTTTACTTTTAGAGACTGCAGAAGGGATCCAGCAGACTCATCACAGGTGGCAGCTCTTAATTTCTAAATCATGTTCTGGTACATCAAAGTACTGTCCAACTTTGCAATATTGAAGAAGTGGGGGTTTTTTTTGTTGGTTTTAGGGTGGGGTTTTTTTTGTTTAATGATGATCCACGTTGCATGTAGAAGAGCAACAAAAGAATGGGAATTAGATCCCGGCCTTTCTACAGCCCACTGAGGGCAATGAGCAGATCTGTTCTCCTTTCCCCAACATCTGTCTTTGGTCCCACGGGCTCATCAGCACAGATTTTTGTGCACAAAATCTTCTCCTGCAGAAAACACAGAATTACTGGAAAGCAGTTTATGTAAATATACTCTTTCCTCAGAAGAGGACAGTGTTTTTAATGACAAATTGAGTGAAATCTCACTTGGCGTGAAGCAAATAAAGTAGTAAATATTTCAAGTTACTGCTCTGCAGTAATAGAGACTGCATTTAAAATTAATTGCTGTGGATCTGCCATATCTTACAGAGAAACAGAGTGACAACTAACTGCGATGTGACACATCTGCATTACAGCTTTTCATCTCAATTCTGTCTTCAACAGGCTCCATCAGCTGCTTGCATTCAATACATGAAACGATATTTTCCGCCTGTCTCTACTGGAGAAGTAGCAATCTCCTGATGCTTCCCAGCAATGAGAAACCTGCCTGAATGTCATCGCTGTCACCACAGAGTGCAGCTGTCAGGCACAGGGTATAGGTTATAGAGACGTATGTCTCTGATGCTCCTCTGCTGAGCCCATCGTGCATAGCCCACTGCAATAGAAACCAGAGCTAGGACTGGACTGAGTTATAAAACCCCATTTTTTCTGCTCTAGGATTGTCAGATACTGGAAGATGAAGTGGTTTACCCAGTTAAAAAAGTGGTGTGGGGCCAGTAGAGAAAACAAGAGATCACTGCAAGTTGCTCTGGTATAACCTGTCTCCACTGTGACTTTTCCTGGCAGTCCCTCAGCATGTTTGTCACTGGGAGAGATGGCTCAGACACAGTGTTAGGGCTCCAGCAAATGTCCTTCTTGCACTTCTCAAAACAAACAGTTCACTGGTGCTTCAGCTGGGCTACAACCTTCTCACAGAACCTTCACAAGTTCTACGTAGTGTATGTTGGAAAAACAAAACCTTCCATCACAATGGAATCTCTTCCAAGTCCCACTTTGCTTATCTGAGGAGAAAGGCTTCAGTTTCATCAGAGGAAAGACTTAAAACATCCAATACAAACAGGAGAAACACGGATGTTGACTGACACAAATGCTTTTCTTAAAGAACGAATGATCTGAAATTAAATCTCTGTTGCATCCTGTCATTGAAGCAATCCTGGATTTGCATCCTCAGGTAGACCCCAAACACTTCACTTAAATAAATTCGGATAGACTTGGTCTACCCAGTGCACACAAGCCAAAAGCTTAATCTTTCTGCTGCAGAAGAGCAGCCACAGACCACGCTTCCCAGAGGACACCTACATCTTTCACTGCTCTGACCCATCAATTGCAGGGATGTTCATCTAATTCAGTCACTGAACTGAATTGACTTGTAATGTAGAAGGCAAACCCAAACTGTGTAATTAAATCACTTAATTTGCCACATGAGGCATTTCAGGATCAATGCACTCATATTCACAAAGGTCAGTGGTGGTGGAAAACTTCAAGGAAGCAGCAGATAACAACCTATGAATGGCCTGATCATCTCTAAATGAAGTCAATAAGCATTGTTTACTGACTTTGGATCAGATACATCCCTCCTCTGCCACCTCCAAATATGGTTTTGCCTGATGCTACAACAGTGACAGAGAAGTGCCCCTAACTGTATTCCTGCCTATTCCTGCTAAACAGTTACCAAAGGTTATTTGAAATGGAGAGATGAAATGTCACATTGTTCCTTGGCCAATAATTCTGCTGCTGTGCAGTGCTGTGATCACTGGGCAACAGTAGCATTCTGGAAACACTATTTCTGGGCTGCATTCTGCAAGAAAAACTACTTGAAGCTTGCTCACATGAGGTAGGAGCCAGATTGCACCCAAAAAATATAAAATCCAAGTGCCATCTTCCTCATCTGCAAAGTGAATGCTTGGTGCTTCACTTCCCCCATGTACCGTCAAAAGATTCTTCACTGTTATTAAGTTTGAAGAGATTTTTTCCAAATGTCATATTGGCATGTAGCAACCCCAATATTCACAACATGAAGGTGAACTTTCATGAAACAGAGGAGAAAATTAACATTCTTCCTTATCGGAGGAAAATGAATCTTATTTTTCATTCCATCAAAACATCTCTTCATGGACAGGACAAATCTCATAAATTGCTTTAACCCATGTATCCACCTACAGTCCATTCTAGACACTACTGTAAAAAAGCATGTAATCAAAGTAAATGAGCATAATTACCAGTGACTGCAAATATGGGAGTTTAGGTTATTTTCTCAGACATTTCGTATGTGACCATTTTACCATTAGTTTACATTTGAAAATATGAATAAACTATATTAGGTTGGGAGATAAAAGGGTACAATAAAAGGGTACACATTAAAAATTCATGCAGAAAGCATTCCATCGCTGTGATTACCATTACAACTATTCATTCAAATCTAGTCTTTTCTCCCCAAATGTAAATATAACCAAATCACAAAGCGTGGCCAAATATTAACCTGTTTCAAGGGACAGGGGGTCCCTTGTTATCAGACTTCACAGCAAGACACTTCTTTCACTTCTACCAGGCAAGGGACAAGAAACGACTGCGCGATTCCATTTATTTAATGTCAGTTCATGTGAATTCCTCAGTTTTTTTACAATCACGTTTCCAGTCCCAGTGGGTCAAACAGACTTCTTTAAGGAAACCTCACAGCTTTCTTGACCCAAACACATCCCATTCCATCCGTGCTGCTGCACTGGGCAGGGCTGATGGCTGCGACCCAGGGGGATGCCCTTCCCTGCAGATGCAGCAAGACCAGGAGGAATTACACGTGACTTCCTCAATCTTCCACGTCTGACAGAAGCAGGAGGCGCAGCCCATCGTGAGCGTTACGGATCAGGTCATGTCACATCTCAATAGCTTAATGGCATGGCTGGTGGCACAAGTCATGTCAGCAGTTAAGTGACAGTAACAGAGTCACCTGTCAGGTCGTGGCTCCGGGAATCAAGTAACACATACATATTGATGGCATGTAATAGCCTGTGCTCAGATATATCTTCATAAAGGCAATATAAATCAAGCTCCTGTCCAGGACAGGTGCGTGTCACAGCTGTAAGATGTGGAAGTTAATTCATTTAAATTACATTTTAAACCAGACAGAACCATAATCTGTCCTGAGGCATGTTCATACATCAGGTAGCCTGATCCATCTTTCAAAAGGTCCTGAGTTAGACAATTTTTTCTGCATTATCACCTCCCAGTTGAAAACAAGACCCAAAATCATATTTAAACTACATTTCTCCTTTCACTCGTAAGGGCAAATTAAGTTATATATTGAGGAAAAATATGATCAGAGGGCTGGAGCACCTCTGCTATGGAAACAGACTGAGAGTTGGGGTTATTCAGCCTGGAGAAGAGAAGGATCCAGGGAGACCTTAGAGCCCCTTCCAGTACTAAAGGGGCCACAGGAGAGCTGAGGAGAGACTTTGACAAGAGCATGGAGTGATGGCACAAGAGAGAATCACTTTAAACTGAAAGAAGGTAAATTTAGATTAGGAAGAAATTTTTCACTGTGAGGGTGATGGGGCACTGGCACAGGTTGCCCAGAGAAGTTGTAGATGACATATCCTTGGAAGTTCAAGACCAGGATGGACGGGGCTTTGAGTGACCTGGTCTAGTGGAAGGTGTCCCTGCCCACGGCAGGGGGGTTGGAACTGGGTGATCTCGAAGGTCACTTCCAACCCAAACCATGCTATGATAAATCTTTCAAGAAAACTGTTATGCCATGTCAGCAGCAAATATGAATAGCTTCATACATACTGGGATTATTCCAAAATTGAAGTGCTCAGAAGATTTTTTTTTCCCCTAAGATTTATTCATTTCCCAGTGAAACTGCCCATGAATGCAAGTGCACTTAAGAAAAGAAAACTATGCAATTAGGCTCTTCTTTGACACGTATGAATACAAGCACAAGCTAATTTACAAGTATTTAGCTGCATTTTCTTGTAGAAAATTTTATACTACTCTGCTTCCAAAGCAAAGAAAATTAGTCTTTGCTCTACACTGTAGCACCTGAAGTTCAAGGGTCCACTGACACTTCTAGTGGGGTTGCTGGGGGGGAGTACAGTTGGGATCCAGCCCTACAAATGGGAAAGCTTCCCAAGACTTCAGGATATTTCTGCAGTTTGATTTTACACACGTCATACCAAAGCCCTGGTGTTGGCAGTGTTTAAGCACAATGAGATGCATAAACATGGTACCTGTGCAAGCAAATATTCCATGGATGAAAGAAAAAAAAAAAAAGTTGCGGGTCTCACAGCTGTAATACCAAAGTAGGAAACACCTGGCACTGGACACTGAAAACAGAGTTGAAATAAATTATGACAAAGTGCAGACTCTTGTTATCTGGCTCTTATCTACACAGACAAACTGCCAGGGCATTTGGCAAATTCTTCCCCTCCAGATGCCTTCACTCACAATCACACATGTGTCTTGATGGGATGCCCTGGCTGGGAGTATTGGAATGACCTTCCTGAATGGCACCAAGATCTCTGTCCTGTCTTCAGCAGGGGACAGCACCAGCATCAGCTACTTCAGCAAAAAGTTTAGAAATACCAAACAGGCAAGAATTGGGAGTAATCCTTTTTCCATATCATGGCTCACTTTGGACAATGAAAGGCAGGAATTGACTCCAGTGCTCCCACAGGATGCTGGGGCCCCCCCACAGCAGGATATCCAGCAATACAAACAGCAATAACCTTGGTATCTGTCTAAACAACTGACTCCTTGCACTATGCTGCATTCTCAGCCTCATGGACTCTGCAGGGCCACCAGCTCCTAGGTTCAATTTCACAGCTTAATTCAATCCCAAATTATCAAATCCATGCAATTACGTCGTGACATTTGAATCACCGTGCTGTCCAAGCTGGACGAGGAGCGGACACGGGTTCGTGTCTGCGCCGGCAGACAGCGCACAGCCAGCAGCAGCTGTCTGGAACAGCAGCCTCAGGAGCCTTCCCTGCTGCTCCGTTTCATTTTACAAAGTCAAACAGGTGCACTCATTCCCTAGAGGGCATTGCTGAACTGCAACAGCTCTGCAGCAGACATTGTCCCTTGGCCCCGTGCACCAGTGCCCTGCACAGCCCGCAGCTCCACCCGCAGCGCCCAGTCCCACTGGGAACCATGGCCAGGCCCTCTGGCCAGAAGGTGCACAAGTGGAGACAGAGAGTGGTGAAGGGCACCAAACCGAAACACATCCCCAGGTCCACCCATATAAACACGCTTTGCAGTGTTGTACCTGGAGCTCCTTGTCTCCCCAGAGCAGCTGATCATGCAGCTGACATCTCCTGCACTGGAGTCACGGAATCATTGAGTCACGGAATGGTTTGGGTCCGAAGAGACCTCAAGGGTCATCTTATTCCAATCCCCTTCCAAGAGCAGAGACACCTTCCACTAGACCAGGTTGCTCCAAGCCCCATCCAACCTGGCCTTGAAGACTTCCAAGGATGGGTCATCCACAACTCTCTGGGCAACCTGGGCCAGTGCTTCACCACCCTAATTTCTTCCTAATAGCTTTGTCAATCTGAAGCCATTCCCCCTTGTCCTGTCTCTTCATGCCCTTATCCAAAGTCCCTCTCCAGCTCTCTTGTAGCCCCTTTAAGCACTGGCAGGTGCTCTGAGGTCTCCCTGGAGCCTTCTCCTCATCACAGTTTGGATTGCAATTTACCCTGATGTTGAGGGCAATGACCACATGCTGCAGCTGTCATTTTGCTATTATTACACCAACTTCCCCACTCCAACGCCTTGTTGAACAGCATGCTTAATTGAGTTTATTCCTTCATTATTCAAAGAGTACCATTCTCCTCACATTGTATCCCACAGACAAAATATATTAAGATCTGGCAGTGTACTTCCTAATAGCACTAGATCATTATTCCCCTTGCAACTGTTACTCTGTACATGTTAGTCAGCAGTTCAGTACAGGGCACCGTTAAAAAGGATTTAGAGCCCCAATGTTACTGGGAAACACTGGATCCTGCTTTTTACTCCATAAACAGTTACAGCTCTAAGGTGGGAAGCAGGGCCAGCAGAACATCTTCAGGGCCAGAAACAAGTGAGAAAGTTTCCCCTTGCACTTCCATCAGCCTTTCTTTCTAATGAGGGAAGAGAAAAGCACATTCCTGACCCTGCTTTAGTGACACACTAACACCTCAATTCGATGCTGAGGGAGCAGTGCTGGATGGGTGGGATCCTGACCTGGGGCAGGAAACTTACCTACAATTCCATCATTTTTTTCAATAAAACCGTAATATTCAAATCACTTTACAAAGGTTGTGCATAACAACATAACAACATGAGCAATGCTTTCTGCCCCAGTTATACCCAACTCTTGGATGATCCAGATAACTGCAGATTGGGAAGGACCACATAGGTGCTGGGCTGTAAACAATTCTTTTGTTCTCTTCTGATTATTGGAATAAGCAGCAGCTTTGAGTTAAAAATAACCATTCTCCAGACCTGCAATTATTCTCTCAACTTGTACTTGTCTGTACTCTTTTTATCACTAATCACTGCAACACAAAATATGCCAGAAAAGTTTGGAATACAAATCCAATCTCAGACACAGTAAAGGACTAATAACTCATGTTGTTTACACACATTTAATTCAACATACCAGAAGCAATTTTCTCACTCTCTTTAGCATTTTATTTGCTTATAAATACAAGTCAATACCACAAGATGGCACTTTCTTACTTGCAACACACACTATTATAAACACTTACCCTCTTCAAATGTTCCCAGAATTTTACAACATGTAACTTCTCAGTGGTTCTGAAACATTTAAAAAAGCAAGACCTTCTACAAACTGCATTTGTGTTTGATGTATATTAAATGAGGTCAGGTAATTAAATTCAAAAAAAGGAATTTATAAATATTTCAGATAAGAAAATTTAAATACAAAAGCAGTGTTTGTATTAATTAAACTGAATAACAATTTAAACTGGCCATAATGTATCTACATGGTTTAATTTAATTTAAAATACTTTTTAAACAATCAAATCTTCTAGCCATTCATTAAAACACTTATCTACCCAACTCTTTAAAAAATATTCTTGGTTAAGAAACCACCTAAGCTCTTTCATAACAATCCTTATTCTGTCCTGTAGGTGGAAATGAAGCAAAATCATATTCCAGACTAGAAAACAGGATAAGAAGGAAGAAACTTTAAAAAACCTGATAACTTCAGACACTTCAACTCATTCTTCCTTGCATTTCTCAAAATACATGATCTGGTTTTAAAGTCTTTGAACGAAATGTAAACACTAGAAAACTCATTGTTGAAGTATGTGAAGAATAAAGAGCCCTGCACTAATATAGTGCATAATGATGCTGTGTCAAACTTGTCATTTACAGTAAATGTCACATTTTCCTTGGGATTGTCATGCCTTTTTTTTTTTTTTGAAATTAACCCCTTTTTTTTTCTGTAGATTGTTTCTTTTTTTTTTTTTTTTTTTATTTCCCATTGCTCTAAAGGAAGAGCTGTATTTTCTGGTCTCTTCAGAAAAGCTTCACAGGATCCAAGTTTTAACTCCTTTTTTTTTTTTTTTTAATAAAGAAATAGCAAAGTTTTAAGCTTGCAATACTTCTGTTCTGCCCAGTATATTACATATCAGGAGATTCCTCAAAAAACTGAGAAGTCAGAAAGTTCCAAAAAAGAAAGCAGTTAAGGCAGTTGATGTCTAGATTTGGATTTCTTTTACATGTTACATGTCAATGTCTCCGTCGTAGGCCAAGGTTA
The DNA here is from genome assembly GCA_013396775.1 of Cephalopterus ornatus. Lineage (NCBI taxonomy): Eukaryota > Metazoa > Chordata > Aves > Passeriformes > Cotingidae > Cephalopterus > Cephalopterus ornatus. The sequence goes on from VZRE01001354.1 coordinate 800,294, forward strand.
GAGGCTTCTGCTGTGGAGGAGGGCTTTGATGCTGCTTCGTTTTTTTGCTGCAAGAAAAGCATTTCAGAAGACAAAATTATAAACTGTAATAAGCTCAGAAACATCATCAAACCCCAAACTTCCATAAAAAAAATCAACATCCCACACTGGCTATTTAAATTTGTGACTGGGTGATGCCGCTGTACAGTGACTACTTCTAACACAGACCACATGGCCCCCCTTGTGTGCTCTCACGTGTGTGGTACTGACACACAACCTGCCAAAAACGGGTAGCCAACTGTGCTCCTCATCTGCAGAGGAAATAAGGCACATTTGTTTCCCGTCTCTTCGCACAGCTGACAAAACAAGGAACACCTTGCAGAAAAATTGGAACACAAGCTGTCTAGGAGTGCGACATTCTCATTTTTCTTTGGCATGGTATTGAAGCAACAATAATTATTATTGAGAAATACATTTCCTCACCAGCCTTCAAGTGATGGAGAAGTGTGTAATGTTATTTAAAAAATCCTCTGTATCCTCCAGTGTGAAGCCACAGAGAAATGGAGCTACATGGCTTGGAAAATAAGGGAGCTGCAAGGCCTAAGCAGCATCCAAACACTGTTATTTGAGCTTTTAACCAAAGGGAGAGACTGAGAGAAAGAAGAGAAAAATGAGGGGGAATAAACTGGTGTTGGATGAAAGAGGGCAATGACGCTGTTAGGCCATGGTTGTGACTCTCTCGTGGCCTGCCCTGATCTGACAGGGCTTGGGCCAGCTTGCACCATTAATGTTTGTAAGTTCAGGCCAAATCCCTGGGCATTGCCTTTCCAAATATTCAGACCAGGGGGTGCAACAGAAGCTCTGCCAAGTCAGGCCCATGACCCCTGCCTGGTGCGATGGCTGCGCTGGAGGAGGACAGACAACCCCCCTCCCAGTAAAGCCCAGCACCACTGACACACTGGTGTAGACCAGGACCCGGTACCCTGCCTTTAACAGCGGCTGGAAACAGCAGCTTTAGACACAGGACGTGTTTCCACCTGACATATTCACTGCAAAAACCTATTTAGGGATTTCCTGAGCTGGAGCGTACATCCAGAAAACCACAATTAACACCAGGAGACCCAATCTCCCATGAACTGTTATGCCATCTCCAAATCCATTTATCTTCCTGGCATGCACAGTCCCCAGCAGCAGTAAGCTCACAAGGTAATAATGCACTGTGTGAAAAATAATATCTTTTGTTTATTTTAAACGAACATTTCATCAGATGCCTCCTACTTCTTTTATTGTGGGAAATAAAAATTCCCTAGCACCCTTTTCTCCCACATTCATGATTTCATAGATCTCTATTGTATTCCCACATCAAACATCATTTTCCAACTGAATGCCCCTATTCTATTTAGTCCTTCCTTGAGCAGAAGCCAGCTCCTCGATCCAATCATTCTCCTTGCCTTTCTTCAGTTTTACTCTATCTTTTTTTAAATAATACAATAAAACCCCTTTCTAATCCCAGCAGAAGTCTGAATAAATATAAGGTCCTATTGATAACCAAAAAGAATTCTTTCCCTGTATGACCACCAAACTTCTTCACAATAATGCCCGTTAACAGTTACAATTTCGAGAGTTTTAATTACTCTGAGATAGGGGCTAAATGAAGGCACTTAGGTAATCCAATCTCCATCCTTTCCTAAAGCCTCGAGGATTAAATCTCTGCAACAGAGAGTGCTGTGATATATTTTGGATTGTTTAAAAGCAAACTAGCTTTTATTTAAGGACAAAATACATGCCATACTCACCACATCAGATAGGATGTAAAAATCAGGAAAACGATGATGAAGAACCCACCAGCTGATACTCCATACACCCACATCTTCAGTTTACCATCTGTTGAAGATGAGGAAAAAGGACAGAGGGATAAAAGGGGAGAATAAAAAAAATTAATTCTAAAATACACAAAAATTCAAGAGATTAATTAAAGAGAAATTAGTAGCATCCTTGATGGGAAATGCAGCAAGGACTGGCTGGGAATAACCCATAAACCCTGTATTTTTGATAGCAAAGGATATTTCTGTAAAAATCAATCATTTTAAAGACAAAATGTTAACTTTGGTAAGGACCATAGATTTTCCTCAATGAAAACTGAAATTGAACTCTTCGTCCCAGTTTTCCGAAGCAGTATTACTTCCTAACCCTGCTCTGGCTGAGCTCCCATAGCTCATTACAGGCAGCCTGGGCTTATGGTGCAGCACAGAAACACAATGCAGGCAGGCTCCTGCCCAGGGAAAGGAGCAGGGACGCAGGATAATTGGGGTACATTTCCTTCGGAGCCCCAGTGGCTGCTCTGGCAGAGGCAATTCAATGCTGAGCTGACCCAGACAGACAGAGGTAACATCTCATGTGTTTAGCCCAGAGGAAAGAAGGTTGAGAAGGGGTGGGATTGTTTTCCATAAATACTTGGGGGTCAACTGGGGTAAACACCAGCGAGCACAAGTGGACAAGCTGCTTTGACCTGGAAAACATTTGGGCAACAAAATGGGAATAAATTCAGCTTAGAATAAAAACAAGAATAGGCTTTGTAACAGTAAGATGGATAAAGTTGTGAAAGAGCTTTCTGGCTGGGCCACAGGAGCAGGAGACATAACTGGCTTTAAGATAAGGTAAGGCTCTTGATTGGGCTGTTTGGGTTGCAGTGACCAGGGACCCTTGGAGGAACCCCTCCGTGCACACGTGGGCTCGAGTCTGTTGAAACATTCCCTTGTCACAGAACACTTTATCTGCACAGGTCCTTAATTACAAGCTTTGCATTAATAATAACAATTGTTAAAGAGATGAACATTTCTGTTTCCCGCTCCGTTCTGCTTGTACAGCTTTCCTTCAGGGGAGAAGGTTTGGTACTTTTCCATGCAGCAGCAGTCTGAGCTGATTCACATCAACAGAGCTGCAAATACACACTGGAGCCAGGGACAGGAACCTGTGCCGTGCCCACAGACACGGTTTGACAGAGGCCATTTCAAACTCAGTCAAGTGAGAGGGACAATCACTGAGCCTGGTTTACATTTTACGTTTGAATCACAAATTTTTTTCAAAGGGAAACACATTTAATCAGATCCCATTCTTTCTCATTTTTCTTCCAGGCTTTGTGGAAAGGCTGAGTACTGCTCGCACATTTTCTCTTCTCCTTGAAACACTTGCAGACTACCTCCCACGTGAGAAGAGTTCTGTTTGTCAGGTTTGGGTTGGTTTGTTTGGGTTTTTTTCTGAAGTCTAGGTATGAAATTTGTTGCCCTCTCAACTGGAGAAGGCCAAGAAACATTTAGCAGTCCTGCAAAGGAACTGTCACAGCCACAAAAAGGCATCACAGCATGTCTGCTATGAAGGCAGCTCTGCTCTCCATCCCCAACAGAAAGGCATTGGACCATGTCATCTGACAATTTAAGCAATGCTATTTAAATTGCCTCTCTACTTGAAAAAAAGTTTCTGTACCTGAACTCTGGCCTCCCAGAGTATGGTAAAGAGAGGAAAAACATTGCCTGATCTGAAATTAGTTCTGTGCACTCCTGCAGAGCATTTAGAAGAACAAAAACATCAGCCTCATTAAATCATAATAAAATTTGTGTTTCACACTGTAAAAGGGAAGGGAAATCACAAATTAGCTGGAGAAAGGCACATGTGCTTTCACTGACAGCTAGAAGTCCTTAGACATACACAAATGTCAAGGACTGTGATGCTGCAGGGTGGAAAATGCCATCCATACAAGGAGCATTCACCACAGACCTGCTATCAAGAGCAGAACTCACAGGCAACAGCAGTTTGCTGCAGAGTCAGCACTAACTATTGCCAACCCCCAGATTAGGGAGCCTGAGAGCCTCTTTAAGGCAAGTAATTACATATTTTGCCATAAAGTTAGACAAAGGGGAGTGGTTTGAAGAGCACCAGCCTTGAGCTGGGGTCTGCAGAGCACAGACAGACTGAAGAGTTAACTGCAGGATGCCACGGGGTTGGTGATACACTTAACACACATGGAGCACCTTTATTCCTTTCCTGTATATTGTTTCTATAACATTTCTGGCCTAAAATTAAGTAACACTGTGTACTGTAAAAGCTCCTTAGTCCCTATTTCTGTTACAGCCCCCAGGGGAAAGTCGGCTCCCAGATGCTGCACTGAGGTCAAGCCCCCCAGAAGCTTTCAGGGCTGCAGACTCGAATGCTGATTTAAAAACAGGATTGCAGCATCCACTTACACCTCCCTCCCTTTTTCTAACCCCATAAAGGTATCAGCCAAAGAGATGACACCCAAGTAAGACAGCCTACAGAAGGCCAGGGATGCTGAAAAATGGCAATTAACCTCAAACCTGTGACTCAAACTGATGTTGAACTGTGTGGGCTTCTGGATGAAGGGCTTGATCGAAAACTAGACAACTTTAGAAAGCTTTGGACTGAGCTCTCTGAGCCCAGAGACTGTCAACGCAAAGGTTAACTACTGTATGCAGATCAAATATGTAAATGTAACATTCAAAGTGTGATCACATATATCAGACAGAATTATGGCTCCCCAAATCCCCCTAACACAACCTTTTGTTACATGTTTTCCAAAGTCTCGCATTCATTAGAAACTAATTGCAAACAAATGCAGTGTCAGGTACCAGAAGAGGGGGAAGACTGCACTGCCAGTATTTTAGAAGACGAGGAGAACAAATGTGTTTCAGTAAAACCTGATGCACCTGACAGGTTTGCTTCCCATTTTAAAGCCCTATTTGGGTTTCAGAAATTTATTTTGGATGAATTCATCTTCAAAACAACAGTCAAAATGGGAATCAGCTATTTCTACAGCACTAGTCCTGCGGACCAGCCTGGGCCCATCTGGCACCGGGTTCCACCTGGGGAGGATTTTATGCTGTCGGTGTCAACGATCCACCTGGGATGAGCTGCTCAGGCACAGCAGCTTGCCTGCTTTTTTGGGGTGTTTTTAATGTCATAACTTCAACATTTAAATTCTAAACTCCAAACTTTCTACCCTGCTCTTTTCATAGATTTTTGAAATACGGCAAGAAACAACCAATGCTTTGTTTAATGAAATCTTAAGCACTTTTTGCTCTGAATCTTCTGAAGCACTGGTGATCAATATGTTTCCTAGTCCAAACATATTACCTTCTAGAAACATCATCAGATAATAGTGCTAAGCATCCCCCCAAATCACATATGAGCATACTTTTGCAAAACATTATTGCTTCATTCTTTCTTTGCTATCTCTCAACATAAGAGATTGTGATTCTCTGTATGGGCACAAAGGCATGAAAGACAGCACACGAGTCGGAAACTGGGAGGCTGCTCTGCAGCTCCCAGACCACAATCTCTGATGTTATGATCTACAAAGCTTGTACCTTTCTTCTACAGAAACGTTTTAAAGACAATTTATTCCATTCATATTTAAGTTTTTCACCTGGATTAAAAGGTTGAATAGACCATCCTTTGAAAATGTCATGCATTTTTGAGTTGACAGGTTTATTTTTTCCAGCAATGGTCTTAACATCGGCTTTCTTATCTTCTAAACCTGGTACCTTCACGCAGTAATCCAGGAAACCATTTGATCTCATTACTTCTGTATATCCTCGCTCACAACCGCAGACTCCTCTCTGGAGATAAAAGGGAATTCAGCATTAAACCAGACAGTGCCCCCTCACAGAACAGTGCACACGGTAGGGAAACCACGAAGAAACTGCAAGGTACAACCTGCACGTGCAACTTCACCAAACCAAACCACCCAGGAACTGGTGCCTGCAAAACCATTTCAGTTCAAAAAGCCAAATATATTTGGGGAATTGGTTCAAAAAGAGTCTGCAATTATGGAGAAGCCTAACATACAACCATTTTCATCACAACAGGCTTAATAACAGGAATCTATGGCAAACTCCTCTTGTCAGTAACAATTTTCCCATTGACCCTGCTGGGCATTAGAAGAGACAAATCAGAAACAATCTCCCTTAAGACCTAAAACCTCCTCCTCTATCTCCACTCCAGTATTTCACGGGACTATCTAAAATGAAGCTTTCTTGTGGCCAAATATCCACTGCCCTGGATCAGTCTAAGCAGTTTGTTCAAGAGCTTTTTTAGAAGTCTGTGGTTTGCTAAGCAGATACTCCATTTTATGAATTTCTACTTTAAAACAGCTTTTTTATATTATTTTTCTTTGCTAATTACCTTTTAATGTCTGTCTGAGAGTCTGATACACTTGATTACGATCCAAACAGGTGATTGACTCTCTTATCTCCTCTTTTACAGAAGTTTCAAACAGTCCATTTTTTATGGGACAGTATAATAGCATTCAATGAAAATTAAACCAGGAGTCCCCAGACTCCTCCACAGAACAAACCCACACCTGTAACACCACATGAACGCTCCACCACTCGTTTGTGCCAGTTTATGGTTTTCTTTCAGGATGAAATTCCCACAGCTTCCTCGAGGTGGTACCACGGACACACTAAACTGTTTTCTAGGTCCTGGAATGCATTTAGGATTCAGACGCTAATTCATTAGATTTTGCAGTGCTAATTTCCTAACCATAATCTGCAGCAAGCAATTACCTGTGTGCAGTAGGAGAAGGGTTTTCTACACGCTGGGCTGCAGTGCCGAACTTCCGCAGGTTTCGTCCGAAGAGGACACCCTCCTGGAAAAGAAAATACTGAGTGCCTTCAAAGGCATGTTTTTTGACTTGGATTACCACAGTGTGAGAAGTGCTTGCTTGCTTACTTATTTTATATAGTTAAATACTAGTCTATTAAGCACATTAGCATAATATCTATAGGCATCATATTAATTAATTTGCCTTAACAAGGTGGGGAATTATTATCAAACCCATCTTGTTAATGGAGAACAGCGATATAGAGATATAAGCAATTTGCCACTGGCCACATAGGAAGTTAGGGAAGGAATGGGGAATTAGATGCAGATCTTCTGTGTCCTCATTAATGTCTTATCTACATAAGAAGACATAATCCACATAACGCCTTTGCCCATCCTCACTCAGGGAAGCTTGTGCTTCTATAGGAATAAAAATATGTTAATGAGTTCTTAAATAGTTCTGCACATAAGACTTTTGTTATTATCTTAACCAGTCATTATAAATAGAACTAGATAAAAATGTCTGCATTTTCATTTCTACTCTCTCCTCATTCACCCCGTGCATACTGAAAGAGATCCCATGGATATGCAAGCCCTACTGCCTTTGCCAATCTCTTGTGGAGCTTCAAAGTTCTGATGAATTTCCCTTTTCATCCTGCACAGGCAGAATTTGTAGGTCACAGTGATAGCAGGAACCTCACAGTTTGAGTGATTTGAGATTCCTGTGTGTTGAAAGGAAGAAGAGGTACAGAAGCTGGGGTCTCTACCACACGTGCAATGTTCTCTTCTACTCTTCACAGGAAGGTTGCACTGAGGGATGTGCAAGCCAGCCCAGGCAGCCCTTTTTTTTCGTCTTGAGAGCAGCCCAACAGTAAGGATAAGTAGCCCAAATACTCCCATGTAATATATGTGTGACATTCATCTGACAGCAAGGCTGGTGAGCTCCCATCTGTCTTTGCTATACACAAATCTAAACTGAAATTCTGGAAGAGTGAGGAAGGATGTCCAACTCCCTCTGAGCAATAGATGCAAAAAAAGAAAAGTCTGGATGGAGACATTTCATTCATAATTGTGCGAGGCAATTTGGGGAAATACCTGTGACATTCATTCCATCCGAGCGCTGACACCACACTGTGCGAACGTTGTCTTGCCAAACGCTGGTTTTCCACAGGTAGTCGTAACACTTCCCTCCTGCAATATCAACACCAGTTAGTCTTCACCTTGCAACAAATCCAGAATAAACTCTTGAATGGGAGGAAGCCAAGCTACCTGAGCAAGGCCGAGTTTCCATCTCTTGCCCAGAGCAGCTCTCCTGGTTCTCCGGAGACTGAACGATGAGCGCCCGGGATCGAGACTGGCGCCCCGTTGTCTCAAAGCTCCTGCCATTGATGCAGGTGAGTTCGCAGGAGCTCCACTCTGACCACTCTGTCAGGTGGCAGTCACCTGCACATTGAAAGAATAAATCACAGGTTTGCAAAAAGAATCGGCCTTGAAGGACAAGGACAACCTAAGCACACAACAGCTTTAACAGTGAAATATGCCAGGTATGTCATCCAGTGGTATGCAATATTCGGATTTTCTGCTTCACGGGGAATTTCATTTTCTCAAAAAGCAAAGGAAGTCTTTTTCAGGTGATCTAGAAACAGCAGACTGAGCATTTACCCAATCTGCTGAAGCACAAATTCTTACTACAGCAGCTGACAGCACTCGGAGCTACGGGAGCATGTCCACCTCAGACAGCTATCACAGGCAGGAATGCACCACGACTTCCCAAAGACTTTACCTGGGCAAGGCACAGAGCAGGGTAACTGCAGCACACTCTCTTTCGATGGCAGCTCACCACATAATGCATTCTCTACTGGTTTGGATGTAGCAGAAACAGATGCATCATGCACTACACATGTGAGGTTGCGGACTTGCAATCCATCTCCACACTGTCCACCCTATAAAATGATAAAAGGGAACAGAGGCACACATCACTGATGTTAGCAGATGACAGAAGAAACATATTTGATTCCAACTAAAAAGTGTTCAAAGATACAAAGTTGGTCTTCGGACGTCAGTAGTATCCCCTGCAATCGTTATGAGAATCTCTGTACTCATCTCTACAGAAGCTCAGAGGTAGGGGCAGAGCCAGACAGAAAAGAGTGGGGGATGTAACCCAAGCTGAGGAAGAAGTGGGTACCATAAAGGATTAATACCATCTTTGGGGTCAGCCCTTCATGCCTTTTACTCGAGCTAGTGATTTTCTGATTCTTAATTAATGGCCAATTACATGAACACAAGAATTTTTGGCTTCTCTAAAGAAGCCAAGAGCAGAACCTGCCTATGAGGAAGGGACTCTACCCACCCTCTGATGATGCAGACCAAGAAGAGCATTTACGTAGTTTAAACCCTGCAACAGCAAAAATCCTCCAGCACAGTCAGCTGGGCTGCCAGGGCTATTGTGCATTAGGCTGGCTGTGTAATGTTCTAAAGGGAGCAATCATTTCTGGAGCAGACACGAGATCACCAACTCGAGTCACACACACTTTACCAAAACATCAACCCAAGTCAGCGCTAAACCCCATTTGAACAAGCAAAAAGAGGCTCCATTTGAGCCATTCCATGCTCATCCAGACCAGTTCTGAAATACTTAGTCATATACCAAACTACTTGCTGAAGGTTACTTCCTTTAATGCGAAATCAATACTGTTTGGCTAAAGCTGTGGTCAAGGGCCGAGGATGCTGCAAGAGCTGAAGTGCTGAGGCTATTTCTAGAGGCTAGAATTGTTTCCTTCTCATCTGATAAACAGAGCTGCAATGCTGTTGAGGTGGATGCCTTAAACCTGCATGATGCCTTAAGAATGTGCACCTGAAGCCTTGAGGAAGTGGCACTTTACAAAATTCAGTAAACAAAACTCATGAAGAAGGAAGAAACATTGCTTTTATATAACCGAGGGATGTGCTCCTTTGGATTTCTTGGCGTGGATTCTCTTAAAATAATGGACTTCATCTGCAGAACAGAATGGCTCCTACTGAGTGCATTCACCCAGCAGCAGGTTTGATAGCAGGAATCTCAAGAACAGCTCTCCTGCACACACCTGGCTGCTTTTCACTCTCTCCATCCCTTCTGTTGCAGACTCACAATGAAATGGAAATAGGAGTATAACTAGATGGATTTAGGGAAATTGCTAATCAAAAGCATCTTAGAGATTAGAGTAGATTTACTATATGCAGCCATATTCCAAGTTTTTAACACCATGTTTCACTTTAGTCAGGATGTAACTTACTGTTCTAAATTACTATTTCACCACTGAAGCCTCTATTGTGGTCTGAGATTAATGGTGTGTGAATAACTCATGCAGCTGTCAATTGAGTTAGAGTGCTTAGAAATGGCTGGTGGAAACAGAAGACGATGTGAGAAAATTCTTGGGGGAAATGGGCACTAATCACACTGCAGCATTTCCAGTTCAAAGTGGCTCAAAGAGTGACTAAATGACTGCAGAGGACAAAGTAAGTTTTCAAAAATATTCTTCTTCTTCTAGAAACAATATATATTTATATACATATCAATATATAAATAGTAATAAGAATACTGAGATATAAATAGGTCAAAATAATAATTTTTTCAGTAAAACAGTCTCTCTTATAAAAGTACACGTGCAACAGTCTTCATTTTTATATTGCACAACATTGGAACTACATTCATATTTCAATATTTAGAATGAAAAATAAATATAAACCATGAACTCTCAAACAATCCCAAAGATCAAGGTTTGCTTTTTAACAGTGGCTTCCATTTGCTTGCTTTCTTTCAAGAACTCAATCGAACACACTTAAAATGTGACCCTGTCACTTACAGTAGGAGATCCTTTTTGGTATATTTGGAAAGGCCTTCAGCAATGCAGGAGCACTGCAATAACTTCCTTATCATCTTCAAAATTATTCATGTCCCCAAAATTATACATCTGAAGTTCTAATTAATAAGTGTGGAACCAGAGGCAGTTTGCAGCAGCAATGGCACACTGAGGATGCAGGGAATAGCTGCTAATCAGAGGACAACTGCCAAGGAAACCATCACATATTCAAAACTCAGGAGAACAAATCTGTATTGTAAATGCTCTCCCTTGGAAGGTGTGATCCTCTGAGGTTTGCCTAGAACCAGGATTTGTCTCTTGAGTTACGATCTCTTTGCTGGAAATATATGAGAATTTGCTTTCCAGAGGGGATTCCTGTCATTTGGCTGCAAACATTTCTGTGCTGACCCTACAGAGGATGCAGAACCCATCCTGGATTCCCTAAATAAAGCCTGGACGTATGTGCCCCTCCACCAGTACCTGCATGGAGCCTCCACCTTGTACCCTCCTTGAACTAACCAACACTACTAAAATAAGGAAAAGGTTTATACCAGGACTGTGTTTGACAGCCAGGTATCTGTGGCATTCAGCAACACGCTGACGTAAGGCAGCATCTCCACAAACCTCCTGCATCACCCACAAATAACACACTGATAAGACAGGAGGTAACAGCCCCAATGAGATGCTTTGCACAGATTACTTTAAGAAAAGTTTTCCCTTTTCGGCTTTTACTGGGGTTCACGTGTTCACAATTATGGTAGGTAAAGAGTTGATTGGGCAAATGCTTTCACATGTTGATAAGCATTTTATCAGGTAAAAGTCTTCTCTAATGAGGGAACATTGCGTGATCACATTTAAGGGAGTGCTTTTAAAACACATTAGAAGGGAAAGGTTTTTAGTCTTCTTAGGAATGTCAGCCAGCTGGTGTTTGATAATGCCTAAGCTACTTCACTTACATCCCTTTAATGGAAAAAATGATCAACAGTGTCAACCACTGCTAAAATTTGGTTTTAAGCTAATCAGGGTAAACCACTGCAGCTCTAGGAGATAATGATTAATGTCCTGTAACACTTTAAGATTGGGTGTATTGACCAGTTCCCAAATTCTGCATCCATCTGAACACAGGAGAAATGCCCCATGCCACCAGCAGGTGTGGCTGGAACATGTGTTATTATTTGGAGACTAATGCACTGATTTCCATACTGTGACAATCACCAACACAGAACACGTATAGCAGGCTCTATTCCCAAACATGCAGACACTTCTAATTATTCACATGAAGTCAATTTAACATAAAATAGTCCTTCTACAACTAGGAAATGCAGTCTCAGTTATCTAATAATACAAGGAAAAAATATTTTGGCCTTGTAATTAGTTGTCCCGTTTCTACTATTAGAGGAAGACACTTTCACACTACGCATTTTGGTCTTACCATAGGATACATTTACCTTATTTCACAAAGCATCCTTGAAAATAGAACTTCTAAAAGCTTTCTTTAGAATGCAGGCTTAAGCTTCTTTTCCAGTAAAGCACAGGAATAAATCACCCGGTATTTATGAACTACATTTAATTCCTAAGCACCTCATTAAAGAGAAGTGAACATGAATAGAATGGCTCCTCTCCAAAACAAAGCAAAGGGTAGAGAAACTACGCAGTGGTAATTTAAGGAGAGAAGCAGGCTCTATCTCACTGAATGTGGGGATATCTGGGTTAGGGGAGGCTGTGATTATTTGCTCTGAGCTGAAATTTAGCTGGGTTCTGGATGAGCTCACTTTTAATCTGCACAATGTGTTATTTATCTGGAGTGAGCCAGGGTGTTAATTCAGCTTCCCTACTAATTCTTTTATCAGCTATGTTAGCTCCTATGGCTGAAGGTCCATTCCCTGATGTTTAACAGGATTTGCTTACATTAGCTATCAGATGATGCTATCATTTTTTTCTATATATGTTACACATAAATAAATACTGAATGCAGCACACATAAGCACCATATTCACGTCACTAGTTGCAATGAGTTGATAACAGAAAATACAAATAAATTTCTGTTTCTCTGATCTTGGACTGTCCAAAGACTGTCACGCTGCAGATTTCATGTGTGAAAACATGGGAAAATTCTGGGTATCTATTGTGCCACTCACATACTCACTACATGTCCATCCACCACATCTAGAAACCACACTGGTATTGGCAGTGTGGGAGGGGGCAGAGCAGAAAACACAAGGCATGTGTGTCTTTATGTGCATTATTGGCTTCAATCTCTTACGGTATAATGGGGAGAAGCAGCCACAGATCCCACACAGGTCCTGTCCCCTGGGACCAGACAGGGCACTTTTCCACTCAACCACACTTCTCTCACCTCCGTTTCAGCAAAGCCAGATTTAAGCAGCCTGATAAACCTCGCTGTGAAAGATTCACCTCTGCTTAAACTGGGTTACTGACTAATATGTTTTAATATTGGAAATGTGATCTAACAGATAAGGAGAGAAGAAAAAGCACAGAGGGGAAGAAAAAGTCAATTCAAGCCTGATGCAAGTCACTGACAGTGAAAAAATGATGGCTCCAGTGCTGTGCAGAGGTGCCAAGTGCAGGGACAGCACATCAGAACTGAATTCAGACATTTTTAGATCATTAAAAAGATAGCCAGGCTAAGGAAAAAGTAGAAACCAGCCCCTCATAAAAGAACTTGCACTACTGTACCAGAGACCTGGTGGGGGAAGACCTGCTATACAGTACTTTTTAAAAAAAGGAAATAAAAAAGATAAAAAAGGCTAAGCTCTCTCGATAACTAGTGCATCTATTTTCTTTCTAGAGTTATTTTATATAATTAAATTATAGGTCATCATGTCTATGCCCACTCAAACACATTCACTCCATAAATCCCTTTTAATAGCTCTATAAGCCTATGGTACTTGAACCCATATAGCTTATCTATGAAGGGCCGCTGATGGTTGGAAGATGAGGTGCAGAGACTTACCACTCCCGAACTTCCCCTGCTTCCCTGTGGATCTTATCAGCACCTTCACAGGCCACAGAGACAGTGAACAGCAGACCCAACTAATCCCGGAATGTCATGATGGGTTTTGTGGTCGATCCCAGGCACGGGGAGCCCCTGGAGCCCTCGAGGAGCCCCAGAGAAAGCCGTACCTGGACTCTGCAGGGGGACCACGGCCCCAGGAGCCAGCTGTAGCAGGGCTTCACCGGGCAGCTCCTGTGCTGAGTGAGCTGCTCCGGGCAGGGCCGGCCTTCGCCCGCTGCCCGCAGGAGCACCGAGCGCCCACGCACCATCTGGCCTAGGCGAGGGGAGAACACACACGGTGAAGGACAGACAGGGGGAGAAAGAAAGACAGGCTTTGTAATTTATCAGCATTCCCAGCTCATTTCCCACCACTAAAACCTGCTCAAAAAGCAATTAATTGGGAAGACTAGATAATATGGATGCAATCGCTAAGTCTGAGTAATGCAGCCACCGATATTTTCAAGAACACTTTTTACAACACGGTTTTGTGTGTTTTCCAAGTATAGTATTTGTTTATGCAGCACATTTAAATACTTGACTAAATCCTGATTATTAAGTATGACAAGAAAGTAATTCCTGTGGCAGCAGCATTTCTACCACTACGTATTCAATATGTTTCCAGAGATTTTTAACAAATGAAATTTTCTTTTTATGAGCAATTATGTGGACCTAATTTGAAAACTGCAAACACTGTAGTGGCTATTACCATCCATAACCACTTCTACCATTTCCATTAAAATCCTATTTATTATTGGTGAAAACTTCTTCAGCCACTGAATGGAAAAAGCAATTATGTTACTACTTTTGAACTAATAAAACTGAATATATTCATTAAAGTTACAGCAATTCCATTTCCGTCTCCTTTGCTGTCCATTTATGTCCAGGAATGTTTTCACTCAAAATGTTTCAATTAGAATTCTGGCTCCAATTAAAAAGAAAAGTGGAAAAGAAAAAGCCCTTATGCAATGGAATGCAGAAGATTGTGCTGGACATAAAATTTCTGCCTTGTCTTTCAATACGTTTGGATTTGAGTTAAAAACTAAAAGGTCTGCGCAATAAGGGCAGACACAGACAACAAGGTAGAGGCGAGTGGTAATTGCTAACGCAGAGAAAAGGAAGAGATAAGGTGGTGTGGAGCTCTCCCATTTGGATCACGGCCCTTCAGCTGCTTTTGTGAGCAGAGGGGGGCAAACACCCTGCAAAATGGGGAGGCTGCAATATCCAGCCAGATCCTTCTCCCAGCTATTTATGCACAACCTTTTTAATTAAAAATATTGCAGGTGTAAGGCACATCTCTAATAACTGTCATTGGCACCACCTAAAGAGCAGGGTTTCCAAAAACATTTCAGTAAATAAAAATGAAAAGCGGACACACCTGAAAAAGGTACTGATGGGATACCTTAGCAAGTTATCTTACCTTTACAATGCCATTCCCTTGCTCTGACCCATTGAATTCCATTTTTAAACCCATTTATACTGATTTTAAGACTTCTTCCTTTTCCAATTGTAATCCCCTAGACCTGGGGAGCTTGTAACAGAAGTGATGATAAAAGCTCTTATCCACATGACTGTGCATTCAGCCGTCACGGAATCAGATACATTAGAAGGTGGAAAAAATTCTACCAGCTGAGAGGAAAGGAAAGGAAAGAAACTCCTGCAGTTCACTGGGGAGCCAGAGCAAGGGAAGAGAAACATCCCAGCCTGCTGTTGACGAATCTCAAAGCAACCCTCCCTGGCCCCACAGGCCAAAATTAGCTGTTCCTTCCCCTCCAGCCAGACACCAAATTTGCCAAATTCTTCTTAGTGCTGAATGCTGAGGACTGGTGAGCCATGGAAAAAAAGGTTCTTTGGGAATGGTGGGAAGTCCGTGGCTGTGGGATTCCAGGGACTCCCTGGGACATGCAGCTCCTCCGGCCAGGGAGCTCTGCAGCCCTGCCAGGCACCACCTCCCCACATGGAGCTACAGAAAAGGAGGTCTCCTAAGGTTAAAAGATCCAATTTCCTTAGGAGGGACTTGAAAGCCTGAAGCATTCATCAAGCTATTTTAATTAACAAAATAATTTCCTTTCGTACACTCTGTTTAACGTGTTT
This sequence comes from Cephalopterus ornatus, assembly GCA_013396775.1. Taxonomy (NCBI): domain Eukaryota; kingdom Metazoa; phylum Chordata; class Aves; order Passeriformes; family Cotingidae; genus Cephalopterus; species Cephalopterus ornatus. The sequence continues at coordinate 815,837 of VZRE01001354.1, forward strand.
CTAGCAAAATGTAAATGGGAAGATCATTCAATAGAAAACGCTATTTTCCTTTTAAGAGGAATTAACAGCTTTTCTGTATTTATTTCCATTTTGGCTTCTTGCAGTTGGTTAACCAAACTATTGAAACTCACTACAGTCCCAATGGTCAGCTGGGGCTTGACCCATTTATTCTACCACTTTCTTTTTACACTGTGAATAAATCACTGAAGAAAGACATTTCATTGAAACCTTTCTTTGCACGACTGCAATGAGTTTCTTGAAGCTCTGATTTTTTTTTTCCACTCCACAAACAGTATCTAGGTGCTCGATTACCACTCAAGTAGCAGAAAAACTCCCTGGTTTTTCTTTTTAAATACCTTATCTTTTGCTGCCTATGCAGAAGAGAATCTTACTGCATCTGAAATTAATTTGCTTCCCATACAAACTCTGTAAGAGTCGAAGCAATGTTAGTTGTTTCTTTAATTTCCCAGTGAATTTTTCTTTAATTTCCCAATGTATTGGCGACATCTCTGATTCCTCTGCTCTGCAGTATTAAATGATACAAAAATTAAGACAGAAAGTGGGCTGAAAACTGAAAATGAGGATTTCTTCCTTTGCTCAATTTTGAAAAAGGCTAGCCTTGTTAATGCTTGTCTCTTAAAATTCTATTTTGTGTCAGCAGCCATAATTTCATCTCAGAAACATAGGATTATATTTTCAGATCAGAATAATGAGATTTTTTATCCCCAAAAATTCCTGCCATTCCTTGCATTTTTATCCCCACGAAGTGATGTGTCATGGCTGAAACCAAGAAGATTAAAATTCCTGCTACTGTTCACCCCAGTCAAAATGACCAACATGTTGTAACCAGTTTGATGAGTGTGAGCAGAGCACATAAAACATGGCTCTACCAAGAAACTGAGACCAGACTGTGGATCAAGTTGCTTAAATAAGCCCTGGAGGTCAGGTTAGGTCCAGTCACAAGGTGATAAACAGGGCTTTTCATCCACTTCCCACTGCTAGTCCCTTCAGGAGGCACCAGAGCATCCACAGCTCAGAGAGAGCTCTTGGTGGCCCCTCTTCCAGCAGCATTTCCCACTGCCGTCAGACTAGACCTTGCCAAGGTTGAGTAGCAAACAAGAAAGCATCACAAAAAGTTCGTCTTCAGAAGGCAACACCACAAACGTTTTCCCAAACCGGTGATGAATCAGGGAAGAATATAACCACCAAATTTTTCAGTTGTGCACATCCTTGGTGCCCCTCATTTCTGCCCCACAGGTCAGTCTGGTGTTGAGATGCACATCTCTGCAACCCGCTGTGGCCTCTTCTGGGCTCTGACAACTGAGCAAAGCACAGCAATGTGTAACTCAGGTAAATCCCATAATTCATCTGATAAAGTCAGCTTTGCAAGTGGCAAATCCCAGGTTTAGGAGGTTTTACACATTCAGAACTCCTGTTAGAGAACTTGGGAGAAACCATATGGGATTGGAAAACGTTTACACAGAAAAATTCAGCATCCTCATGTATGTATTTGCGTTAACAAAGGAAATTCAATTTCCTGGGGATTAGCCTTACCAAACATCCTTCCAAGTAACTTTGATTCAGGCCATGAAAGCCTCATCCATTAAGGCAGTCCTATACATCTTTTCATAGCAGTACAGCAACTGATATAAGGGACCCTTATATATAACCCAATGTCAGCCTAAAGCCCTAGCCAGCATCCTGAACAGATGCTGCCCAGAACTACAGCTGCAACAGGCAAAAATATCCATTACACATCTCCGTAGGCTCAGCGAGGCAGGAAAGAGAGATCTACTTTACTCATCATCATTTATAAAAATCAATATATTCGCCTTTGGCTGCTGTGTACCAGAACTGTACTAGATGTTAGTGCCACATGCACAGCAGCACCACGTCTCGTTTAAATGCATTATTCCACAAAATGAAACCTGCCAAGAGAAAGGGGCCATCCATTAAAATATATCACAGCAAACTGGTACTGAAAGAGATGGACAGAATAAAAATGTTAGGAACAATGCTAAATTAAAAAAACCACACAAAAACGCAAATCCAGCAACATTAAATTTTGATCTGAATCATATTTAAATTATGTTTCTCTTTGAAGTCCTTGATGGTGCTTCTGTAGGCCCTTCACACGCTCTCCAAGAAAAGACAGAAAAGCAAAATATTGTTGTAAGTAGATCCAGTAATGGTGCATTCAACTTGCTGTGCATTATTTCTGAACACCAAGCATCTAAGTCCTTTATTTCAGCTGTACCAAACAGTGGGCAATTACTTACTGGCAAAGGGAAGCAGAGTATGAGTGTTTACTACAGCTAATTCCCACAGCTCGTTTATTGTCATCCTTTGTTTCTTCCTGTTTAATTTGAGGCTTCATCCTATTCACATAAATGCCTGTGAGAAACTCATGGTGACTTCAAAGGTGTTGCTGTCCATGAACTTTCCGGTAGGAAACTCTCACTGTATTCATCTGTGAAGCACCACCTATAGATAAGTGCATAATTAATGTCTTCTCTGTTAATGTCATCATCAAGTAGTATTTATAACCAACTGGAACTCGGTGAAGAAGCTGAAATGACGGTGTCTGTGCTGGAACCACACAAGGGCTGCAGCCACAGGACTGGTGCCAAGGTCCCTCCATCATGGACGTTTGATATCAGGGTAGCTCCACACTTTAGGACTGCTGCAGCAAAAGTCAAATCAGGACTGAGGATGCAGGAAAATAAACCATGTGCTGGAATAACTTAGATGCAAAGTATTTCTGTTTCACTGACGCTTTGGCATGAGATTCAGAAGACTCTTGGGTCCCTGCAAAGCTATTCAAATGGCAGAGAAGGACGAGCAAAACTTGGCTTCTTTATGATACAGTTTTTAGGACAGTTTTCCAACTGTTCGGCTGCCATAGGTTCACAAAACAGTATCTCCAGCTTTAAAATCCATGTAAAAGTACAGGAATAGTACCTGTCTATAGCCTGAACAAGACAGCTCTCTAGCCAGTAATATAACGGAGTTATGATCTTTGAAGGTCAGGAGATGACCCATAAACTGAGCTGAGCTTGGGCTTGACTGTGTGGTTCAAGCAGCCTTAGTGCGGTTTGGCACCTGCAGCCAGGACACTTGAGGACACTGGCTGGAAGGTCTGCTTTGTCAGGGAACGGTATTTCCAGATTTCCTCTGCTTTAGGACATGAAGTAACTCCTTGCATGCACTGGCAGCCATCTGCTCTTTAATCAGTCTTTAGAATAGGCACAAGCATTTCAGGATCAGGGACATGCTACAAGACATACCTTCACTCAAGCACATCCTTTTTCAACCTGTGCAATATAAGAGCTCAGGATAAAAAAAGCCTTCAGGTATTATATAGAGATTTAGCTCCTTGAGTGTGCTAAAAGTCATAAAAAAGTTACGACCTGCTTTTGCACTTCACTCTGTTTAATTTAGCAAGTGATTGAACACTCAAAAAATTAATTTAAGTTTATTCAGCAACATGAGCATTAACACTCCAAAATGGATTTTGAAGAAAAAATAAAATTTGGAATTAATAGTACTCCCAGAGTGTTGTTGTTAAAACACTGTCCATGAATTATTCATTTCTGTGAAGAAAGCACTACTTCACAAACGGGCTAAAAGCTCAGCAAAGGAAGAACAGCACTAATCCAAATATTAAGCTTTTTCTGTAACATGCTTTGATCTCTGGAATCCATCTGAAGGAATCACTTTATGGAAGTTAAGAGCTTTTTTCTTTTTGACCTTAAGTGAATTTGATTCAAATATACATCATGGCTCTTGAATCTTAAAGACCATTAGCTGTACATCTAATTCACATCAGAAGCCTGGGAAATAATGTCTCAAGCTTATTTTGAGTAAAACCTTCAATGCATTTTCTCATGTCAATACTCAAAGGGTTTTTTACATGCTATAAGTTGAAAAAGGTCCTAATCCTTTCACTTTTTGTATGCTGGGGAGCATTACTGGCTACAGAAAATCTTGCCGAAGTTACTGGGGTCATACAAGTATTAAGGGACCTGTGGATACAGGATGGAGACAGAGGCATATGCTAAATGATGACAAATAGTTTTTGTGTGTTTTCCTCAATGGGATCCAATTATGTGACTAAAAGTTCCTTCACCAGAGGGTTCTTATTTATTTATCTCTTAAGATTACTGTAACACTCCCCAGCTCTTTGGTAGCTCTACACACTCCCTGTCTCTGGGGTTAACGTTTGCTATAACTGAATTCTGAGAGTTTGAATTTATTAATAAATAATTCTCTAGGCATCTGACTACTTGCTTCCTAAGTTGCATTTTTTACTTTAGAGTACTTCGGAAATAGCCTGCTTTGTTCAAAACACCCAAGGCCTCAGCGTGGCTTGGGGCTACCCTGGAGCTCTGCATCCCTGCTCAAGGACCACCTGAGCCCACCTGGGGCTGGGGGTACTTTTTGTGCTGCATTGCTGAGATACGGTGGGGAGGAGGACAGGCAGGGACTCACCACCAGAGCCACACGTGTGGGAGCACAGGGACCAGGCCGACCACGGGGAGAGCTGGCAGTCCACCGCACACCCCACCACACACGGGCTGCTCGTCTGCACGGGCTTCTCCAGGCCGAGCTGTGAGGTGACAAGGAAACACAGGCATCAGCTTCCCAAGCCCCCGGCCACCTCCTGCCACAGCCAAGTACCCAAACAAAAATTGGCAGCGACTCCAGCAGGACACCAGCACGGAGGAGCTTTCCCAAGGGTGCAACGCGTAAAAGCCATTTCAGTATTGAAGCGTTTCACGTCTAAGCATCTGTGCTGATTTTGGCTGGGGTAGAGTTAATTTTCTTCCCAGTGGCTGGTATGAGGCTGTGTTTTGGATTTGTGCTGAACACTGTGATGATAATACAGATGTTTTTGTTACTGTTTAGTAGGGCTCACACCGAGCCAAGGCCTTTTCTGCTTTTCATACTGTCACCCTGGGCGAGGGGCTGGGGCTGCGTGGGAGGTTGGGAGGAGACAAAGCCACAGGAGGTGACTCCGACTGACCAAAGGGATATGCCATACCACACGATTATTATGTTCAGTATATAAAGCTGGGGGAAAGAAGGAAGAAAGGGGGATGTTTGGAGTGATGGTGTTTGTCCTCCCAAGTAACTATAGTGATGGGGCCCTGCTGTACCGGAGGAACACCTCCCTGCCCATGGGAAGCAGTGAATTAATTCTGTTTTACTTTGCTTAGGTGTGCGGCTTTTGCTTTTCCTGTTAAACTGTCTTTATGTCAATCCACAAGTTCTCCAACTTGTACCCTTCCATTCTCTCCCTGATCTCGCTGTTGGGGAAGTGAGCAAGTGGCTGTGTGGGGCTTGATTGCTGACTGGGGTTAAACTATGACAGCATCCCTCATTCTTGGGGTCTTATTCCAAAAGGACAACCCCAAACTTCTCATAGTAGGACACAATCTCCCTAGTCACCAGCTTCCTTGAAGCCACTGGAATCATGCAGAGTTGGTAGCCATGCCACGTGCATTTGAGTCAAGGGGTGACACCACCCACTCAAACACCCCGTGGATGCCTTTGTCCCCCAAAGCACCCAGCAGCTGTGCCCCCAGCACTGAACACAACTTTTCCACCACTTATGGATGATGTCTTGGTGTGGATCAGAAGGCATCACCAGCTTTCTGGAAGCACAGTGAGCCTCTGGATGCTTCCCAGCCCTCCTCACCCTCTGGCAGAGCTGCATGCTGACAGTGGCTCCGTCGCTGCGCTGGCAGCTCAGGAGTCGGCGCCGCTCTCCATGTCCACACGTGGCATTGGCACCCAGCTGGCACCCGCTCCAGCCTGCAGACACAAAGCAAAGGGCGCACTGCTGCAGGTCACCTTTTCACTCAACACAGAATCACAGATCACAGAATGGTTTGGGTTGGAAGGGACCTTAAAGGTCCTTGCGTTCCATGCCCCCTGCCGTGGGCAGGGACACCTTCCACCAGACCAGGTTCCTCAAAGCCCTGTCCAGCCTGGCACTGAAGCCTTGAACAAGTGGCTTTATCTAAGGCAGCACTTCCCCAAGTCAGGTCATCCCAAAGCCAAGCACAATCCTCACAAAAAGATGTTGCTCTTAAAACCAGGCAAGTCTCAGAGGAGATACCACTCACTTTGCACTCTGATATTGTATCCCCTTACAAAACTGGTACATCCGAGTGCTCATGTTGAACACTGATAAAGGGTATCAGTTCAATCCAGTTGGCACACTTACAAGACTGTATTGTCTGAAGCAAAATTTAATTTTGATAAAGCAGCTGGCGAAATTTCTGAAGGGGAACTCTGGTTTAACCTGTTTTTGTCTCAAGGCAAAGCTATCCATTATTTAAAACCAAACTCTAACACTCGTGAAATAAAAACAGTATTTCTAGTGGAAGAAAATTAATATCCTATTACGTGTCTGAAATTGTTGGTCAGAACACAACCAAACTGAAATAAGCTTTAAAACATCATTTAAAATAAACAAAAAGCCTAACAAAAGCCATTAAAATTTCCATACACCACCAATAAATAAGAAGGATGAGAAGAAAACCTATTACTTTGTGTCTTCTACCTCTGATAAACATGAACACATAAATGTTCTGCATTTCTGAAATGTGATGATAAAAAAAGCATCGTCCTGCTGCCTGTGTTTCTAGGGCTTTTATTACAAACAGGCTGAGTTTATATTCAGATATTTTATCTTGCTTTGTTCTCCCTTCCCACCAGCCCCCAAACTTCTCTTAGATCTCTCCTCTTTATGCCTTTCTCATTTATTTGAACTGGTCAAAACAAAAGGAATTTTTCCTGTTTTGTTTTGTTAGTTTGTTTGCAGCAGATCCAATTGCTTCTAAGGTCCTAAATAATGCATTCTTCTCTGAATATCCTATGCCCACCCTTATAACCCATATTGCCTTCAAAGCAGAGACTTCTGTTGGTACTATTGGTTTTACCAATTCTGTTGATAACCCACTGAAAAGCTCATTAAACCTGCTTTACTTCCAGGGTACCTGCAATGACAACTTAAATACAAAAATTGTGCATTTGTCCACTAACCTGTAAGAATGCAGGCATGTAATTAACTTCATTGAAACCAGTGATGTCTACATGTAGCTCTTTTAACGTCAAGGCTTTAACCAACACCACAAGCAAATATAAGTAAAAACACCTATTAAGGGTTTATTGGAAAGTTGCGCCTACCTGTTAGGTTGTACTGATATTGGAAGCAATTTTGGTTAAGAATACATGGCTTCATTTGTGAGTCTTCAGGGCAGGGCTTTGAACCGACAGAAGACCTCAGCACTTGTCGAGTTCGGGTTTGCATAATGTTGGGATCACACACCTGTAGGCAAAAGGGATGGACAGTACAGAGACCCCAGTAAATCATGCAGACACCAACAGCCCAGGGTTGTTACATGCACCTCCACGGCCACATCCAAGTACGATACAATCCCACTCCTGTTCCAATAACACTTAAAAGCATATGAAGGAAAAGAAATGCAGTTCAGTGCTAGGAACCCAATATTACTAAACGTCATATTTTATCCACCCCAATTTGGCTATTTTAGGCACTCCTATACTACTTACTTCCATGTGTTTTGGATCCTTTGTTTCCACGCTTTTAGGATCCTGGGGGACAATGGGATAAAGACGGTGCCATTTTGCTGTGCCCTACTTTCCACCTCTTTCCAAGACCTCTAGTAAAATGCCATAGTACTGAATAATGGGACAGGATTTTTGGCACAATTAATGCATTTTTAAGTAATAACGGATGTTACAGCAAAGCTTTCATTTCCAGGAAGGACATTTGTAATTGCATATCACTTATGATTCTGACAAGACTTTTCAAAGTATGTGATACCAATACTGATGTCCGACTGCCTACAAACCAGGATTTGCTTGTTTTTATTTTCACGGGAATATGAACCAAATGAGGCAGGTTTTCATTTATGTTTGTGCATCATAGGCATGAAAACTGTTGGGGTTTAGCAGCCCTCAAACCTCACACTCAATATGGCATATTCATATGGAGCTGTTCATAGTGCAGCATGGAATGGGTGAGTGGACATGGTCCCAGCAAATCTAATGGAAATAAATCCCTATTAAAGGTATTCACAGCCATTTATTGGACAAGATGACCTATTTAATTCCTAACAGTTTCTCATTTGGCTTCTTCAGGAACAGCAAGAAAAAAAACCCAAACAATGCATGTAGAAATATATTTTCATAAATGCTTGGGGATTTAAAACATGATTTTTCTATAGAGTACTTTAATTACCAAAAAAATAACTAACAGTTTAAAACCATTGGTTTATTATCATGCAAAAAACTGCCTGCAAACACTGAAACCTGCACGGGTGAAAATGTGGATAATTCCTGTATTGTGGATATTAAAGGGAAATGTAATGGCCTTGCAGCATAAATTAGTACTCAGACTGCTGTAAACCTGGATTAGTTGCACAGATCATAGCATAACTGAACAGAATAAATATTAGGAAAAATACGAAAAAAGTTTGGTTTGGTCTTAAAATACATTGCCAAGGCCTATTTTCCTTATGCTTACATTATGTGAAAGAAATTCTATTATGTTCTTATTGCTGACACACACCTTGTCAAATCATTTTAAATGGTAATCTTATTTGAATACCCATGGTCAGCTAAAACACCCAATTGGTTTTAATTATCTGAAAATTAAACCTGTGCTAAGCATTTACCAATAGTTTACTGCCTTTTTCTCAACTAATCTAATTGTGCATCCTCACAACTAACTCTGATAACTTAAATGATTTGCCAATAAACCAAAATGAGTAAGAAAAAAAATCAAAGCGGGTATCTCAGTGGCTAGTCCTAATTAATGTTTCTCTGAATTATGCTACCAAAGGGAAAAAAAAAAATCAATGGATGCTGTGACAGAAGTTGCCTGTGCCAGCTCAGAAATACCTGTTTTTGCTCCCTTCAAAATGAGAACCTGCAGACAGAAAATATGCATCATTTGTAGATAAGTAAACTCTTTTAATAAAATAGTATTTTTCCCCTGTGCAGCATGCCCCCCGGTGTGCTCGATTTTACAGGGCATTGATGCAGCCCAGTGCTGTCATAGAGCCCCCCAGATTTCCTGGCTGGCAGGACTGTTTTCCCTCTCAGATATCCTCCTGGTGGGCAGCAGATCAGTCTAACAGGTCAAAATCTATCCGGTGTTTGCCAGAATCTGAACAAACAACTGGTTTACTGCTGCTCTGAAGCCCGAATTCTCACTGCGCTGATGAGCCACAGTGTTCAGAAGCCGGAGCTGATGTGATAAGCTCCTCACTTTTACCAGTTTGGAATAATAAGGAATCTCTGTAGGAAAAGGGTTCATTTAATCAAGCTGAGTACACGGGAAACATGCAAAAATTCAAAGTCGGCAAACTGTAACTAATATCCTGTAATATTATTTGTTGAATTTCTCTTAACGTCAATTGAGAAGTCAAATTAGTTTTATAATTGATTTTCTGGCCTTACTCTTTCAAGTTAACTATGTAAAAAATTGAGCCAAATACACATGGAACTGAGTAAGCGGCAGGAGGGAATGACTTGCAAAGAAGAAGATGAAAGCTGGGATTTTCAAAGGAGCAAGAGGAAGCTGAGTATCCAGCTATCCTGGAATCTCAATGGGCTTGGGTGCACAACTCCTGCAGGACCCCTCCAAAAACCCAGGCTGGAAAAAAATGAAGTATTTACAACATGGTAAAGGTTGAGGAATGGCTTGGCAGACTCCGAGTCGCTAGGGGATGTGAACAGTGAAAGTTAAAGAAGAGGGATTGGTTCCAGTGGGGACATGCTGAGGGTATTAACAAGCAGTAATGAAGAGATGTGTGTAATCTGCACAGCAGGAGGAAGATATTATGTCACCATTGTCACCACTGCCATCACTATCAAGGGTGCATGTCTGGTCCTGAATTTGGATCTTATCAGGTTCTGAGAGCAAAACCAAACGCGTTCAACAGCAACTCACATGTTTAGGAGGTAGGACAGGAATGACAGGCAGTAATCTATAGAAAAGGCAGCAAATGAAAGAAATACTTCTTGAGTACTTAAAATAAGACATTATTACAGAATTAATTAAGATTTGGGCAAGATAACAGAAGGTGTTGATTCTGACTATTCTCACAAATGAAGAAAATGGCAGAACAAATTTGACTGTTCAAATAATCTTCCATACGAAATAGTGAAGGTGCAATTCAGAAACATGGATCAAGACTGGATCAGCCCTAGGAATCCAAGATTCTAATTGAATGCATATATGAACCTACAATTTTTGAGTTTTTAAATAAATAAAACCCACTGTGATTCAGCAATGCTTTACTGCGTATCTTCATTTACAACTCCTCTCTTCCCACTGTGTGGATGTTATACTTCCAAAGACATTATTTTACTTCCTACTGCTCTATTAGCAACTACTGCTTTCACTGATGACAGATGAAGCTTTTTTAATTATATTTTACATTAAGTCAGCCATTACCTCCCGTAAGGCTATCACAACTGGTTTGTGCTCAGCGTTAGCCAATACTTCTACAGTGGAAGAACAATGAAAGAGGAAAAGGGGCAGGTAACAACACCACTCAGACTAGAAATAAAGATTTATGGTTCAAAGAAAGAGAATGAATATGAGTGCCAACTGGCCATAAATATAGGAGAGGAAACAAGTACTATGAAATAAAGGTAGCTGTGATGCACAGAGGTAGAAGGCCAGAACCCTGGAGAAGCTCCCACAGGGTTAGGTGCCAGATCAGTTTGGCTGTTAAGTTTTACAGACTGTGTTGTTTGTCCAGACTCCTTCTTAATGACAAAGGGGTGTGTAATTCTAGCATATGCATATTCTAGAACTCGTGATACGAATGCAATTAATTTCTGGGTGGCAATAATAATAATGGGGGCCTACTTTGGGTGGCACATCAATAGCCTACAGCAGCAGGATGTCATACACAGACACAGCAAGTTTCTTTATGGGTATAAATACACTGTCCCAGCCCGCTTTATAGAATTAAATCTCACCATTTCCATTACTCTTTTCTATGAAGTATGAAAACGTTAAGCTAGAGCCAGGAATCTATAGGTCAGATTATATAAACCACTACAGAAACAAAATATTTTGAAGAAATGAGAGGCACATAAAATGTTAAGGCAGGAATAAAGCAAAGTTTTTCTCAAAGGACCATTTAGAATTTATAACAGCCATCATCTTGATTCTGTGGGGGAATTCCTGGCACTATTGACTACTGCATTTTTTAATATTTCTTCTAGCCAATCCCAGTTTTTCACCATGGCCACTTGTCACTATTTTAAGCCAACACAATCAGTGAGGGACAAAACCATACACAAAGGATGTACCCAGCCTTCACTCCAGACAATAATGGAACAGATAAAGCACTGAAAGTTTGTTCTGGAAGAGAAGGGTATTAAATAAAATAAACCTGCAAGGTTATGAAAGCTAAGTTCCAGTGCAAGAGCTGTTAACATATCACACATTAGTATACACTTCTTTGTGATGGATTTTAAAAGCTGTCCATTGGTCTAGGCTTTCATACACATCACAGCCGTACAGCACAAAGGCTGTAACCCATTAGAGGGTCCTTTAAGCTGTTTAATTTATCAAGCAGTTTGTATAATGCACCCTGCACTATAAATAGCTGGCTGCATTATTTTTAACTGGCTATTCATAAGGAAACACACAACCTCAAAATAAAGTACATGCAAAGGCAGCAACGGTATTTGACTATTTTTAAGAGAGCAATGAACCATTATATTGTTCATGCCAGTGTGGATGTTTTGTAACAATTTAACAAGCCATTTACAATAACACAAGCAATCTTTTGAAATGAGAATACATTTACATAAATTTTCTTTTTCAGACAGACCTCGGTTCTGAAACTTTACCTGCCTCCACATAGAACTATTGCTTTTTAAAAAATGATTGCTAATGAAGATGAATAAAAACAAAACAAGAAGTCTAAAAAATAGAGGAGTTACCAACTATTCTGAAAGCTATACAAAAAAATCCAAGTCACAGCTATGCTAAGGAGCGGTACACGTTCTTCCAAAAAGCCTTGGACCAGCATAATTCTCATGCTTGATCTGAATAAATTATCTCCTGGGCTAGAAACACAACTCTGTGCAAGCCTCGCTCTTCAATCCAGCCTCCACACTCCAGGTGCTCTGCCAAACTTACGTGCCAAACCCAGAGAGGTTGGTGAGTCTCCTCTGGAGATACTCAAAAGCACAATACTGAGTAATGTGCTCAAGGGAATCCTGCTGGAGCAGAGAGCTGGACTAGATGACCTCCAGTGGTCCCTTCCAACCTTGCCCATTCTGTGATCCTGTGATGAAGACTTCAGTAACACACATGCAGAGCCCCAGTGTCTACACGAGCCCACGATTTCCCTTCCAGCTGGCATTTCCATACTGTAACCATTCCGACTTGCATCCACGATGAAAGCCACTGCAAGCCTGAGAGCTGCTGGCTGCATTGCTTGGTGACACTTCTAATCCGATCAGTTGTGGCAATATCACACTCCCCCCCGCAGATTCGAGGGAATAATAACTCAATTGTGGCAAGTCCTGAGCGTGGTACATCGCTATTGATCCAAGAGGAAAATGCTCACTGAAACAGAGACAGCTGTTCTCACTCACTAGAGATGCAACCTCCTATAATTAACTAATTTCAGACCTCTTGGAATTAGCTGCTAGAAATGCCAACAGCTGAGGCAAGCGAGGAGGCCACTCCGATCCGCAATGGGGGCTGCGACAGCCATCCACCCAACAGAGAGCTAACGAAATAGATTTGAGGTAATTATTTCAGGGACTTGTAGCACCACTCGCATATTAACTCTTTTTAAGAATGCTTTGATGAATTCAATTGAAGTCAATTAATTACATTTCCAAGTCAGATGAATACAAAGTCGAGACGCCGCAGGAAGTGTGTGTTATTCCATCACTGAATATGTAACAGAGATGATAGGATTTCAGTTTCCAGATTGTTTAGCTGGGTCTTTGAGCAATCAAGTGATGATGTCTGACTGAACATGCTATTGTCCCTGGAACAAATACGAACTCTCTGAAGCAAAATGCAAGTCAACCTAATTTGCTTATGATTTTTTTTTTTTTAACCAGCAATCTTCAAATTGTTATTTTAAATGGCTTTAAAGGGTTGATATTTAAGTTACATGGATGTTACTTAGTGACAAAGAAGAAAACTTTATGAGACAAAAAAATAGTCTTCAACAGGAGGGAAAACCATTTTGAATTTACTTCTCGCAATAGAGAAAGTGAAAATAGGGAAGCTTCAAATCAGTAACTATGTGTTTCTTGAATCCAGTACAGAGACAAAACCTCAAAGTAACCTTGAGGTATTGTATTTCAGCTGCATTTCTGGGTCATGGCCATTAGATGAAATATTAAAATTTACCTTTGTGTAGCAGTGTTAAATAAGACCATAATCAAGATGCAAAAATTGCAATTGAGTTGAAAAATGCACATAAAAGAATTGTGGGAGCATCTGAAATGATAAAAGAACACAAATATTTAAAAGTAAAGGGGAAATGCATCAAAAAAAGGTAGAGCAAATACAACGTTTCAGACAAAAAAGTATTGAAGAAAATACTTTCCATTGACAAAGCAGTCACCACCATTATGACTCATTGATTTCAACATGATTCAAGATCATTTACCATCCTGAAAGCGGAAAATTCACATGGGAAGAATATTGCTACAAGATAAAACCGAGTAATACCCTAGAAAGTATCCAGAGTACAATGACATATTGACAAAAGGTACAACGGATAATCTAAAAGGCTTTTTTATACTCAGCTGATAAGAGTTAGTTATTCTGCTATCAGGATGAATTTATTATCAACACTATAAAACATGAGCAGAACACCAAAGCGACTGGAAAAGAATTCTCACCTGAGCAAGATCTTCGGTAAATATCTCAAATCAAAGAACTCCTCTGGCAAACATGAGGCTGAAATTGTGATTGTTCATTTCTTACAAACTAGAATTTGTCAAGTTTCATAAATCCTCTTTATCTCCAGCAAGCCAAACATGACCAGAGTTACAGGAAGATATCCTGGCATGGTCTTTGGCAGCTGCCTCATGAGAGTGCTGCGACTAGAAGAGTGCCAACTATTTTGGTATGAAATGCAAATGCACTTGAAAAAGAGCAGCCAGGTTTTACAGTTTTGCTTTTTCATTGCAATATGATGTGATCTTTCAAATTTTTCAGACTACTTGGGGAAGAGAAAGGAGCCATACTTAGAAAACATGTTTTTGGTGAATATTCAAAAAGCGTTTTATACATCCTCAGAAGACCGGCATTCCTTCCAGCTCGGCATGAATCAGAAACCATGCATGACTATACCAGCTATTGAGCACAATTCCCTCAAACACAATTAAACAGACAGCCCTAACGAACAAGAGGTTCTGTGCATGCAACATAACTGGTATGTATTTTGGATTCTGTGGGAAGACATGTGAAGGAAGACTGGAGGCCCAACAGGTCTGACCAAAAGACTTAACAAGAGATGCAGCTGCAGGTTCAGACTCCTATATTTGGGTGCCTATATGTACTTGGATGTCTATATGTAGTTCTCCATGCAAGGTCCAGACCCAAGCTCTCACTTGCAACCAGTGGAGCTACTCAGCTGATCACAGGTAGCTCTTGCCTTACAGATGGAATAGGATCCTCCATAGGCTCCACTGGCTTTGTAACTCCATTGACCACATCCACTGGCTCAAGGCTGTTCTCAGCGACCACCTTTTCCAGAGGTGACTGAGGAGATCAGGGTTCCATTAATCACCCTAGTGCTGGCAGTCCCTCACTCCTGGTCTCCATTCCCTCAATCCCTGCCCCATAACACCTCTGGCCCCACACATACCAAAGACACACCAGTGGCACAGCACAGTCATTTTGCACTGACAGCAAAGCCCAGTGCTTGCCTTGGAGATGCTGAGAATGTGCAGCCTGGGAGGGACCATCTTGTGTGGTTCTCTCTTAAAACCAAACACAAACAGCCGGAGTAGCTGTAAAAGGGAGACAGCACTGTTGTAAACTCATCAGAGGGAGGGTTTTATCTGCCCATAAAACTTCAAGCTGTTTATTGCCTCGTATCTGGACAGCACTATTGAAACACACGCTCCATCGGCACACAGTCATCTCAGTTTCACAACAAAGCACTGCAGAACAGCTTGTGAAAACATATTGTTCAGTTAATTGCATTGGCATGCAGATGCCCTCACATGTATGAATTAACATCCACAGTGGCAAAAGGATGCACAAGGAGACACAGGGATTGAGGCATGAGGCCCTGTGCCTGCCAAGAGCCGTGCTGCCTGATGGAGTGCAGCCCACGAGTTCTGGGCTTCCCTTTCCTGCTTCTGTGGGCTACGGAGGCTTCACCACTGGCAAAAAGGAGCCTCCAGGCAAAAATTCTAGGTGACTTAAGGATACCAGAGTGCTTAAAGCTTCAAGCAGTCCTTCTGCTTGAACTGTCACCAAGGCACCTGAAATAAACCCAATGGCCTCAAGGATCTCTGCATTAGTTCACTGCATGCGAAAATGAGGAAAATCTATGTCTGAAAAAGTCAATGGCAAAGAAACTGCCTAACCACAGTGGGACTTTGAAAGGTATCCAAGCGTTTGTATGGGTTGCAAGAGTGTTATACTTCATCAAAGCTATGCTGCTCAGGAGGAGGTGAACGCAGGAAATGAAACACAGGATTTTATTTGACATGTTCTTACCGAGTATATTGATACGCTACACAAAATATTATGGAAGGAAATTACCTGTGTCAGCAGTGGTATAAATACCTGTCCAATAACCACTCAGACTTTCGATAATGGCCCTGTTAACACAGGGGCAATGAATATATGTTTGTCACTTAAATACATCAAGTAAGTCTATTAACAAAATCCTGTGAGATTAAACCTGGCACCTATTTCAACACCCATCAGGGAGAAACAATAGGTTTGAAATCACATGCTTTGAGGCCAGAGAGTTTTCACAATACAAAATTTGCAGCTTCTTTCCATCTTGCACACTTAGGAAAACACAGAGCACTTGGCAGTGGCTTGAATCCCTGCATAATTCACAAAGTTTCATGACATGACAAATTGTTCAGGCATCTTGCTGCCATGCCCTTCTGCTGCTGTTGCCTCAAATCTTCCCTCAAGGTTTGGAGGAGGAGGAGGCGCTGGACAGAAATAGTGTCTGCTGGGAGGGCAGAGCTGTTATTCCCTCAGGAATAAGACCTGTCCAGAGAAGTGTCACCACCACGGTTTACCAGTAGGTTGTTATGGCAGTCATGCACCATTGACAGAGGTGTCCCCTGCAAATATTTCCTCAGACAGACAGCCCTTACAGCAGCTTGAATACTGCTCCCTTCACCCACTCTGCTTGCGTGGGCCCTCTCCCGTAGACCAAGGGGAAGGATGTGTTGAATCAACTGTCACAGTAATAACTATGTGTTTCACTAACCAACTTTCTACAGCTCAGTCTCTGTAGAGATATAAATATCTCCAGATTCAACCACGCTGGCAGGATCCATTAAGCCTGACATCCCTCAGAAAATAATTTACTTTCCTAGAAAATAGCTATGCCATGAAATGGTTGAAGGACAAGCGAAGAGGAACATTTCCAGTGACACAAGCAGGAGGGCCTACCTGTGGACACCTGCTCCACTGTCCCCAGTCAGACACTGCACACTCACTGGGACAGTACAAGCTACACTTCTGCACTGTGTCTGGGATTTCAGCCTGATTACACAGAGCACTGGGCACAGTCTCCCCTCCATGGTCCTCAGCAGTACTCACACACCTACAAAGAAAACAGACATTAGAGTACCACAGATGTCATGGATATCAACAAGTCTGTTCAACCCCATACAGGACACCAGACATGACAACAGCTACGTGTAGCATGGCTGGTCAAAAAGCAGAATTAATCACGTTAATGCAAATCAA
Organism: Cephalopterus ornatus; assembly: GCA_013396775.1. Classification (NCBI taxonomy): domain Eukaryota; kingdom Metazoa; phylum Chordata; class Aves; order Passeriformes; family Cotingidae; genus Cephalopterus; species Cephalopterus ornatus. The sequence continues at coordinate 832,830 of VZRE01001354.1, forward strand.
AACCAGCTACATGCACAACATGCTTTTGTTACTCATAGACTTCAGTAACAATAAACATTTTAAATAAACATTTCAAACTTCATACAGAGGGATTTTAACTTTGATCGGCTGACAGAGGAGCAAACAGAAAATGACAACCAGCAAGAACAAACCTTTGTGCTCCTGCTAGGAACATCTGAACATCTGGAAATAACTCAGCATTTCCCCGTGCCTGGGGAATGAATATTCAGTAATAATGAATGCCACTCTGGTGTGTGCAGTGCCATTACTTGGGGAAAATGTTAGCAAATCAGAATATGGAGGCACCTCAGGGAGCTTTATGTATACATGGCATTTAGGTTGAAGAATTCTAATTTAAATATCATGCTGTCTTCCTGAAAAACCAAGGCTGCATCTCTGAGATGCTTTTCCTGTAAACCATTGCACACAAACACACGTTTCTTTTTATTGAAATACACTGGACTCCGCAACGTGCTCACTGTCAAATGGTCAGATGTTCCAGCTTTATTCAAGTACATATCGGCTCTTTTTGATCTGGAGTACCTGAGCTTTTGTCTTCACGCACCTGACTTTCCTCGTTTGTATTCCTTCTCCACAGTGGAGGGAATTTTGTTCGCTGTTGATTTTGCACGGAGACCACAGTTCTACTGCCCAAGAATACTGATTGCACTCACTGTAGCATGGGACTGCCTCGTGCACCTGCCAGGAGAAAGAACCAAACTGTTCAGCTGAGCCATCCAGGTTAGCACCTCTGCAGAAACACCTCAGCCAAGCCCAGGAAAAGGCACACCGAAAAATATCCTGGCTTACACTCCTTATGCTAAGGGTGTTGTAATGGCTTTAAGTTCATTTATTCATTATTGACTTGCCAAGGGATTTTTAAGTATATAATAAAGAGCAGTATGCATGCAGCATCTTAGGAAGCAGGATAAATAACAGCTATTTCCTGCAGCCAGAAGAGGAACTCCATTACAATTTCATTTGCTCTGCCTGCTCTCAGTATAATCTATCACATGTCATTCACCAGGACTGCATGTACCACATCCTTTCGTGTTTCAGAAGGTACAAACTTAAAATCAGCACTCATTTACCTTTGCTTCTAATATATCCTTGTAAGTCGTTTACCGTAAAAGAATGAAATTTCATGCGTCCCACAAGTTTCATTTTTATAAATAAAAACTGTAAATGCTTTTTTTCCATGCAAGTGACTTATCTCTAACATATCTTCTAATCAAACACAATAGTGTATTCACTTGAACTATGGTATCTACGTAGAGAGAAAAATACAGCCAAAAGCTTGATAAAAGGTGCCAGATACTCAGGTTGTTAAAAGCAGCACACTGAGACATAACACTTCAGCAGATGTTTAGGTTTAAATATATGAATGCATCTACAGTTCTATTACAGTGATGAATAAAAGTTATTTATTTTGAATCTGGTTTGCCTGCAGAAGCTGATTTGAGGATACAGTATTCCCTGTTGCTTTGTATGAAGCATATGTGCTGCCTTGGAAAAATACAGTGCACCTAAAATTTCTTCTTCCACACACCAAGATCTCCTCAGCCTTGCTGATGTGGAGCCATTTCATTTTCACCATTAAAGTAACTATAAATCAATAGCCTTCCTCCCAATTATCACCCCCCAAAAAAAAAAAATTCAGCCACAAGTTTAATAATTTACAGCTTCATTTTAAAATAGCAGATTATGACTATGCACGCTGTGGCCACAAGAACAAAGAAACCTTCTTTGCAACACTTTGGAGGTGGGAAGAGAAAGAGACTGAGATATCAGTCTGGAAACAAAATTGGTGTCCCATCAGAAAATCACCTCCCTATCAAATAAAAGGAAGATAACTTGCAAAGGAAAACCCCTCAGGAACAGAAAATGTCAGAAACTAATTTCAGCAGTGGGTCTGCCTATATGTTGTGAATAGGTTTAGCAGAGAAGGAAGAATAAGAGATGCTGAAAAGTGCAAAATACACAAAGAAGAAAATACAGGAAAGAGGGAAACCAAAATTGGGACTAGTGAGGGCAAGGACAACATGAACTAGTAAAAGCATCATGTTCCATGCAGAGGAAGGGGAGGGGAACAAATGGGGCAAAGGCAGCAGCACAATTAGTACAACTTTCCCTACATATTATTAAGCACAAATTACAAACCTGAATGGGGCTTGGAGCAACCTGAACTAGTGGAAGGTGTCCCTGCCCATGATGGGGGCATTGGAACGAGATGACCTTTAAGGTCCATTTCCAAACCACTCTATGGTTCTATGATTCTGAGATCCTTTTTCATGGCCTCTGCATAAATAACACATAGGAACAGGCACTACTACACCAGGGATAAATGATGCTCAATGATGGCATCTTCTACAACAACTTTCTTGCCAGAGCGAGTGGCGTCAACCCACAGCCTTCTGGGGGAGCTCAGGGGGTGTGTGGTGCTTCGAGCACCTGCTGGACCTGCACTAAGGTCTCTGAAAGATCGCAGTGCTCCTCAGACACTTGATATGGCAAGCAGCACCACCAGTGCTGCTAATTAGCTGCACAGCCAGGCTCGTTAACACTAACTGGTGTACACAGGAGCACACAGAGGAAGCACCCTCCTGCTGTGAAGCCACCATCCTGCCCCACCAGCCTGTCACCTCCAGAGAGTCACTGGTTCCTGCAGCCATATCCCTGCACACGCCAGGGACAACAGCAATCCCTCTCCAGGCACTGAGAAGCCTTTGCTTTCCCCACAGACATCCATCCCAGAGATGGATGTATAGACAGGGAGTATTTATTAGTTTCCCTGCTCCACAGGGGGAAGGAAAAACCACAGCCTGCCTATGTTGCCTGACAAAACATCCTGCTGTCCACAGCAGGCGATTAGTGAGAGGGAAGTGTGTGCTTGAGGCATGATCAGTGTTTCCCTCGAAACAAGAGGGGAGGCAAAACCAGAGAGAGAAAAGAGCCAAACTTGGACAAAACTGGCTGCTGGAGGCAGGGATCCTGCAGCCCAGGGAGGAGGTGCCTCACTGGGTGGTGTCAAGGATGGTAAAACTTAGTAAGTTTATTAGGAGCTGGTTGGCCTGTTCCCGCTCTTTAGACTTCTGGAGAGAAATCCAGAGTTGGGAGCAGCTGGGAGGTGACAGTGTGGTGCTGCTTCCCTCCACAAGCACAGCAGGGCAGCAGAGGCAGGTCAGAACAAACAGCGGCTTTGGAGATTTAAGATTCTTTTCCTGGCTCTAATTACTAACCTTCGCTCAGGGTTAGAGGATACTGCTGTGAATCCTGCTGGTTCACAGCACTGTCAGCCAGGACGGGGTCAAGAGCTTGGGAATCCCATCTCATTGTCTCAGTGACCTCTGATTGCTCTGCCTTAACATCTGTTAAACCTCAGACCTCTATGAACCAGCAAAGCCCACCTGTGGATAGCAGTAGAGGCTTAACATCAGGCATTTACCATAAATGTGTTCTGGTGGTCAAAAGCTCCTCCAGCGTGTACCTGATGTGGTATCTGTGTAGGAAAACCAGACAGGGTTGGGCAGGCGTGGGATGCCACGTGAACTAAAATCTGAGTAAACATGTGAGGTCAAAATAGAAATCCCATATTCAGTGACACAAATACACACAATATGAAGTGAAACTTCAAATGAGCTCTTTCAAGAGCAGGCAGGATCACAGTAACAAAGCCATTAATACAGCATTGCTCGTCTGCTGTCTGATGGTGTCAAACTGGTATGATTACATGTGAAGTCCCATCAGTTCTCCTCCTCCTCTGACAGACAGACAGATATCCCATTCTGCACTGGAGAAGAGAGGTCACACAGCACTGGTCACATATCCCTGCAGCACCTCTGTTGCTGACCTGTTCATACTTCCACTTTGGTCAGGATTCCCAGGTTACACTCACCACCAAACCTCTGAAATGTAACTGTTACAAACAACTTGTTTTCCTAAGTTCTTGTGCTCACACACAGCACGTCCTGCCTCTGAGCAACCTCTCCCCTCTGCCCTGCATCAGCACTGAGCAATGCCATCCCTGGTAGTACCTCTGGGACACTGGGGAGATGTAAATAACCACCTCACATCATTGGGAGGCACAGTTTTCTTCAGAACAAGTTACAACAGACACCAGTGGACACCGTTAAGCTTTTAAATGGGAGTCTCAAAGGGATGTAAGATTTCCACGGGGGGAACTCTGTGGGAATGTGTTCAGGAAGCTGTGAATATAATTTCTGTCTCTATCTTTCCATTTAAAAAACCACAGTGATATGGCATGTGATCCTTTTCTCCACACGACAATGTTTTCCTCCTGCTTCTCCCTCCTGGCTTGCCACAATTTGTTTCAAATCACCTCCAATTCGTCTTTTTTTTTTTTTGTATTGGGAAAATCACAACAAACCTTTCATTCCTATGTTTTGCTAGAAACTGTGGTACTTAAGGAGGTCAGATTATGCTCTTGATTCTGCATTTTGACAGGATTTTGCCTAAGCCTTGCTTGCTTTGGGTCCCACCTACCAGGGCAACCTAAGTTCACTTCTCACCTCCTGGGTCCACGGGAATACCCCTGTCCTGAGTCTGGGATGGGATGTGGTGTCCTCACTCCTCACCAACCCAGGGACCCAAAGTGCCTCTGGATGGAAGGGGCCTGGGATACGCTCCCATGGATCCCTGTCTGTAATACAGAGTGCATCCAAGCTTCAAATTACACACAGGCTAAGTCTCCCAGCCCATCCAGTTTGCCATCCAGCACCTCTGCTGCAGATATAAAGAATTTTCTTGTCCAGCTATGCCACTTCACAAAGACAAACAGTTCCACTGAAAATAAGCTGCTTAATGCTCACCCTTCCCCAAATTTATGCAAACCCACTATGACAGTGCATTTACAAACCCCTTCAGACTGAGCCCCTCAACACATGTGTGGAGCTGTAGTACCATGATCCACCTCCTGAAGGGCAGAAATTAAATTAATTCCATGTGATAGGCACAGAGGCCCATTGATGTGCATGGTTCAGGGGGGAGAAAGATGCTGGAAGCTGCAAACACCTGACCTGTGAGGAGCTGCAGAGCTCAGCACCCAGGGGGCCAGCCTGGCTCCATCCCTTACCGCCTCAAGAAATACACACAGTCTTTTGGGCTCAACGAATCAAGGGGTGAAACAATGCCTGACTGAAGGGGAGTTTTGCCACTGACTTTCACAGGAGCACTGCATGACTCTTTGTAGTCACAACTGCCCTGGAATAGCACTTTAACACCTGAATCCTAAAATCAAGTTGATGGGCATATTTCTTAGTAAACTAAAGGAAAGAAGGACATAGGAAACAGACTGCTAAAGCTTGCCCTAAGAAAAGAAGCCATTTACCATTCACTCCAATGCAAAGCCTGAGCCCTTGCTAAAGAATATTGATGTCAAGAGTTACTTCAGCAAGATATACAAACATTAATCTATTTTCTCTTTTAATAGCTGATACTTACCTTTTAATGAAAAGTCCAAATACATAACCACCAAGGAGCTTTGGTGTGATTTATAAAGTTCTCTAACTTATTTAAATGTAGGTCAGGAATAAAGAGACCTTGCAAAGGATGTATAGAAACAAGTGCACTTGCTCAACTGATGAGATTCATTGAAAGAAATTCATACCTACACTTCAGGTAGCTTTTCTGATGAGGACCTAGAACGAGGTTCAACGCTTCTGAAAATCATAGTGACTTCATATTTCAGTGAACATCAAGATTTATTGTCCCTCAAGGTAAATATTGACTCTGGCTTTCCCTCAGTCGATATTTTAGCTTTCATGACAGTAAATCTTGGTGTTCACTCCAACTAAGTCAATATCTGCTTATTATATTAGAACAACCAAACTGATCACTGTAGCAGTTGCTTGAGACCCTGAGGACTACCTCTGTGCTATTCATTTCTAATACAAATGGGCTAAATTCATCGCTAACGTAAGTTCATTTCACATCGCTGCCCTTATACCAAGGATACATTAGACCTAATACAATGAAGCAGCCAGAACTGAAGAAATAACAACCCATTTTTAAACTATGGAGACCACCCTGAGTAACACTAAAGCTAGAAAATATCTTTTTTTGTAGGCAGGAGAGCTGACCTGCTCTGGTTTGCAAGTAGACTCACTGATAAGGAAAATCAAGTGCAGATTTTAAAACCCCTCCCAGAAATTTGCTCACTTTTAACATGGTTTGCATACTCACTTTTATGTTCCCTGCATATCCAGGCTGCAAGAGGAGGGGAGGCAGCAGTGGGATGCCACAGTGCAAAAGGGAACTTCTCCTCCTCTTAGAGCTTATGGCCACCACTTGGTGACATCTGGGCCACATCAGCACTCCCTTGCAACCAGCCTTACACGAATGGATCCAGAGTATGGTGGGAAATACGTCTCCAAAAAATGTCCATTCATTGTTAATAATCTGCAAATTTGACATCTATGTTGCCTGCATCCATTTCACACTAATCTCTTTTTTTGTTGTAATATGCATTAACTGAATAACTTTTATAATGTACCAACAACACTGCCTTCACATTCTGTTTAATCCAAACCAGATAATTTCTAACAATGAGTTTCTATCATTTAAGTCTTTAAAACTGAATTAAAAATGGAGTACTTGCTTTGTTAATTACTTAACTGCGTGTTTGATTTGGCAGATCTAAGCACGCACTTAAAAGCTTTACTGAATTAACTGTATATCTGAAGGACAAGTACTTGCACATTAACAAACACTACATCTCAGAAATTATCTCATTAAAATTTCAACATTAAATAGTCCTCTTTAAAATAAAATTGATTTTATTTCATGCTAGTTTATATATTGATCACGATTGCCAGAAATATGCTAACCACTCACCAGTATTAAAACTGGTTGAACAATTAATTTTCAAGCAATTTGGATTTTGCAAAGCAGCACTTTCACTGATGAATGCTTGTCTTTGGGTATTTGGATGCTGCAAATAGCCACCAAAATCAAAAAAAAAAAATTGCTCAAAATGACTTACAGCACAAAAGTTTGAACAGATCATTATGCGGTAAGACTTCTGAAATTATCAGAATTCCTGAATTTTTTATGCCTCTAGCAGATACCTGCACAAATACTCGTGGAGCGAATTCAGCACTTTTAGTTTTCATTTATGCCCAAATCAAAGGAGTTGGATATTTTTTCCTCCTTTGTGGTGCAGAAAAGAGAAAATCAATTAGAGCTTCGCTAAAGTTCTCAAAAGCCTTCGCTGGCATTGAACCAAGAAAACCTAGGCCTGTTTAAAACTCTGTAGCTGGCAAAGGGATGGGATCCATTTTATTCTAGGTATAAAATATGAATTCAGAGTCAGGGCAGTAATTATGACAGCACAGACAGAAAGTTGCATCAGTTCCCAGTGTCTGCTCTGCGGGCAGTACGGAAGCCCCTACAGAAACAGACCCTTCACCACGACTCAACTACTTCAAAAACTGCTGAAAAATCACTTCCTCTGAAAAGAGCGAAAACACTTACCAAGCCTCTGAAGTTTCTCCTTCTCTTGATTATCTATTTATAGCCCAATCCTCAAAACTGCTCAACTTTAATCCTAATTTACTCATGAGAAAACTGAGGATGAAGACTGATTTACTACAGACAGGTTGGTGAGGGAGCCCTAAGGGAGTGGGAAACTGAATCTGGAAATGCCCGATTTCCTGCACTAACTGGATGACATCTCAGATTAAAATTAGATCCTGAAAAGTTCAGATAAAGACATTTCAGGATGACGCCATCAAAAAAAGCAGCACCGTAAAATTCTGGCTGTAAAATGAGGAAAAGAGGAGAAATTAGGAAAGCAGCAGGGTATTCTTGCTATAAAGATATCTGGATGCTCCACTTTCCCTCACCATGGCCTTTACTGTATCTAGCCTTTTGCTGGACTTTACAAAATGTTCCTAGTAAATCCCTTACATTCTTCTAACAGGTAATTAAATATTCAAAGTCAGACACTGCTTTATTTCAAATTCTTAAGTGCAATGACTGGAAAATGCCGTGTTTAAAAAGTTAATTGAGGCAAGCTCTCTCGAACCCCAGTCATTATGGCTCACTCTGACAGAACTAACACGTTGCTCAGCAAGGTTTATTAATTCATATTTACGAGAGGTAAGTGGCTTTATTTTCTGTGAGATTGGTGCAGGCACTAGAAACACCAAGTTGTAACATGGTAAAGCATGAGTGCTCTTTCACAGAGGTTAAAATACCAAGTTGGCATCATTCAACATGAGAAAATAAGGGAGAACATGCAGTTCCTGGCCCCAAACTTGCCTCCCTGGTTTAATGTCACTGCGGCCTCTGAGGAGCAGGACACAGCACAAAGTACAACCCTGCAGGTATTGGGCATTTATTTCTACCTGAAATACTCAGGCAAGACAAATTAGTCTCAGACCTATACAAAAATTGTAGCTGTTAAATTGGGAATGGGGGATATGAGAATACAATCACAAATGACCAGTTTCTCTGGCTCTGCTTTTTTACTTTATTTTTTAATTCTGTTTTGTCACTATCAAGAAAATATTGAACCCAGCTGACATATTGACAAATGCCATTTTACTATGTTGTCAAATATGGGGGTCTAAAGCAAGGCAGACACTCGTTAGTGAGAGTTTTGGTGGATTTTACAGATTTCAGGAGTTGAAGGTGCTGCAGCTGCCGCTGCCTCCCTGTCACAAAGCCAGGCAAGCATAGCAAATTTAAGTAGATATAAATAAATCAATGTCCCTTGTTTCTGAAACAGCACATTTTGCTGCAGCTGAAGTTTCAGGGGTAACAAACAAATGTGGCACCTCTCTGGATGAATCTGTTACCTAGTAATAACGCTGGATCCAGTTTTGAAGAGGGGAAGGGGAAAAAAGCTGATTGATGTAGAACAACATCAAAGCCCCTCTACTAAATGAGAACAATAAGATGAAGACAGATTGCAACACCAACCTGAGCCTTTGTAGAGGTCCATGTTAGCAGGGCATGACAAGCAGAAAGGAAAGAAAATTATATATTCATTAGTTTAGCTGCTGTATGATAATATTGCAAAATAAATTTAAAAAAAAGGGAAGAAAATCTACTTAAAACTGCCACAATGTAAGGTTGCATTCAATTCTTCGATTTCCCCATCTTTAAAAAAAAAAAAAAAGAATCATCCCTCAAGCAGAAATCAGGCATTTCTTTGTGAGTGAATGAAGAGCATGACTATGCTGAAGAATAAAGCACAATTCATTCAGCTCCATCCAGCAATCCTCTGAAGTTCGTAACTGTCTCTCACAATCAAAGTTATCAGGATAAGAAAAACTGATAAAAAAAGCTGTTAAGCTTAACCTGAAATCTGGTAAGACACCCCACAATTACGGACTATCAATCATAACAGATACAAAAGGTTTTCAGACATTTAAATCTTAGTTGGGTGGCTCTGTCATTAGTAAAGCCTCAAGGTACCATGCTCCCAATTGCTCTCTGACTGCAACCCCCAGCAAAGCCCACGCAGAGGTGCACCAGGAGCCATCCAGGCCTGGAGAACACGGGGCTCCCGAGCGAGTCTGCCCAGCCAGCCGGTGCTCCCAGACCAAATCACAGCCTTCCAGTAGGTCAAAAACCTGCCCCGGCGGGATATGAGCAAGTAATTACTAGATCCAGAAGCCAAGTCATCTGTCACATGAAATGAAATAAATGCCAGCACTAAACACAAACAGTCCCACAGAAGCACTTTCTTTGTGGGCATCTGGACAATAGGCAATTTAAAGAAAAGACCATCAGAGCTTCCTGCTAAGTTAAAAATGATGCCTCGGAGACAAAGTTTCAGGCCTAGTCTTTCTTTTAAGAGATTTTAAATCATTTCAAGGTCTAAAAGCTTCCAATTGATATTCTATCAGTTTATTTTCATGTCTTAAGCAAGAATGAATTAGCGCGACAAGAGCAGTCAGGTTCGTCCTTACCATCGTATGATCTTGAACTGACAATTTTTCCACACGAGACTTAAAACCAGTTAGCTGACAAGAACAGTTTGATTGATGGCACCGTAGACAAGAGATAGAAGAGACTGGGAAGTGCCAAGCAATTGAAAGTTATGTTTTTTGAAACACGCTTCTCTGAGGCTACACCAACGGCTGGAAGCAGAGAGAACTGCAAATCGCTCCTGAGGCTTCCTGCAGTCACAGCAAGAAACAATCCAGTTTATGTTCCTGCAAAAGCGGGAACAGAAATGCAAAACAGCTCAAAACCTGATTGTTTCGTTAGGATGAGACTGTCACTCTCTCCTCAGTCCACTCAGCAGCAAGTCTCATTCCTCCTCAGCTGCATCCAGACAGGAGTGGATGCTCGCAGGGAGCGTGGGACAGGCGCTGATGGATGACTGATAGATCCCACAGCTTCAGAGCTCAGAAAGATCACCCACAGCCTGATTAGTAACTGGAGCTGGAAAAATTTCCCTAGAAGAGTAAGTTCCTGCAGAAGCCAGGATATTTGACAGCCTGTTGCATCGCCTGCTTGTGGTAGCTGTCTTTCTGCCAAGACAGGCAGATGTTAGTAGTGCACTTAGACACGGCATTAACTGGAGCGATTTTCTGCATATAATTACAGGTAAGGCAGAGCTCCCAGCAGTGCTGCACAGGCCAGCCTCGGGACCAGGCAGATGAATTCACAGATCTGAAGGCAGCTACAACCACCCTGCTGCACACTTAGAAATCCTACAGTTGTTTCAGTCTGACGTTTTTTATTGGTATTTCTTATAGGCGGGTCCAGATAGAAAAGATTTAGGCACAGAAGAGCCCAGTTTTCTTTCCCAAATGCATACATTCAAGAAAAGTGATGTGCTTGCTTCTACCTGCAAGAACATCCATATTTAATCAACTAAAAGCTCCCTTGAGCCAAAAGTTAAATTCTACCCAACCTACTTCAAACATCAGAGTGCACATATACTGTCTCTGAGCCAAAAGATACAAGGAAAGTGCTTGTGAGTCACTACCTTGTGGGGTAGCTGATGTCTCCGTAGTTCTGGGTATCTTTCTTCTGTTCCTGTCTTTCAGAGCAGGGAATATGTATTCTCAGATTCCTACATTTCTATCACTGACCCGTAGTCCGAGGTTAAATGCTTTACATGGACCTGTACAAATCCGCACAAATCAATGGAAAGTCTTCTACTAATTCCACTGGGTCATGCTGTGGCAAGCAAGGAATGTCTGGACATTTATAGGCACAATACTAAAATTTAGGAGAAAAAAAAAAAAAGTATTGATCATGGTGAATTTTTGCTGCAGTATGTATTTATTAAGAATGTACATCAATACTGCCTATATATTGCTGATTAATGAGAAGCTGTATAAAAGCCAAATAGATGTTTTTTTGAATAAATCTGACAAGGAACACATCCCTACCCATAGCAGGGGGGTTGGACTAGATAATATTTAAGGTCCTTCCAACCCAAAGCATTCTATGATTCTCTGAAGGAATAATTGCATAACTTTTGGTGCACAATACGCCCATGCACTGCAAACATCAAATCTAGCACATGGTTATGTTTTCTTGGTTTTAAGGAGTTTATGAGTGTATCTACTGGAACCCTATCAAAATCATGCACCAGTAAGTACTGCACCCTGTAATAGCCACCACCAGTGCACCAAGTCCTGCTCTGTACCACTGAAGCGTTCAGTGAGGATGTCAGGGCACGAGTGATTCAGCAATTCTCACACCTCTGCCATTCCCCAGAGCACCCCCTTCACGCATCCATGATTCTGGAAATAATGGAGTGAAAAAGGCTGTTTCCCAAAACAGCAAGTAAAGGGAGCAAATAGAATAAAAATGCATATGGAGGCTACACAACATAGCTGTGCTTTGCAGTGTGTCGTACACACGAACCACTCTACCTGAAACCTTTTAGAGAATTAAATAATGCAACACAGCAAATAGCATGTGATAGAAATCAGAGGATTTAAAGATCATTTTTAACTTAAAGATCATGCAAACTTTCTAAAAGAAAGTATTCACTCAGCCCATAGAAGATGAGAAAGAGAGGAAAATTAAAAGGCAAGAGACAAGAAACTGAAGTTGAATGGCAGATCTGAAACGAACTAAAGAGCCCAAGAAATAAAGGGAAACACTGTTACCTATCGCAGGAGCCTCACAGAGAAAGCCCAACACTAAAAATACTCAATTTACAATAGAGGGAATTGCAAGAAATGGAAGATCAGCAATGAGGTGAAGGGAAAGAAAGGTGAGATAAACTTTTTGTGATGAGCACTGACTCAGAAAGTTTGGCCAACAAGGAGGGAAAACTTGAAGAGACACTTGAAGTGATTTCTGTGTCAATGGGGTTATTTAGGAATGATGCAGACAAGATACCCAGTATCCTTTGGAAGATGAAATGTGAGAGAGATGCAGGAGGAAAGGGATCAAAAACAGTGACCTACACAGCAGTCATATAAACTTTTATTCTTGGGAAACTATTTTCCTACAGACATTATCTATAAGCAGCAGAAAATAACAAGGAGATGAGTAGCAGGCAGCATGGGCTTGTCAAGAACAACCTGTGTGAAATTATTCTGATGTTCTTTCGTAACAGGATAACAGATGCTGTGGATAGGGATGAAATGGCAGGTATTCTGTTGACCTTAGTAAGCCTTTCACACTACCATTCAGGCTAAGGAAATATGGTCTGGATTAATCTAATACTCTCTAAGTACAATGCTGGAAAATCAAATTCTGAATAGTAATAGTGTAAAACGGGCAAGAAACCTCACAGATGTCTCTGCAGAGCTTTATGTTCTATATCCAGTCATATTCCTTGTTTTCATTAATTTGAGGCTGATGGACTGAAAATGATTCTTACTGACTCTGTGGATGCTGCCAAGGTGAGAGGGATAGCGAGGCAATTGGAGGACAGGAAGAGAATTCAAAGTGGGCTTTATGAACTAGTGAAATGGAATGAAAAAATAGGGTGAAAGAGAAGTAGAGAACTACAGTGACAAGAGACTGACGAGACTACAGTGTGAACAGGGGATGAGAAACAAACAGCCCCTCTGTGGTACCATTGCCCTGGATCCAGACATTGTAGAGAACCATAAAGAGAATGTTATTCAATAGTATTGTAAAATGAGACAAAAGCATAGTTCATAAAATTCTGAGGCACCACTTCAGCCATGTAATAGATTCGGCTCAGGAAGCACGTCCAGGTGTATGCACCCAAATTCATGAGACATCTGAAGGATTTACCGAGAGGCAACTGATGACAGTAACACTATTAAGACCAGAGTCAAATTGCCAAGGTGAGTGGTGGCATTTCCTCTGTTGCTTTACAGGCAAACATTTAAATTACCGGTATAATTAGTGACAAACTACATAATGGCAGGTCTGTCAACAAAGTATGGTATCACTGTCAGATAAAATAGCAATACGGAGCCATAAAAAGAAATAACTCTGCTGCATCATACCAGATGCAGAGTAGCAAAAAGACACCTGAGAGAGCTTTAAAGAGATCTTCCAGCAGCTTGAAACCATCTATCTGCAGCATCACTGAGCTCCGTGCTGGCTTATTCACTGCTGCCTTGAATAAATCACAGACTACCAGATTGTGTTTTGGAAACCTGGGGCTCTTATACCTCATACAGGAATAGGATGGAGGAATTGATATTATATTAAATATTAACAGCACTGTTGTAAAATTGCCTACAGTCCTAGATCCTCATTGTAGAAGCAACATCGATAATGACAGAGTGGTTAAAGGAAACCCAGAAAAATAATTCAAGATCTGAAAATCTTGCCTAAAAGTAACAAAATGAAGGAACCTACCTCTTTGGTTTAGATGAGAGGTGGGGAAGAGGAGACTCGATCATCTTTGAGAATATACAAAGCGGATTTCTCTTAGAAAAGCTCCTTTGAAACTAGCAAGTAAAGAGATATGTTCCCAAGGCTGAGAGCTGTAGTTAGACAAATTCAAATTGAAGTTTTAAAAAAAGAGGGAACTTCTTAAAAATGAAGGAAATTAACTACTGGATCAGTTTATGCAAGAAATTCAGCCAAAGTGTGTGGCAAGGTGGGTGCCTTTCTACAGACCTCCACAGGTAGCCATGGATTTGCCTGCAGTCAAGGAGCTTATGCTACACAAGAGGTCAAAGCAGACCATCATCATCACCATGATCTGGTCTTAGAATCTCTGAATGAGGAGTTCCATAGAAGACTTCTAAATCATGTATTAATCATGAAGTGAGCACCACATTTACTAAACCACACTATATACTTTAAATATAAATTGTAGATTGAAGTTGAAGGGATGCTTGGGTGGATTTCACATGCATTTTGAGAGGTTGTCAAAAAAACATGGCTCTACATCATAGATCAGAAGCACACTGGAGTTCAGCCAGTCCATGTATCATCCCCTAAATGTTGATCCGCCAAAGATGACAATATTTTATTTACTGCATCAGCTCTAGCTACTAAATTTTAAGCAAGAGAGGAACTGAAATTCAGCACGAGAATACACGTTTTAGCAAGGTCATGATGGCACCAGTAGCATGCAGGATGGAGGAGGGAAAAAAAAAAAAGGCAATTATTTAAATAAAGCAAACACTCTCTTGGCTGCATCTGTTCATCAGTGACTTCTGCCATTTCTCAACTGTAACTCTGAGGTGGGTAAAATAGATGGAATACTTGGAAATGCAAGTTGGAGTCTTCCTGCATAGAGGCTTCCAGGTTTTTGGTTTGCTTCTGAGACAGCTGCTTTTGCTGGTTTTTATTACTAAGACCCCTGGCTTAGCAATGCAGCTCTGACCCTCCTGCAGGTCAGTGCATAGCACCTGGCACATGGGCAAATACATGCATGTATGCATGGACACCACTAAGAATAAATATGAGCTGATTGACAGGAAAGTGAAAAGAAAGAAAACAGAAAGAACAACTGGCAAAGAAGGGCAAATATTCACTGTACAGAAATGCATTGCAGGGAAAACAAGAAAAAGAGGAGAAATGTGGTAACAAGGAATACTGGCAGTGACACAGAAAGGGATAAAGGCAACAAAAAGACAAAGGGAAACACTAGAGGAAGAGGCTCACTGTGTTTTACAAAGGCTTAGCAAAGTAAAACACAAAGCAAAACACGTCTGAGGCGGCACAGAGGCACAAAAAGAGGCAATGACAAAGTTATGTGCAATAGGGAATACATGGAACCCCACTGGGCTCCACTTCAGCTGTTTCTTTGTGGTTTGGCAAGTTCCGTAACAGCAGCTGGTCATGTGAGACAAGTGCAATGGACCAGAATAGTTGGGAAAGCAGGAATGTTTAAAAGGATAGTGCCTTTATACCTATCAACTGACAGTGTGATAGAGACCTTAGTGCCTCCGTTTGCTCTACATACAAACAATAGGCAACACTCCCACGGTTATTTTCAGCTTATTTTACAAAGCCACTTTTGGAAATCTTTGTTTTTAGCCAGCAATGCTGGTGTTAGAATCAGGCTCCATTGGCTTCATATCAAAGCCTCTCCCACAGTGCAGCTGCACACCAGCATGTAGGGTCCAGACACATATATTTCACAGAGTCATGGAATCAGAGAATATGAGGTTGGTCAGGAACTCAAGGATCATCTGGTCCAACTTTTCAGGGCAAAAGCACGGTCTAGACAAGATAGCCCAGCACCTTGTCCAGCATCTTGAAGCACTGGGGTAGCCACCACTTCCCTGGGGAGGTTGTTCCAATGGCTGATTGTTCTCATTGTCAAAAATGTTCCCTGTGTCCAACTGGAAGGATTAACATGTACCTCTTACCTGTTGTCTTTTCCACGGGACTCCCTGTAAAAAGGGAGTCTCCATCTTCTTTGTAGCCACCCTTTAAATACTGGGACATGGTTATAAGGTCCCCATGGTTGCTTTTGGCCTGCTGAGCAAACAGATCATACCAATGCTCCTTGCCCATGTAGGCTGAACAGGGAAACAAGCCACACTTCACTGCCTTTTCATTTAGACTTAGAGGGGAACACTAGGCAGCAAGAAAAGTAACTACTCACTCAGAGACACTTAAAAATACTTAAGCATGGCAGTAAATCCCTTTCCATGTTTACTACATGGACACCAGACAGTTTGCAAATGACATTTTTAATTGCTCACGAAGCTAGACTGAAGGACTGACATACAATACATTGCTTCAGATGGGTATAGAGAATATACCCTGGTAGAGATCGCTGAAAAATCCACTGCATTTGGCATAAATAATAGTTGGATTTTTGGTCGTTTTGTTTTTTTTTTTTCAGATTGTCAAATAGAACAATCCAGCTGCCTTCTATCACCTTCTGTTATATCAAGAAAAATACTCAGAGAGGAAAAGTGCCAAACTCCTTCTTTTGCACCACAGAGATGAAAAAATAATCAACTGAGTAACAATGTTATTTGTGCTTGTGTACGTTTAGACAAGGAAATATTTTTCTTAATAAAAACAAAAGACATTACAATTTTGAAGAAAACAGAAACCTGAGGGAGCATGTTTCCCTTCTAAATAAAGTGAAAGATGCTTCTCAGGGACAACGTCTGACTTTCTAACTCAGGCAACTGCTGGACACCAATGAAACCAAACCATGTTTATTGCCATCATGGCCAGTAAAACTCAGGATATTCAAAATAAACAACCCAAACCACAAAATTTAGGCCTCTCTGTTCCTGCCTGGCTTCCTCGTGCACTGGTCCGAGGGCTCTGGAGCATGATGTGCTCCTGTTAAACACAAGGAATGCAATCAGATAGCACTGCCAGCCAAACAGCCCTTCATGAATTTCTCAGACCTGAGCTCTCCCACACAAAAGGAAAGGGATTTCTCTTCCTCACTCATCCAGAGAAAACAATTACAGCTGCACCTGAGCACTGCAGAGTGAAAACAAAGCAACTAAGGAAAAAGTCTTATCACACACTGGGCAGGAGCTGCATGGCTTCACACAACACACAAAAGAATCAGAGACATCTCCACTGCTTGCACGTGGGATTTCCACACAAAACCAGGAATGTTTTGGGTGGAAATCCCATAAATACCACATCTCTGGTGCAGAAAGACATCAGAGCCATCCAGGGCTGTAACTGCAGCCCTTTGGGGGCAAAAATAGCAGCAACTCGGAGATGTTGGGATGTATAAGAGAGCATGAGGGACCTCAGCGTTCACTTGATCAACTTGAGCGAAAGGCAACTCAACGCTCCTACCTGCCTACTGGAAAATTTGCTTTGATGCTTTTCAAAAATTTTAGTCTTCACGTTTTTTGCATTCCCAGCATCAGCAAGACACATCACCAGTGGGACGGACTGAAGCAGAGAAAATGGCAGCAGCTGATGCTATTTTAATGGCTGTGCTTTTAAGACCTCCTGGGGATGAGGTTAGATGCCACAGTGGGTAAAATACACCTTTCCTTGGGGAAGAATTATGGGAGGCTTAGAGAAAATTAGGTGAGGCACTGAAGGAAGCCCCTGGACAGTCTCAGACCCAGATGTGTACAATGGCAGCTCTAAAATACAGAGAACAAACCAGAATGCAGTAAGATAAGATTATCTTTGCTAGTAATACATGCAGACTTCTTCACAGCACATCTACTCATAACAAATGACATTTTTAACAATTCTGATGATAAGGATGCATGCTTTTTTGGGGGATTAGCCCCCTCAGACTGAATGCTTTTGGAAGTCTATCTTTCATGGTTTTACCATAGCAATGTGCTACTAAGCGTTCAGACCTTGCTCTCATGTATTGTCTCTTTTGGGTTGTTTTCTTTGTGAAATTCCATGTAAATCTTTCCAACAGAAGAGGGTATTGTTGCATTGGTTGATTAGCTAGGAAGATTTTCCCTTACAGTCAACCTCTATCTCCACTCTTTTAATTCCACCCCATTACCCTTGTTACACCCCGGGGCACCACATTGTATAACTGGCATCTTTCTTTGATATTTATGCCCTTGATGTGTTTGGGAACTGCTATGAACCCTGCAGACACTGCTCAGCCTGAGATGCCCTTTCACACCAGTATCTGGCTCTTCCCAGTCCCTCAGCAGCGAGGTGATACAGCTGTGTTAACTACAGCCCAAACTCCCATTCAGAAGCAGCCTGGGCAGCACAGAGAAGCTGTATGGCCCCAGCCCACACAAGCCCTTGAAGTCTTTAGCATAAGCACACACAGATTTAATCCAGACTTTGATGAAAAACAAGATCATACCATTCAAACACCACATTGCTTGCTCTCCCCTGGCTTCTTGGCCCATTTACTGCGCTCTTCCCAGGCATTAGAGGGGAAGGAAAGCTCTCTATCTATGTTTATTACGCAATTCAGTTTTATATCAGTGTATTTAAGTTGTTTATGCTGAACTCCACTGGCTTAGCAAAGAACCATTGAGCAGAGTCTTAGGGGATTACGTTCAGTATTTTCTCTTAATTAGGCCACACTGGCTTCTAGGATGCTCCGTGCTGCTTTTATCTGCAACCTCCCACAGACTGGAATTGTGTATCTCAGTATTGTAAAACTGTTTTTACTCTTCTCTTAGATAAACCTAAGGAGATTAGACTGGTCGGCTTCTCTCAGGTTGCTGCAGATTATCACCCACAACCTCACTGCCCCTGTGTACACACTCCTTATCTTCTTCCAACACTTTCCAGTTCTGAATGCTTCTGTTTATATGATGGAGCCCGAAAAATACCCAGGGTCTCCCTCAGTGATTTGCTCTTTATTGAAATGCACTCATTTTCTTATTCTTCCCTTCCCGTTCCTTCTTCAACAGACCATTTGGGACAATAATCTGAAAGTATTTATTGCAGTCAGGCTGGTTTTCCAGAATCACTTGGTCTGCCAACTATCAAGATTAATGACAGCATCGAATTTCAGAAACCTGGAGGCAAGGGAACATCCAAGCTTTCCTGAAAGTCATAAGAGATCCAAGGACTAGCTTCTACTGCCTGACTCTCCTTAGGCTGCAGTACACTTCTCTGTAGAGATTATGATTATTTAATATGAACATTAAGAAAAATGTGAGACTATAAGTCACCTCAAAACCTTTAATCACACTTTCAGACATGACCAAGCAGTGGGAATCAAAGTGTCAATAGGACTTCACCCTGGGGACACCTCTGTGCCTAAACCACTGTCACCCTGCCTGGGCACCCATATCAGGAAGGTCACCTGGATGATCATTATTTTATCATGTTAAATCTTTATTCAAAACCTTCAGCCTTGTATATGTGGGGCATGGAAGTTCCTGCAGGAGAAGCAGGTCAATAAGCTGGCCTTCAGTTCAGTGGGAGGTAATTTCTGAGAGCAGACACCACAATGTGAGGCAGGGAATTTATGGCTACCTCAGGACAATACAAGCCACTGATGGAGCCTACCAAGATCAGCTGGGGGAGATCCCAGCCTCTGGCACAGTGGCAGTGGAGCTGTCAGGTATTGATTCACATCAGCAGGCAAGGACTGGGAGAGCTCAATCACCAACTGAGCCCAGGATCCGTGGGGATCAAGGGTCGTCCTGAATTATTTATTTGGTTCAACAGGTGATCTTTGGTCCTTAGATTATCTGATTCCACTCAGCTACCTCTCTAATATATATTTTTTTTCTTTTTAATCCTCTGTCCCACTGTCCCAGTGAAAATTAATTTCTTTCTTCTTCCTTTGCTCAGCCATGTGCTGAATCCTGGATGGCTGTCTTTTCTTAGAGGAATATATAATAGGTGTCCATTCTCCCAATGGCAACATCTAATAAATGCACAACCTAGAATCACAAGTACTAGAGATAAAACATTCTTGAATAATATCAGTATAACTTTCCAACTAGTTCAATACAGTATTAATTCCAGTATGACAATGTCTTATTTTCAAACAGTTATTTATAGGGCTTTCATCAAGTTACCTGGGATTTTTTTTTTTTTTAACTGTGTGTAGCACTTTTCTCCTTAATATTCAGCCTAAAACACCTCTGAAATCAGAGCTGAAAAACCTCCTGGTTAATTTGATGTTTCAAGTGTCAGTACAATTTCCAGAAAGTACAAGAATTACAGAGGTCAAAAGAATCATTCCAACTTACACCTCAATGCTAGTTCACAGTGAGTTTCAAGATAACCTTTGAGGACAAAACATTCTAGCCCCAGCTTCAATAAGTGTAGCTTGGAATTTGGGTGGCCACTCATGATTACCTGAGCTCCTGTTTGCATAGCTTAAGTGACCCTCACCATGGCACTGGATGCCGCTCAACAGTCTGCTCCTGGCTGTGGCAACAGTCTGGTCCCAGTTGTGCAGTGGTTTACAACACCCCCTTTCCCATTCTGAGCTGTGAACAGGAGCGCACACACCACAGCAATACACCCCCCAGGAGCAAAGAGCTAACAGCTGCAGACTGGTGTGTCTGCAAACCCTCTCTAGATAGTCACCTACAGCACATCATTGATATGCTCTGAGCACTGTAACTTCAGAGGCAGAAGAAAAGGAAGCAGCTCCAAAACTGGCACCGGGGCTAAAAACCACCTTCATTGCGATTTTCACTGTGGGAGCACAGAGTTATGGAGGAGCCAGTAATTACCAACTTATGTGAGACATCATTTGTTTTGTAACTGCTAACTTATCATCCTGAGTGGACTTCTGCCTGTGCAGTCTCCGAGAGACACCCACTGTAAGCTCCGCTAATTGGTCAAGTGCCAGAACGGCTGTCAAAAATGTGCTCCGTCGGCATTTCCTCATGAAATCTATCAGGATGTCAGCTAGGATTTTAGCCCTCAGAGATAAAAAAGAACGGGAAAGGCATTTATGAGTTTGACAGGATTTTAGTGTAAAAGTTAAGGGAAGAGATGATGGTTTTGGAGAGACACACAAGAGGACAACGAACTGCTGCAGGTCCAGTACAATTATATAGGGGTCAGCCACCACTGAGGCACCTGACTGAGGTTTAGCATTGCACTAATGGAAGACACTGATTTTCCAGACATCTCTATGACATATTTTAACACAACAGAAAATGGTCAAACTGTATTTGGATGCCTCCACAAGGATTTTTCTATTCCCACAGACTTTCTATGAAAAATGAATTCAGACATATTAAACACCTAATACACCCGCAAAGTTTTGTAAGTTGCCAATAACTGAAAGCTGTCTTTGGGTGTGCAAATTTTTCAGCCATGTGTTATCTCCCTGGCAAAAAATACAAGATGTTCAGTAATTCAAAAATATGAGAAACTGCAGCTTCTCATATTAAAGTTATGTGGCCAGTAAAGACAGCACTGTACTTGTTCAAAAAATCATAGTTAAATAGCTCAAAAAATGTTTTTGGCCACAGACATGGCCAAATCCTTTAATGCAGTAATCCACACTTGAGGACACATCTTTAACAAGCAATAAACACACACAAAAAGTTCATGCATTAATATAAGAAACTGCATTATAGAGATCAAGCCACCTCTGCAAGAGAAGAAGCAGGCAGTCAAATTTATTTCCAAAATCAGTATCATGCTAAGCTGCAATCTCATTTACCTAAAAATAATGAAAAAGGAAGGGAAAAAAACATCCAAAATTATTATTAAAATGAACAGAACAGAACATTTACCAGATGTTCAGGCTCCCCACCTACCCTTTATCCTTCTTGACATCCGACACTTTCTTTCATTTTAAAAATGCATTAATAAGATCATGGATCATAACAATAAAACAGGTGGCATTAAAACCCTCTAATTTAGGCTTCTAGTTAAGGTATGTTATAGACATTCACCTCCTTCCATTGACTATGCATAGATGTCAGCCTCCCAGCTTCAAAGATTAATGGGAATATCATTACCATTCTTCTTTAACCTCCAACTTATCCTACTCTAGATGCTAAACCCTTTCCATTTCTTCTTTCCTTGTCATGCTCATCACTCTAGTCCCCTACTTTAAGTTGTCCTATACATTAATTCTGCCAACAATGAGTTCACTGAGGTTACTGCTTCTATTGGCACTGGAAGACACACATAGAAATTCACATGAGAAGCAAAATACTGAGCTATCTCCCTTTTCTACATCTCATCCTTACCTGAGCAACACACGAGGGAAAGTCAGGAGCTGCTAAACAGCCTCATTACAGCTAATTACTCACTTGTATAAACAGTACTGCTGCCTGCCCTTTCCATCCCCTCCTTGGTGTCTTCCTATGGGAATAAGCAGCCAGCCCCATGCCAGTGGTAAATTAGGTGCTTTGTTTTTGTTTAACTCTTGTTTCACTATATAAATGACATTCCTGGGGTCATCCTGAAAAAAGTGGGAAATGCCACGCCAGGAAGCTGATGAGGATAATCACTTGTCCGTAATTAGCTTTATGGCAAATGAAGGAAGACAGGGAGCAGAAAGAGGAACCGACAGCTGAAGAACCACCTGTGGACTGAGGGAAAGGACCATGGACTTGTGGTACATCAGCTAAACTATCAGTAAAAACAACACTGAAACAAAGAACTACCAACACTTTTGCAGAACTGGAAGGACAGCAAGATCAACAACAGCCTTTGGCAAGCAGGACACAAGAAGAGGGAACATATGGAAGAGGACATCATGAGAAGAACTTACCAAAACCAGGAGTCTCATGAATTGTCAGACTAACGTCAGCAGAGATATCATCTTGACATGGTATGTGAGAGGAGGTAAGGTAAGGCTTTAAGGAACTAGAGAGAGAAGTTTTGTCCATGCATGGAGGCAGTGTGGGACATATCCAAGGTGAGCAGGGAAGAGGGAAGTGGGTGGCTGGGGCTGTCACGGCGAGGTAGCACAGCCCCACAGCACATCCAGAGCAACACCAGGGGCTCACACTGCAAGGAGACAGAGGTGAGGACGAGTTCAATGGGCTGATGTAGCCACGGAGAGGCAGAGCCCGTGGGGCTGTGTGGGAGCGCTCTAAGTCCTGCGAGAGGCAATCGTACATAAAATATTCTCTTAGACAAATTGCCAACGCCCTCGCAGAGCGCTCTGCAGGCCCAAACGCAGAGATGCTTCTCTGCACCTCGAAGCAGTCCTGCACAGGCTCTGGGGAAATCATCTTTTCAAGGGAAGGTTCGAGTTCACACTCCTTTGTCTCTTTAACACAGTTTACAAAACCACAGCTGAGTATTTTCTCCCTGATACAGAGAACCAAAAGCAACAGAATTACAAGCTGGGCGAGGTGAAACCTAAGTACTGCATGCAAGATACCACGTCTGAGGCCAGAGAGGGGAAATATATGCAAATATTTCTTGTTTCTGACAAGGATCAACCAGATTTGCAGAGTGGGAGCCTGTTCTCATTTTTATTGGATTTTTTTTGTAATTCTATTAGAAAACCCATGACTTCCAGTGGTGTGAGATATTGCAGAATCAGATCTAAAATATGCTAATGTCACCAGAATAATGATTACAAATCTTGGAGCATGCTTTGTATTCTGCACAGGTATGTCTCGGATTACAGGTATCCTGAATATGAATTTGTTTTCTGATTCTGATGCTTTTACTTGTGCTTTCTGGTACATATTCTACTATATTTCCTAACTGCAATTATTGCAGTACCTCCTTTAACAAATTTTAGTCTTTTGCTTTGATTTATTTATGTAAGACTTCTTTTTTAATAAAGTTCTTAAAACTTGCTGCCAAGGACTTTGAAATTTAAGGATTTGACTTAAGCTACCAGAGAAAGGCATTCACGATCACATGGGGATCTTCGTTTCTTCTTTTCAACACTAAAGTGCAATTATATCTCTGTAATAGTTATGCTGAATATTAAAAGGAGCGATTATTATGGGGCATTTTAACTATCTGAACATTAAAAACCTAAAAGCACTAATCATAATTCTTTTGCCATATTAAAACATCTCGAGTAAAGCAGGAGCTGCACTAAAGCAATAGTCATTAATCGGTATTTAAAATAAGACTGTTGCCAAATTATCTCTTAGGCTTAATTTCCTTGAGCAGTATCATCCCGCAGAGAGAAGTCTGGAGTATGACCTGACATATTACTGTTCTTCAAGAGACTAGTCCGCCACTGGCAATTGCTCACCTGCATTATCTGGCCTCCATGACACTGCCAGAACCTCCAGTGCACAGAGGCACAAATGTCACATTAAATACCCGCCTGCCTTCTGAGGCAGCCCAAGGCTGCTCAGTAACGTAGGCAAAACTTGGTCAGTTGTTTTTCCCTAACTCTGTAGGTAGAAAAAATTAATTTGGTGCCAGCAGCAGAGCTGGTTCCAGTGGAGGGCACAGAGGACTGGCAGAGCCAGCAAGAGTTCCAGAAGGCAAGGCTGAAAGGAGGGTAACAGCTGTATTTCAGAGGCCACTGATTTTGGGCAGCTGGAGGAAGAGAGCACCCATTCTTCCATACACCAGGGAATGCCAGTTCTGATTCTTTGTAGGGCCTCTCCTGCCTCACCTTCATGCAACACTGTCTTGGTGCTCCACACCCAAGTGGCTGGTTCCTACTCCCAAGGGCAGAGGGAAAGCCCCTGTGGACTGACCCTGTTGAGAACAACCCCTCTCTTATGTCTGCAGCTTGCTCATTAGCCTCATGTTCTCACTTCTCTCCACAGTCCATACCAATGAATAACCTGGCAAGAAAACACCTAATAAAGCATAATTAATCTAACCATTCTAATAAGAAAAGCTTCACTGAGGCTTAGAGGGCGCAATGTTGTAAAGGACAGCATATGGTCACGACACTGGTCTCTGCCACGTTGGGCCAAACTTCCTGAAGTTATGAGCTGAGTGCCAGTAGCAAAATTTCCCACCTGCGGGCAATGACGAACTTCTTCCCTCCCTCTTCCTTCTAGCTGGAAACATTCCCTGTGGAGGTACTTCCACCTGCAAAGGCAGAAGCCATGCATCCCTGCCTGCTGGAAAACACTCCAGCATGGGAATCTTATCAGCAGGCCCAAACTACAATCCAAAATTGCCATCCCAGGCTGACCAGACAGGCAAGAGCACATGCACTACTCACCATCTAGATGTAGCGCTCCTGCCAGAGCACGTCACAGGTGATTTGTGTTTGTAAGGTGCTAAAAGCCTCAGGTTCAAACAAGGAACAAAAAAACCTGGCCTCTAATGCAAAGACCTTACATCCTACTTTATATATATATACTGCACCAAGGAATAACTCTATCGAGAACAGGAGTTAGCTGTCTCTTTGCTATGCCTTTGATAAGTTTGCTCCCTCCACTTATCCTCCTTTTTATGGGGCACAGGAGAGCTATTCCTCAGCTCGCCTGCTCTTCTTTCTCCCTCTCTTGTCCACAGCTAATTTTATCTCCCCCATGGCTTCAACTTTCATTTCCAACTAGCACTTACGCTGTCATATCTGAAGCGTTCCTCTCCAGTCAACACATTATTTTAGCTCATCTCGCTCTCACTTCAGTTGTCCCCACTTCACTCCATCAATGGCACCACTGAGGAGCAATCATGACTGAACTTCTGTTATACCTTTCTTTATGCCACCCTCCTGGAATACTTAACTGGAATTAATATGAAACAGCATCCCCCTTCCCAGCTCTCAGTACTTTCTCAGGACCTGCTGCAGCTGGAAGCCTCACCTCTCCCCTCACAAAAACAGCCAGACATGACATCTCAGTTGCACAACTCTTGGTAATACTGGCTGCTATTTATTGTACTTGCTCTATGAAAAAATAACCTTGCAAAAATAGCATCACCATCCCATTATGTCTACTGTTAACCTGCATGACCAATCTCTGCACTATGACCCTCTTAATTGTTCTTTGATCCTTTCTCATTGTTCTCTGATTTATTATTTTTTTTTTACATTTGGTTCAATACCGATACGCTTTCCCACTTTTGGGAAAGAAATATGTCTTCTGTGTGCATACAGCAACTACATCAGTGAAGACATTACCATAAAAGTGATAAGAAATAATGCTAAGAGCTAGTTCTACTTTAATCCATTTATCCCACTGTGCCTTCCAGAAGTCAAAACGAAGATATGTCCATGGGACCCAGCAAAGAATCAAATTTACATACCACAATAAGACATGAAAATAGTTACAACTTCAATTGCTTAAGGATAATTCAGCCTATTATCCCCTTCTGTGCTATGGTGAAGTGTCTGGGCTATTGGTAACAGCTGAAGCACATTTCAAAAAAAAGTGGATTTTGTGTGACAAACAGAAGAATGCTTCTTTAATTTTGAAGAGTCACGAAGAATGAAAGGAATTGCAAATTGAAAAAAGAATGCAGTTGTCCAGGGAATTTGGATATTTGTACTGGGACCAAAACAATGCTACTTTTAATAAAACTGCCATCATTGCATATCATATAAAAGGCCACTTTTCAGCCCAAAGCACCAGACAAACAATGAACTCAGTCTGGCAGTCATTACTTAGGCTTCACGCTCATTAGTTTTTTATCTAAACCAGTCTGAGCTGATCAAATTTTCTCACGTGCTGTTTAGGTAAGGATGTGAATGCATTTTATCAGGGTATATCTGTTAGCTCTGCAAAATAGTTTAATGTCTCTCTAATACTCAATATAAAGAGCATCACAGTAAATAGGTTCTATCTTCTAAAGGAGAGAATATTCCTCTGAAAAATGACTTAAAGGAGAAATAAGTCCTACAAAACACCTTTGAAGTGAGGAATAGAAGAAGTGTAACTCTTAGGTTGCACGCTGACAGTTTAGAAAGCACCTTCATAATCATGGTCTCTCGTATTTCCAACTTCTTATCCGATCTGGAGCACTCACTTCAGGAATGTCACTGCTATTTAGCAGAGAAGCCCTGTCTGGGTGTAGCTAAAATTTTATGTATGAGTGTCTTTACTGAAACCCATCACTCTACCAAACGACCGGGCTGTCTAATGACAATCTGAGGTAGAAGAGCAGAGGTGAAATGAATATGCAGACAGGACCAGTATTCCAGCTGCAGATGATTTGTCATTTCAGTGTATTTGGGACAGAGAGATAGGTAAGGCAGAACAGAGACACTTCCACTGACTGAGTCCATTTTGTACTACTCTGACACCACATATTCCCAAACAAGTCCATCAAGCCTGACCTTTCAACATTCAACAGCTTGGGGGATAAGTGGGGAAAAAAATGACAGTGGTATTTTCCAACAGCAAAAGAGAGGTTCTTTTCCTAGATTTGCACTATTGACAAATGAAGACCTTTTTGAAGCTGTTTATGTGGGTCTTTGTCTTTATTATCTTTGAACTCCCAGCTACCACCCCCAAAGGCAAATGTTTCCAGCAAACAAACAGGACAAACTTATGGCTGTAAAGTTCTTCTTAAACTTTTCTAGACTGTTATAAACCTATATATTTATATTTGCTTGCTATAAACTGCATTCAGTAATTGCATCCAGGCCACTAACTTTGAAGTAAAGTTAATTCTTCCATATTACCTCTAAAATTTTTCTCATAATTAATTTTCTCAATGACCTGCTGGGCAGTATCGTACATTCCTACTTATTTTTCTTGTGACCAAATATTCACTGATAACATTTCATTACAAGGTGAAAAACATCAAGCACTCATTAAACATCTCTGCATTTCCCATGTGACACTTCCAGTCTTAAACTCGTGTTTAATTTAAGGCTGAAGAGTGGCAAGATTCAACCCTGGCTATAAGTGAATCCATGACCAAATCCTTGTAAAAGGGTAGCACCACAGAGCCAGAGGAGGAAGGGATCTTCACCTTCTTCAAAACCACCCACGCACTGAAACCAAACCAAACTGCTCTGTTGTTTTCTGCAGATTTCAACAGGATTTAAGTGATCTCAGTACCTTACATGTGTATTTCCTTCCAATTGACCACAGGAAGTTCTTACTGAATTTATAACAATTTTAAAATGAGTATTTAGGACAATCAAAACAAGTACACAGTGTATGCTCAACTTAGCTCATTATTTTATTTTTTCCAGTGGTATCTTTTCTGTGTAAATCCATGTGCATCCTAATACACACACATCTTAAGTCAAAATTTATATTAAAATACTTTTTTAGTTTTTATACTGAAATATCTAAACTCTTCCCAGAAAATTACAATTCACGCATCACGAAACAAATACAACAATTTCATTACCTGCTGAGAAGCAGCACAGCGCAGCTCTATAAGGCTTCAAATAAACATGATACTTAGCTACCTTAAGTTTCTTCTTACAGACATATAAATCAGGACCTGGTGTCACAGAAATTCACCAGAGTGAGAGGTAAACGAGACCCAGTGAATTAAATTATTGAAGAAGTTTATCAAAACCAGGCTGAAATCGTCTGGGGCCCAGAAAGTAACGCTGGGATGATTCCACTGTGATGATGCTGGCAGGCAAGACACCACAGACCTCTAGAGAGGGATTTTAATATAAAAACAGTGTTATTAGACCACTACTTTTTAGCAAGATTTCTCTTTTATTGCAGAACAAATGCTGCTAATAATAATAATAATAGAACCAGATATTCCCCAAAGCAGTCACTGACAGGTTCTTTCAGCCACTGAAACGAGGTGATGCTATTCCAGATTTGTTTTTCCTAAGAGGAATGAAAGAACTGGTTATAAAAATAAATTCGGAGTATGCGATTATATGAAAATTCTAAATTAAAGCAGAACCCTTAGAAAAGGCAGGCTGGAATTTTCAGTCACAGCTCTTGGCTTCAAAAGGGTGACTTGTACACAATGAGGGGACCAGCTGGGAAGCCACTAATCACAGGGGACTGAAGGATCTGCCAGGGGAAGGAGACCAGAGGTTTTGAGTCAGAGAAGCCAATACTTACAGGGATCCACACTTCAAGTTAGAAATGAAACCTTGAAGGCATCATGCCTGGCCCTCACCTGTCAAGGAGATCAGAACAAGCCCTGCAGGGATAATTGAGTGGAGGTGGAGATGAAGGAAGGACCAAAGGGAATCCCACCTTACAGTTTGGAAACAGCAGAGGAGATGGCAGGGGGCAGCTGCCACAGCCCAGACACATGAGTTGCTTTAGAAGACACTAAAAGAAGTGACAAAAGACGACAAATGCTACATGAAGAGATAACCTGCAAAGAAGCGGAGCTAATACACAGTGAAGCTGGAGCAGTGGAGTACAGATTAAAGGCAGTAGGTAACTCCAAATTACATGAACACATGCTTCAATTCTCATTGATGTCAATGGTAATAACCACATAGAAAGCATCACACGTAGCTCAAGAAACAAAACGTCCAAAAATGAGAAATTTCCATGCAGACTAGTGAAAGAACTGGCAGACAAAATTTCACATGGGGTAGCAAGTTTAATAAATCAAGCAAGACACGAACAATACCATGCAGTCAGAAATAATACAAGCCACATCTATATTTAATGAGGAAAAAAAATTATCAGAGCAACTAGAAGCCCTTTCTTCTATGCTTAGCAGCAAAGCCTTACAACAATTTTAA
This sequence comes from Cephalopterus ornatus, assembly GCA_013396775.1. Taxonomy (NCBI): domain Eukaryota; kingdom Metazoa; phylum Chordata; class Aves; order Passeriformes; family Cotingidae; genus Cephalopterus; species Cephalopterus ornatus. The sequence continues at coordinate 862,159 of VZRE01001354.1, forward strand.
GGTAAGAATAATCCAAGCCAGTAAAGCTCACGGAATCTGGGGGGAAACACCACATGGATTTAATACAGGTAAGGCACATGGATCTGTCATCTTTCTCAGAGAAAAAACCCTCAATTTCCAGAGAAAGGAAATTAAATTGATCTTGGCAGTCCGATTTTGGGAAAGCTTTAACGTCGTGTCACCTGGGAAGTTATTAGTTAAATTGAAGAAGATGGGGGATTAGTACAAAAATTTTAAATTGGCCTGAAACTGCTAGAGGTAGGACAGCGATAGCAGCATGAAATGGGGAACACCAGGCTGGAGGGAAGCTATTAGCATCCCTGCTGAGGGGCTAGTCTGACAGCCAGTCTTGGTTAATACTTCACCAACTATACTGGCACACAAATAGGTATGGCCCTGTTAAAATTTTACTGAACACAAGGAGCTAAATGACGTCTTTATGAAGAGAGGAGTGGGATGGTGTGGAGCAAGATTCAACATGGCCCTGGATCGAAGCATCGGAGAGAGGCGGCAGTTCAAGAGTAGAGAGCACAAATCATGTATGTGGAGATTAAAAAAAAACCCAAAATCTTGGTTTTCTTGCAAAACCACAGGGGGGCATCACAAGATGAAACATTACATGATGTGGCTGCTTAACAAACCAGAAGAAAATGGAATCCAGGAAGGTTTTAGCTTAGAATTTCCCTACAAGATGGAATATAATTATTGGTGTTCTACAAAGCCTGGCTAAGACATCCCTTGTGTGGTGTGTACAAACCTGGACACTTAGCTTCCCAAATTCAAACACAAAGAAAGACAGAAGAGAAACAACGGGGTAATTTTGAGAACGCAGCTCCTGTCTTGCAAGGAGAGGCTAAGAGGTTTAAATATGTCTGGAGATGGGAAGCTGCAAGGGATGGCTCTCTTATCATTAGAAAATGGAGATGTTTTCTTCCTATAAAGTCTGTGGGGAAAGAAAATACCAGAGAGCAGAGCTTTTAGTACTAATGGAAACTTCAGCAAAGATGAGACAGAAGAAAATACCCATCCACTCAACCTGGGAATGACAAGAATTTTCAACAGGAGAGGATGGGCCAGGCTTTTCACTGGAGTAATGCAGATCATCTGCCTAATGCCAAGGCAAAATTTAATAATGTTTTCAACTGGCCAGTAGAGCAACCTGCAATTTCTGTGACTATAACAGAGAAATAAGTCCCATGTCCTGTGAAAACATCATGAGTGTTCCATGTGTGAATCTGGAATACAGCAGTGTGACACCTGCTGCACCTCCCCTCTCCCTCGGGTGATCGCACATTAATTTCCCTGCAAACCTTCAATTACAGGAGTGAACCAACAGACAATTATCCTAATGAAACCTCAAATTAAATGCAAATTAAATTCAAGACCACTGAAAAAGTGATCTTTGATTGGAAGTAGGTAATGAATTGGGTTTTTTGTCTTTAGCAGTTGTTAAAAGGGTTTAGGTAGTTCTGGGGTATCAAAGAAAAGATAAATTGGCTCAAGCAATGACTAATGTAAAGCTATTAAGATAAACACTCATTTTTAAAATATTAAAAGTATAATCTAAAGCCCCACATCAAACCTATAAATTTGTTCTTAGCCTTTAGACGAAAAATGCTTCTTTTTTTTCCAATCAGTGTTGTGTGCAACTCTAAGAGCCAACAGCTTCAGCTCCAAAACCAAGTGAGGCTGGTGGGGGAAGCCACAGAAATGGCCCCCTTTGGTTTCCATACAAACCATTAAGAGTTTTAATCAACTGAATTTAATGGAAATAGGAAAAGGTCCATTATTTAACAGAAGAATTTTACTCCTACCAAATTAGGAAAGATAGGTTACTTTCCATGATTTAGCTATCCGTATACATATCAAACATAACAATAAAAACAGCAACAGTTTTACATGGTAAAACTGATAAGTGAAGGTCTTCCCTAAACAAAGCCTATTTACACACTGGAAGTTATACAACTTAACTAAAATGAACTGAAAATAAATGGTTTTGTTTTTTCCCCAAAACATAATGGAGGGACAGCACTGTAGCAGAAGGAATTTAAACTGAGGAAACATAAAGCACAGACCTCTGACAACACTTTTACTTTACTTTGAATAGAATTACATTATCTCAGGTTATTCTGGTCCTGCTATAATCCATTTCTGGGAAGCATGCCCCTTTCCCTTAGATGCTTGCAGTACAATCCTGAGAGCAAGTTACATTTGTGTGACATTGAGACATTCGTATTTTTCCCATTTGCAACACATTAAAAAAACAAATGTTCCTGATTTCACCATTTAAGTGATGCTCCAATAGTGTTGTAAATACTATTGGACACGTTTCAGGGAAGCATGCGGAGACTGATTGTTCCTTTCATTATTGACTCCTTTGATAAACATTGGCTAGAGCCAAAAATATTATCTTTCGGTTTTTTGAATCAAACATCATCTGTTTCCCAGCCTGCAAATTGGACTACAATCCAGCAAAAACATGCTGGTATATGAAACTCCTGGTATATGAAATGATTGACTATTCTACAGGGAGGCCACTTTGCAGGGCTTTACATCTAACTTGGACCAAAGGTCTCACCTTCACTGAAGAGGCAGAAAAAAGAGAAATATTGTGTAAATTAATACTGCTTTATGAAAAAAAAGCCGAGCCAGTTCCAGGTGTCTTAAAAGTTAATTGGAATTTCCCTGTATTTAAATAAATTATGAGAGTCAGGCCAGAGACGTTTGGTTAGAACAACACAGTCGTTAGGAAAACACTAGGTGTAAGAGAGGACATAAAACTGGTGTTTGCATCTGCTGTCACACAGTATGCCAGGGATTTATGGGCACGCTCCAGAAGTGAGGAGCACCATAAGGTGCCTCCCTGCCAGGCAGCACAACCACCGGGCACGTGGAGCAGCTGGAGTGCACATCCCATCACTCATCAACTACTGGTCAGTGGTTCAGGCACACACAATTTACTGTGGATTACAGGGAGCGAAGCAGAGATGTAGAGCCCGAATCCATTCCCAGGCTTCTCACAGCTGAGTGTCAGGCACAGCCCTTTGGTACAGGATGCTTCGAGAAGAGCTACTGCCTGATGCTGCCCTGCACAGCTGGACATGGAGATCACAGAATCATAGAATCAACCAGGTTGGAAAAAACCTCCGAGATCATCAAGTCCAACCCTTGATCCAACACTGCTGTGGTTACTAGACCATGGCACTAAGTGCCACATCCAGTCTCATCTTAAAAACCTCCAGGGATGGTGAATCCACCATCTCCCTGGGCAGCCCATTCCAATGCCTGACTACCCTCTCTGTAAAAAATTTCTTCCTAATATCCAACCTAAACCTCTCCTGGCACAGCTTAAGACCACGCCCTCTTGTCCTACTGCTGGTTGCCTGGGAGAAGAGACCAACCTCCACCTGGCTACCAACTCCTTTCAGGAAGAGATGAAGTAACTCCCTTAACACCATTAGGAACCGAAAAAAAAGCGTCTCATCCTCAGTTTTAAACCAATACCTGTCAGGCACTGATTATATTCTTTAGATCTGATTACAAATGAATTTTCATTCATGTGTACAGAAATCAGGTGCGTAGAATTGGTGTTGTGAGGACTCTGCAGCGGCACAGGCGGTGTGACCCGTTAGAAAGGATTGTGTTATTTAATTAAAAAAAAAATTATGATATATAGACTGAAAGAGACCTGCCTAAAATGAACATTTCACTCCAAAACAAGTAAATATTATAGTCTTATCAGAGGGATTTCAGAAGTCAGTTGGGTTCCCTTCCCTCCCCAAGCTCTCACGTACCGTGGTATGCTACATTATTATGACAGCGTGAAAACAAGGAAATGAAAGTAAAAAAACATTTATGCTCCCTCTAGCTGGGATTAATTTCTAAGGTTAGCATGCAGATATGACCCAAATACAAGCTGTACTTCAAATTTGCTGTGTGATAAGTAACTATGCTGAAATGCTGCTGTTTGCATACAACTCCTGAGAGGGTTCTTATTATGCAAAAACGAAGACCTGAGAACGCTGATGAAAATCTGCGAGTCATTTATCAAACACTGACCTGGAATGAATATTAAGAAAAACCTCTTTTATATGCAAATGTTTAATCCGATTGAGTTTAATCATGACTTTCCTTTCTCAGGACCGATGAGTTGTGCATGTACTGTGCTCTGTAAGATACAATCTTACATATCTCACTCTCAAAAAACCCAGTTGTTTTGTCAATGGTTGCTCTGGGAACACACGGCATAGAAAATGAGCCTTTTCTTGTTATTTTACTCACCTGTGAGACTACCCATAAAGCCTATTTTGTCTGCCCACCTGCTGATCACTGGAGTAAAATCTGGTTTACACGGACCAAGTACTTCCATTCTCTCAACAAGACAAACTCAAAGTATAATTGATTTCTCCAATGGATTTTCTAATGAATATCTATTGTTACCCTAGTTGCTAACATACTCACTGGTGTTTGTGTTCCAACAAAATACAAATCGGTTTATTTACTGACCCACTCCACAACCAGCTACAAACTAGGGAAAAGCAACATGGAAAACAAAAAAAATCAATGCCCACAGAGTTAGAAATATATGTTCCACATGGCCACTTGAGAATACACAGAATTTAAATTAAAGCAACAGATTGGCTTTATTTTAAGAAATTTTGCCAAAATTTTGCACAATAATAAAGTGCGATATGTTGGACTTAGTGACGAAGCACTAAGCATTCCCCACAAAACCAAAACCAAGTGAGGTACCTCAGGAATGTCCAATGGAAAGCATGGACCAAGTTGCACAGGTCTGCAAAGACTGAATGAAAGACCTGAACTCCATGTATTAAATAGAGCACTGTATGACAGCATTAACAAACATATATTAATTCGTCTCACCATTTAAATACATATATAACAAGACATTACAAAAGCAGCATGTGACTAGATCTTCATTACTTTTCAAAGTCTTGCTTAGAAGAGGCCTCTAAACCCTACAGTTTTTTAACATTGCTCTTCTTACTCAGACTCTTCAGAACAAGAATGAAATATCTTTATGCCTAGTAGTTAAATAGAAAGTTCATGAACCTCATAATGTCCCTTAAATAAGTAAAAATTCTCACTTTTACTTAGTAAAGTAATAATTCAAAATTCAAAGTCATAATTTAAAACTAACTTGTAAGAGCATAAAGGACACCTAAACTTAACAGATATTGGAATAAATTGTTGAATGTAGACTGAGCAGCAAGGTTGATAGATATTATTTGGTTTAGCATTTCTAATGGCCAAAGTTCATACTAATTAATAATTGTCCAATTCTCAAACTCCTACATAATAGATTGGAAAAAATCTTCCTGACCACCCAAAAGATATCTACAATTTTTATCTAATGTGGCGTAAGACATTTTCTGCATGATTTTACAGGAAACCATTTTAATGCTCTTTATTTATGATTTTTAAATATTATTTCACAGAAAAGGGTTTAAAAAAAATCGAGGAAAACATTTTTGTTTAAGAAACAATTAAGACTGTTCAATGACAACACTGTAATTACAAGTCAAGTTATGTAAGAAATCCAAAATTTAAAAGAAAGGTTGAGAGAAGTTGAGTGTTTTCAGTGGTTACACCTCACAAGGAGCAGAGGGGGATTACTAGAAGGACCCCACTGATTTCAAACAGGACTGGCAGGTGGGACTCAGGGAAGGCTCTTCCCATCCATCCCACCAGAACTTCCAAGAATCCCAAACGAAATCATAGCCAAGCTGAACTAACCAACAGAGGGCAGCTGACTCAGGTATAGGGAATCCTATATTCTGATGAAACCCACAGCAAAACTCCTGTGCCACCAATGAAATCCAAACTGATGTCAAAACTTCTTACCTGAAATCTATAACGCCAGAATTGGACAAAGTTCTGCTAGTGAAACTAGCAAGTGTTTTCAAATAATAAAGATACTTGAGAGAGGAGGAGATAAACTGAAGTTCAAATCAGTGAGTGCTCTGTCTCAAGCCAGCCACCTCTGCTATCACTACAAAAATTGACTTTTGCATAATATATTTATTCTTCAATAGTAACTCACATGGAGAAAAAAAAATCTGTTTTCATAATGAATGCTAAGTTTAATTAAGGAAAAAACACAGCAGTAAGCTACCAACTGAAAAAAATGATCACCCAATGACCAAACTAAAACACAACACTAAAACTGGTTGTTTCATTGTTTTGACAACAGCATGTGGTTCAGCACTAGAGCCAAATTAATCCTCCATTAAAACCTAAATAACCATTTTAAGCCTGCTTTTTAAATTATTAAAGTGTGGCTAACATCTGTTCATTGTGAAACCACAACTCCTCCTTTTTAAAATTAATCTGTAACTCTAAAAAAACATGTAGACTATATTCGCCACCAAACTATAATCGATGCTGGGTAAACTTTATTAAGAGCGCTAATATTTAATTATCTTTGATTCTGAGTTTGAACTCCAAAGTCAATCTGGAACATCTGAGACACCATCATGGGCCACATCTGTTAGTGAATCCAGGGGCTCACAAAATGCTCCCTTCATAAAAGGATGCAAGTTTCCTGGTTAAGTTACAATATGGGAAACAGCTGACTCAAAAATAATATAAATTATAGGCGGATTAAAAGCCCTCATAACATTTAATTAAGCAATAAATCACAACAGACTGCACAGGACTGCTGATTTATGCACTCCACATGTGAGAAGCAGTAAATAGAATGAGACGGGACAGAATATACATCTTATTGGAGAAGAAGAATCTATCCTTTGGTGTTTCATTCATATATGAAAATCTGCTCACCTCTAGTTTTTCTACTGTTGGATATAACCTGCAACACATTTATAACTCAAAGACGTGCCACAATCTATAGATAATGAGGAAGGATTAGCTGAATTTGTGCAAGTCATATTTACAACTCTCTTTTCTTGGTGTCCCTGCTAAAACAAACACTTCAGGAAGCAGGGAGAGCCCCAGACAGGTGTACAGTGGAGACATCTTTAATTTCTCCCTTCTCTCCCCAAAGCCATCAGCACACAACTGGAACGAATTTCGACTTTGGGAAAACAGCCCTTGCAAACAACAGCCCTCCCTGACACGGAGGTTGTATTTGACAACCACTCAGAAAGCTGTAATTGGGCCTTGAAATCTGAAATCTCTAAGTGGTTTATATTCCAGCCAGCAATCTGGTGATGCTGATGATCCTGATGCTGTCACTTAAGAAAGATGCAAAATTCATGTATTCAACTTGGGGTTCAAATGCACACATTTAGCTGACGGCAAGCCCAGCACCATCCTTGCAGTCACGTGGGGGGAGATCAAGAGGAATAGAGAAGGTCATTTGCACTTTTATTCTGCTGTCTTGGAGGAAGAAACCAATTAAACAACATAAAAAGAAAATAAAGCCCATTTCTGAATCTATCAATCAGATACAGAACACAAAACAAAGGGAACCCAACAAATGAAATGGTTATAATTTCTGAGAAATGGCCACAAGAAACGTCTGCACCAGAAAAAATATTAACACTTGTTAAGTATTAATCAAGGAGAACTGCTGTAGACAGAACAACACAGCAATATTAAATACTTGAAAAAGAGGCAAGACCAGGGTTATTTTAAAAACCAGGGTCATTTTAATGACCATTATGCAAGTGGTGCCTGAGAGTTCCTGGGCTGCTCAGGAGCTCTGACACATGAATTCACATAGCACATACATCTTCATGTCTTTTCTCCCTCTTCGAGCAGCAACTTCATTTCCAATTATTCTCTCTTATTCATAAAGGAGAGTCAGAAGAGTAGAAATTTTCTTCTCTGAATGCTCAGGGTATGTTCACAGAACACAGGCGAGTCAGCCCATGTTTAGCAAACTCCTATTCTTCTTAGGAATAAAGCCATCCACTGAAATGTGGACAACTTTAAACTGGGAACACGCAGTGTCTGCTACATATTTATAAGAAAATTCAGTCCTTCTGAAGACACTGCTGTCCACTGAGAAAATTTAAAGGGACCAAAATCTTCATTAGTAACCAAGCTAGAGCTGCATACTGAGCCAAGAGAATGTAGAAGACCCCCAAATAGAGACGTATACGAGACAAATCCAGCCTTTGCTACTTGGCTGGCCAAAGGACATATGAGATACTCTGTCCTGAGGAGAGGAAACTCACGTCTTTACTGCAGTCTTCCCAACATCAGAGCTGGGAGCAGACTGCCATCACATCCTTTCTTAAAGCGCTTCCTAGAACAGCCTCACACTGGTTTCTGATGGTAGCAGATGCTAAATCAGGCCAACGCCAGCACCTAATTTACCAAATCGAGCCAACCCAACCTTTGTTCATGTTGGATGCTCTCTCACCATGATTCTGATTCACACACTAGCTCCCTGCATTGGACAGATCCGGGCTGCCTTATCCTTAATGCCCTCCTGTGTCCAACATCTTGGCAATATCTTGCTGCATTCACACTTCAGAAAGTTTTGAAGTCATTATGTGGCAGGTTCTTAGAACATTAAATTACTGTCATGAATTTCATGACTTAATTTAGAATCTATTTCAAAAGAAATTTCCACGTTCATGTCTTCCATCGTAGCAAACAGTGTTTTGCAATCAACAAGATCATATTTTGTAAATTAATTTTCTACAGAAAGGAGTTATAAAAGAGAGTAAAGAAAAGGAAAATGTGTCAAAATGTTCACTTAACTTGCCAAAAGCAAGAGAAAGGATACTTCTGTGTAATTCACTCCTTTTGAAGGCTGAGTCACATGTGATAAAATGCATGCCAAATAACTGTTTTTCACATCTTCTACCATATGAAAAGGTGAAGATGTACCAACATTTTCTATTCAGAATATTCTTGGGTTTGTTCCAATTAGAACAGAAGCTAGGTCCCTATTTTAACTGTCGTGCAGCATCTCCCCTTCCTTAATGATTGCAAACCTAAAACTGAGAACAAATTGCACTGCAAAACTTTGCAGAAAAGAAATGGAAAGCTTTTTAAAAGGAGGAAGAAGTGGAAAAAAAACGCCCAAGATTAAATCTGCTGCCAAGGAATAACCAAAGCATCAATCCCTCGTGTTCTTCTGCTCCTAAGACAAAGACAAGCAAGAGTAAGTTCAGTCTCAGTGTTAGACGCTGTCACGCTGATTTATGACACGCACTGTGTGCTGCTCCTCCAACGTGACATATTGTCCACGAGAGATTCAGCACAAACCACGCTTCTTGCCTTAAAAAAATATTGCCCCAAACCAACTGAACTGCAGTTCCTTAGGTGAAATGCTAATGCTTTCTCCACTGGGCCACCCGACCGTCTATGGCTGATTTTCCATTTAATTCCATCTTCTCTGCTGAGAAATCAACAGGACAAAGCACTTTGGGTATAATTCCCGTCTTTCGCTATATTTTGCAGCATGCTGTTGTATTAAACAATTTATATTCCTTTCAACAGCAAATGTAGGAACTATATTTGAATCAGAAATAATTATGGGTACATTCTCAGTTCCAGAGATGCAAACATATCAATTTCTTTTACAGCAAAAATTCCTGCTCTGATACATATTTCATTAAGAATGTGGTAGTGGCTGTGGTAGGCAGAAAAAAATGCAGTTTAACCAATTAGCACAAGGCTCCTGATTTTTGTGGACTCAAAAGTAACTCCAGGAAGGAGACAGGCATTGTAACATGTTTAACTTCACAAAATGCAAATTTCTCTCACAATTGCAGAAAAACAGCATTACACCATATATCAAAGTTTCTTTGTTATTAAAGAGAAGTTTAAAGAAGCTATCCAGGAAAAAAAAAAGCCAAGTGAAAAATACTGTTGAGCAACTTGTTAAATGGCTCCATTTTTACAAGGCTAAAGCTTTTCATGACTGCCAATTGTGAAAATATGTTTATATGACTCTTCATTCAAAAGAAAACCTGCAGGAGAAATTAAAATCAAGTGTGGATAGTTATTGAAGCTGAATATAAATTTAATATATACCAGGAATTAGAGCAGACACTACTGGGTTATTATTCTGAAGGATAAAATGGGAAGCGGTTGTATTTCCCTTAGGAAGTGAAGTAACACCCACCCTCATGTTGGACTCCCAGACTCTCTCTTCAGGCAGGTGAGATAGTGCTCAGGCTACACAGATTTGGCTGCTACTTTTGCTCACTTAACCAACTGAATTACTGTTTAGTATAAAAACTTTCAGTCACAGCAAGGAAAGTGTAAGGGAAACAGGAGGTTCTCGCTATTTTTTGACACTGAAAATTCTCCCACATTAGTGTAGCAGGCAAAAAAAACTTGTCATTTTTATGATACTGTAAAACTGCACTAGAATCAGAAGAAAACGTGTTTTATGCTGTAATTCCTTCCTTTAAGGCAGAGTGGGAGGAAATCAGACCTTCTGAAGGTAAAACTGAGATTAAAGATAGGATTTTTTTTTTTCCAGAAGTTGCACATGAAGCAAATGATTGTTGATAGAGCCAGAGGAAAATGTAAGTCACATATTTCCCTGCATGGCACAGGAGGGGATCTTAAACAGCAAATGGACTGATACAGCAGGGCTGGGCTCAGAAACAAACTACTGGCACCTCAAATCCATGAGAGGAAGAGATTTTGAGTGCCTCCACAAAAGTTCAGTGGCTTTTGCTGACAATTAGAAATCTGTATTATAAAAGAAGTGATTTAAGCAGGAGCTATTTATAGCTAGTACACTGATAATGATATTCTTGAAGACCAATTTCTAATACTGGAAGGTGAGGGTTATACATGTAACTCACCAGCCAGGGACTGCATGTCAGCTAATTCAGTGACAGCAATTAAAGATGTTGGGTTCAAATTTAGCTTCTAAAACAAGAGCCTAAAAGTTTTGAAAGCACTTCATACAACACATATATATCCATACTTAGGTATGGATAAAAGACATATTGATGCAAAGGAAGAGTTATGATCAGGTACTACACCAAAACAAAACATGAAAATAAACTCTTCTGTAGCCAGACACAGGCAAAATTATGAAAATAAAAACTATTTTAATAATCCACAGTCAGGTAAGAGATGAAGACAAATGCAAGAGCTTGCAAATATTTTGCAAGTAAGTAAGGATAAGAACATAAATTGAAGAAAAGCAGGTAAAATACAGTAGTGTGAAATGTCATTTATTCAGAAACTTTATTGGATACAAAAATATTGCTTTGAGAACAGCTACCTACCTAAAAAAGGGAACTTCGTTTAATTGCAGTCCCCTGGGATAAGCCATGCTACGCTGCTCTTCCTTTGGTAGTTTCCCTGACATGGTCTAAGGGCATTTTTGGATCACAGAAACTCACCTTGCCAAATGTGAGCCCAAAATTGCCTAGAGAAATGGCTACTCAATGTGAGCAAGACAAACTTTAGTCTGCGTACCACTCTGACGGTTTTCTTTGTGGGTTTATTTGAGGAATTAGAGTGTGAAAAGCCCTGGAAACATCTTTAAAAAAGGCCTTTCCTGAACAAACCTTTCCTAACATGACCAGTTAGAAAAGGGGAAAGATCACACACACACATTCCCATCACACACCTCTCCACCTCCAGCCCAAGCCCAGTTCTGCCTCCAAGAGACAGTGAACTTCTACAGTCCACCCAACCTTGTACATTCCAATGGGGAGTTTAAGAGCCAATAATTTTTGTAAGATTTTCAATTTTGAAAAGAAATTTGTCACATTTTTTGCTGACCAAACTAAAATTTGTTTTCTCTGAAGTGCAAGTAGGGCTAAACCAGTCACTTTCTACGAAAAGGTTCCAGAAATTCACACACCTTCACACCTGCTTCTGAGAGATCTGGTCTGTAAATGCACCACTGCCTGCTCCTTTTCCCTTTCCTTAAACTCCTGTATGCAATTTCAGGAGAAGTACTTGCAATTCTAATGTGCAAAGTGTCTGTATTTCTCATATTCTAGAGTGAACAGCAGAAAATGTCATTAAGAATAAAATATTCATTTTAATGAAAGCAGTAAGTTTACATTCTAAATACATTACATCTTTTTCCTGCTATGCCTGCCATAACAAATACTCCCAATCCTTTAAAAATGTTTGCTTAAACACATACAGCATATATAAAGGGGATAAGCTACTTGCTATGATATTTGTCCTTTAGCAGGACTGGGTAAGAGAGAGAGGGGGAGGATGGAGAAGGAGTGAAAATCTTGACAAGAATATGTATGAGAGCAATCAATAAAAAAATAATCCCTGGAATTCATGAGTCTTGAAAATAAGATGCATTTTCTTGTAGTAATCCTAAAAACCTATAAAAGAATATTCAAGCAATAAACCCCCCTTAACTCATATTTAACCTTTCATCATGTAGAACTACATATTAAATAGCTTAGCAACTGCATGCTGTGTAAGTGCATTCAAATGGGAGCAGAAATAGAAAAATGTAAATGCTACACCTCTTTTAACATGCACTGCACAGCCAAGAACATCTGCCAGCTGACCCCCTAATCCAATCGGCTGTTCAGAAGCAATCACATCCTCAGATAGGAGCTGCACAGCTCCTACATGCAAAGCCCATTTTCTTTAAGAGATGGAGCAAAATGTAGTTAGCCAGCTCTCCAACGATTTTCGAACAGAGGTACAAGGCGAAAGTAATTCCGCAAATTACACAGAGCTGCATTAAAATACTGTCATCTCTCCTGCCAAATATTGTAATTTATCCCTTAATTTCACAGGGCAACAGCACAGATAGAGTTTAGGGCTGAAGTGATTACATCAAACCTAGTGATTGTATCAGAATACCAAGCGCATACAGCCCACACAAATGTTTTGTCACTTCTACCAGGAAATAACCTGGAATAAAATCTGGGGCTCAACCTAGTCCATTGACTATAATGAGAAGGAGAAATAAAAATATAAAGCTGAATTAATTCTCCTAACTCTGAGTTTACTTCTCACATCTACTGCAAAAAAAGAGTGGGCTGCTTGAGAGGCTCCACAGGCAGATGAAGACGTTTAAAGAATGACATCAAGATACTCCACAAGAGTCAAAACCTCTGTGGAATTAAGAGCATCAACCCCATGGAACATTATGCAGTAATAGGACGTGTCATTATTTCAGAATAAAATGAAATTCCTTCTAAAAAGTTCTGTCCTAAATGCACAAGAAAGCTGTACTACACTGACCAAACTGACTCTAGGAGGACAGTCTTTTATGGAGCAGTTTATGTGACTCAAATAAGTACTTATATTCATAAAACAAACTGTTTGATCATGCAAACTGCCCGTCTCTCCAAAGCAGTAGCTTTGCTAAATATCTGTATTGGCTGAGCCCTGGACATGGTAAGAAAGAATTGACAGAACAGTGTTTCAAGTAACATTCTCTGCATTTAAATTTATTCAAATATTTGAAAGGCATGGAAAAAAAAGACATACAGGGGTCTGCCAAAAAGCCTAGACAACACCATGCACAAGGAGAAGGTAAAAAGATTATATGGCTTAATAAAAAAAAAAATCACAAACTGACGGAGGGATTTAATTATAAGACACTGGAAAAATGGAGGGTTCTCCAAAGTAATGGATTAAGCAATAGCAAGATCCAACCTCAGGAGCAATAATAAAAAAAAAATTACTAAAAGTACTGAAGGAAATAATAAGAAAATCATAAGCGAATTCTATCGGCACCTGGAGGAATTCATTATTGGTTCAAAGTTATCTCAAGTCTTATCAACTGCACAAAACACAATATAACACAGTCCCCAGTGAAAAGTAAAACTCGGCACCATGGTGATTTAGCTTTCCCATGTCTGATATCAAACAAAAGCAAGTATTTACTGCAGGTATTTAATCCAGATTATATAAAATAATGAGGATGTCACATTTTTATACCTAATGAATCCATAGAGCTTTGCTCTAGGATTTAAACACTGCCCAGACCAGAGGAAAGAGCAGACAATCTGCCTGGCAGCGGATTAACGATATGTGTCCAGCTTAGCTAAACAGCAGTGCCATCAGCTAATTTCGTTTACCATCTGGGCAGACAACTTGTACATGCTGCAGCGTGCCCAAGGATCTCGGTGTGTTAAATCTGGGCTGGAAGTTCAATTCCAGCGGGTGCAGAGCAAAACTCCTCCTGAACTGCACAAAGAATTCAGAAGTGTTGGGAGAGGCGATAAATAGAATGATAGACACAACCTGTGTGTGTGTGCATATTTAACTGTACGTACATATATATGTATAAAATCAGACTTTCCTTACTAGCACAAGTTCTTCTTAACCTAAAAGCTCCAAAATATATATACATATATATAGGATTAATCCTATAAATCTAAACTGGAAAGATACAATCCATTTGTGTGCTAAACCAGCTAGAAATAGCTTCTGTTCTACCCTAAAAAAACTCAAACTCACAGGCAAAGAAACAAAAACTCCAAAAAAAACCCCAATACACCAAACAAAAAAAAAAAAAACAACCCAAACCTGAAAGACAAGAAGTCACAAACCTAAGGAAACAGACCTTAATGCAATTCTACTACAGTGTCACTCCCACAGCCCCCAACAGAAAGCCTCTAATGATTTCAGTGGGTTTTAGATCACGACGTGTGTTCCTGGTAAAGAGGCAAAAAGCACCAACCACGTTTATATTAATACCAGCCATGGCACTTTGCAAGCACCATGCACCAATAAACTGTACAAAGACATAACTTCCAAGTTTAAACAATTTCTTTCCTTTAATATCTTCTGAAAGGCTTTTGAAACTAGCAACTCTAATGTGTGTGGGAATAGGCAACACATGATAGCAATAAGTTTGCTTTTAATGGAAAGAGTCTGCTGTGTCTATGGCTAACAAACCCCAGTATCTTTTCATTACAAAGGAGCTTATTGTTACCATATGACTTACTGTGGGATTTCACTTTGCCTCTCTGGTGATCTGTCTGATCTATTAAGGAAAGCACTGAGCTATGGACAACATACACTTTATTGCAGTTCTATACTTTCGTAGTCCCTGCCGCTTCTGTCAGCCTACTTCCAATGAATTTCAAATAGTAACCAGGAAAAAGAAAAAGAAAGGATCAAAAAAAAAAAAAAAAAGAGAATTTACCAAGTTTCTCACAGGGAAAAAAAATTAACTGTGAACAAAATGAGACAAGTCCATAATGAGGAAGTGGTGCTGCATCCCAGGACATGGCTTTTACAGTAATGGTTGTGCAGGAAAACAACTGGATCCACCAGCTCTGGCACCTACCAACCACTACACAAATAAATCTCCGTGTGAATACCAGTGAAGTACTTCCACATGACCCATATTTTATACATATACATATTCATAACATATATATGAAATTCCTTCAGCATGACTGTTTCTGCCCTATTAATTAATTTTCATGGCTGAATCTGAAACATAGGACAGGCAAAACTTCATCAGTGTTAATTAGTGTTAAGAATTAATCAGCAAATGTAGGAAATCACTATTAGAGAAGCTGTGGATGCCCAAGCATTAAGTAGCATTTAAATAGATGCTGATCTTTCTTTAAGAGGAGCAATTTAAAGATTATTTTCCTCTGATGGGATACTTCAATATTGAATATACAGAGATTAATCTTCAAGGGAACTGGTGCTGTGTTGAAGGGAAATGTTGTTAAAAATAGCAATATATATTTAACATATGTTTCTACAGCAACCATAGTCTCAGAAAGAAAGTTTTAAAATAGCCATGACATCTGAGCTATCTCATGTCTACACATTGTCCAGGTGGGATTATTAATCTAGGGTTTCCCGTGCTCTGGGAGATAACCATTTTTTCCTGTAAGAAATACAGTGTTTCAGGTCAAGTTCTGAGCATCTCTCCCTCAATCCTTAAGAAGTTCGAGGATTGCCTACAAAATGTGACACAAGGTGTGGCCCCAGAGATACCTCCTGGTTTTAATTTCTTCACCAGCACAGTACCTCTGGATCACAATTCAAAACACAGCAAGCACAGAGGGATTCCTGTTGGCTGTTTTAACACCACTCACCTGATTCTTGAGATCCAGCTTTGGGCAGGGACGGCCTCCATTGTACGGCTTCTCCTTGAGCCACTTGGATCGGACTTTCACCCCTGGTCCACAGGAAGAGCTGCAAGGAGACCAACTGGACCAATCGCTTAGTTTGCAATCAAACGGGCAAGGGACCGTGCAAGGTTCTTCAATGTAACCTAAACCAAAAATTTGAGACAGGTTTTAATCACCGCGACCGATGAACTCCGACCCTCCGATGGGATCTGTGCAATCAACACAAAATGGAAACTTCTGAAAGAGAAGATATTTGGCACACTGACAATGCCATCCCAGCACGAGGCTATGGCATTATTTTTAAAGAACATCAGTGACTTAAATTAATTTCTACTTAGTTTAGTCCAATAAAGGCAGTGATATAACTCACTGAAGTAAAGGACACACACAGGCGAAAGTAACTGATGTGAAGCTGGTGGTCGCCAACACATGGTGATTATCTTCCCCATGAGACTGTGGCCATAATAAATTCTGGAGAAATAAGTGCACAGCCCAGTTCCATACTCCTTTAGTATTACACTAGTCATCTCCAGAGCCGGCACAGGCAGGAGTCAGACAGAGGCTCTCTTCCCAGCAGAGGGAACCAGAGAATGCTGGAGGCAAGATGTATGAGGGACCTGTCTGCAAGTTGGAGCAGTGTAGAATCCATTCTTGGGAGAAGTAGATGAAACCTGCATCCCACATCTTACTGGTAGTTCTCTTTGTACACCTTTCCAACTGCTTTGCTTATTATGGGCTTCATAAATGGCATTTTAAAGCTTTGCTTTCACCTTAATCTGGTTTGACATAAAAGTCCTCACGAGATCATCACCTCTTAAAATCACAATACCAGGCATGTGCAGTAGCAACACCTTCTGAACTAAAACCCAACAGGTTCCTCCCTGAAGGCACAACCCCAGAGCTGTTTTAGGAGCTGGCATATGGGAAGAAAGATTTCGCAGAGCCCAGGCTGACCGTGGAGCTCTTGGTGTGCAGAAAGGCAAGGGAGGGTGGCCCAACCATGGAGATCTCCAGGGAATTACTAGCACCAGTCTTGGGTTGGCAGTGTGGAATAATTCCTGCACCTTCCTGCTTACCATGCTGCATTCGTTCTCCTCCAGTTCCTATTATCTGCTTGTCATGTCTGTATGTATTATTTTAATTTAAACAAAAAAGAGATTTCATGTTAGACCATGAAAGGCAGTGGCTGCTCAGATCAGCCTTTATTAGAGGCAGCTTCGTCCCTCTGACAGCTGTGGCAATGATGGTCATGGAAATAACTGAATTTCATCCCTACCACATTTCTGATGTTTCTCATTTTTACGCCCTTCCTTTCTCTTTGGTTTTCATCACCTGAACACTCCCTCTCTATTCCTTACCCACAGAATACCAAATTAGCTCATTTTGTGACTCTTTTAGGAAGGGTTCCCCCACTCTATCCAGGTGACAGTCACTGCAGCACGGATGGAAAAAACACCCAAACAACAAAACCCAATCCAGCAGCAGCTGCTGTCCAGAACCCTCAGACAACAGCCCCTGACAACCATGAAACACCAGGGCTGAGGCACAGAGATTATCCTGGTTCAGAGCTGGATTTACTAGCCAAACTACGCCTGAACTGCTGCTCGCTCCAAACCAGGACTGTATTACAGCCAGAGCATCCACCCACAGCAACAACACACTGCCTCACTCCTGCTCTTGACACTGAAATCAGTACCAAGAAAGGTTCCAGGCTTATTTAGGCATCCATTCCCCAGAAAATATCTCCCTTCCAGAAATACAAGAAATACTGATGTTGCTTTTGTAAACAGTGCCTTAAAAAACGCTGGCAGCAGCAGCAGTTCCCTGCTTCAGCTCAATGATGCTCCATTTCTGCTCTCGTGATCCTCCGTGATGGTGCTGTTCCCTCTTTCTTTACGGCAGCCGCCCCGCAGCCTGACAGCTGCAATCACTTCCCCCGTAACTCATGCTGTAACTCTTCCCTAAAGCTGCAGACCCGCTCCCATACAGTGTGCTCTGGTTTTCTTTGCCACCTCTGATCTCTGTGTGTTGCGGTGCCTTTTCATCTGCAGCTCCAAAGCCACTGGAATTGGGCATCTTAATTATTTCCGACCGAATCTGTTGCAGCGGTGTTCACATGTTTGAGACATTTCAACTTTGCATGCTTTGTGTTCTCACCTTGGTGAGATGACACCCATGCACACACATACACAAATATTTCCAAAATAGACTCGCTTTTTTCCCCCCAAATAAAACTCCCAAATATCCCACTAATATTCTATTCCATCTGCTTTGGTTGCCACTCAAAGTAATTCATAATACATTATGATAAGTAAAAGAAATTTTCTCATGATAGATTTATGAGAAGCATTTCTCAGGCAGTTCTCCAAAGAGTTCTGTTCCACCACCGTATGAAATATCATTTTTCCTTGGGCTGTGTGACAGCCTGGGTAATTAACTCTCAACAGAAACAAAGGAAGTGCCTTGTTTCAAAGTAGGATTAGTCAGAGAGGTTATCAACTTATCAGAGAAGGCAAAATGGGCTAAGTCTTTTGGCAGTTCAAGATCTAACTCTACAATAAAAAAAGAAAAAAAAAAGAAAATAATAAAAAAAAATAAGGAAGATTAAGGAAAAATTTTAATAAACCATTTTTTTTAGATATAAGAAAGAAGTTTTTTACAGCAGGGGTAGTGAAACACTGGCACAGGTTGCCCAGAGAAGCTGTGGATGCCCCATTCCTGGAAACATTCAAGGCCAGGTTGGATGGAGCTGGGAGCAACTTAGCCTAGCTCACTGCAGGAGGCTGGACATGATCATCTTTAAAAGGTCCCTCCCAACACAAACTATTCTTTGACATTATGGAAATTAAAGAAACCTATTGTATTCCATCCACAGGAAGTGCTGTGAGTTATCCCTCAGCGAACCACAGAAATAAAGACATCCTATTTCTCAGGGGCCAGCTCATTCATTTCTGAGTTTCCTCACTCATATTTTTAAACTGCATTAAGTATAAACAAACAATGGCCAGCTAATAGAGCATTAAATTTCCATACTGCCCAGAGGAAGCCAATTCCCCATACTGAACAAAGCTACAGAATCAAAATGGGATCATAACTTTCCTCCAGGCTCTTCTCACAGACTGCCATTACTCTTCCATCAATCACTTGAGGTTAATTCTAGGCTGAGATACTCATAGCGCAGAGATTTCATTAAACCAAAACTTCCCTCCAAAACTGTTCCTGTGATGTACCCTCTCTGCTCAGATAGAGAATTCCTTTATGGCTATCTTTTTATGATAATTAGTAAATACCTTGTACTCAGCTCATCCATTGCCTGTGAGAACAGGGTATTTGTTTTTCTCTGAAGGAGCCAAGCAATGACTTGCTGTTGTCAGGGGGCTAAAAAGACCCACAATAATCCTAGTTTTGGCATCCGTAGAAAACCTGTAGGATTGGCATGGTGCACAACACAAAACAACCAAAAAACCCCAAGGGAGACATGCTATTAGAACAATCCATTAATAAAGAATTCTACGTTCGGGCTATTATCGAGAGCAATATTCTTACCATAACAAAATATGAATAAAGGAGCATAAACACATTTCTGAGCTACTGTTGCTCGGCTTGGGGAGACTAACTCAAAGCTGAGTTTACACAGCTGGTTTTGTCAGTGTCATCCTCGCACTTCTCACTCATCTATCACATTCCCCATTTTTCTCTCCTCTGTAGAACCTGTTACCAAAAACTTAAGTTTCCAAAGTCTTCTGCAGAAAAAGATGTTCTGTTCTCCACAGTCCTGCTCAGCCTGCTTTCCATGTGCTTTTAGATTATTTCTTGAAGCCTCCTTTAACTTCTTTTTTTTAATTATTATTACTGGTCAAAATTTCAAACACCTTTAAAATAAAGCTCATTTAATTAAAACAGAGGAGATGAGAGCCTCTATCCTACCTAAACCAACAGCAGGCACCTGAACACCACAGAGCTGGAGCTGCACACACAGATGTCACAGGAGGCAGTGGCAGCAACACCAGGATATTTAAGTAGGTACCTTGAAACATACTCCTGGGAACTGGCAGAAAAAATTGATCTGGCTGATCAAATAAGCCTTTTCTATGCTTAAGTGCTATTGTTTTTCTACTGAGACACTGTCAATGTAATGGAATGAACAAATGCATTTACCAAGGCTGCACAGTTCATTTTACTATGATTTATTCATAAGAACAATGTGCTTGTTGCTGAAGAAGCCACAAATTGAGTCTCCTCTCTAAAGTGTCTATAACAAAGCACCCACAGATTACACAGGATGGATGTGCTGGGAAGGCTGGAACACACGATGCAGCAGCCATTGCTCATCTCCTTTCTCCTGTGCAACCCAGAGCCAAAGCAAGGGCAGGTGGATGAACAAAGTGAGGACAATGGTTTAGCAGGAGTCACAGAATCACAGATCAGTTTGGGTTGGAAGGGACCTTAAAGACCATCTCGTTCCAAACCCTGCCATGGACAGGGACACCTTCCACCAGACCAGGTTGCTCCAAGCCCTATCCAACCTGGCCTTGAACACTTCCAGGGATGGGGCAGCCACAGCTTCTCTGGACAATCTCCAATGTCAGAGGTTAAGGCACAAATACATGGTGCAAAAACTGTAATTGTCTCATTTTTTCAGTTCAACCCAGAAGAGCCAAGGCAAGAGGAGGCAGCTGGAGGATGGGCTGGGGGGCGTCAGTGATCCAGAAGGACGAAGAGGCTGTGGATGGCACTGCAGCACTGTGGGAGCAGGTTTGTAGCAGCACCATTTCTTTCCCACGTACACAAGACACAGGTGTATCACAGCAGCACAGCCAGCGAGGGGCTGCGGTGTCCTTCCACATCCCCTCCATAGGCACAAATGGGAGAAGCAGGAGATTAGTAAGTTTACAAGCTAACATAAGACACTGGCATCCACCTGACTGTTGCACTTCTGAAAGATAAATTTGCTGTGGGTGTCAGGTCTGCACAGAGTGTTAAACAACAGTGCCAACAGCATTCCAAGAGGCCGACTTAAAAGTGATGCGAAAATAAACAACATTTCTCCAGCAGCTTTGAAAACAGATGCACCTCTAATTGAATTGGCTTTAAACTCATTTGTATCCTCTCTAACATATTTCATGGTTTCAATTAACAAACTTCTAGCGGTTCTACCCTTGTTAGTAAACCTTGAGGGGGTTCATAAAACTCAAGGTCATTATTTGAGAGGGACAATTCTGTGTATCACCGCAGCTGCCACTGGTAATAACACTACTAATTTCCCTTGGAGTCCATGGGACAGGACAGATCACCCTTTAACAAACAAGGGAGCAGCAGAGTGGACAATGACACAGGAGAAATGTTTCTAATTACACACACCAAAGGCAGAGGAGAAAAAAAATTGATTCATTTTGCAATTAATATTTACATTCATTTGGTTACTGACTGTGAAGTATCATAGAATAACACCAGTAAATCCATGCAGTACTAAAAATCTAACAGCTAAAGGCTTTAAAAGGGAGACCTGGTGGACCACAGCACTTGGTGGGCCACATTCTGTTCAGCTGAAGTTTTGGGATCTCCTACAAAGCAAAGCTCTTGTTTTAACTCACGTTAAAACTCAGCATGGAGCACAGACTGCAGTTAAAGAGACTCAACTCTGCCAGCTGATCGTAGTTCTACAGCTAGGGCTTTCCCAATATGCCATGAATAAGGCAGCCACTAGCCATGGGCCACCCAGCATGACTGCAGGCTCCAGTATCTTGTGACATACAAGGGGAGCACCTTGTCCTAAGCAATCTTGGTTCAGAACCTAAATGCTGCTTCAAGGGAGAAAATTCTTAACTGAAGGGAACTAAGTCTGGGAGTCTTAAAGTTGCTAACAACTTGAGCTGCAGCTGAAAAGGATGTAATCTTGCCACAGAACAAATGTTTAATCTTCTTTCTTTTATAGCGTGCAAGGATTTGAGAGATTTTATGCAATATTAGTTTGCTGAGAAATTTAAGAGATAATCTAATGAATACGTTCAGTGAAGGCACAGCCAAAAAACCCAGCAAAAATAACTTTCACATCAAATGTTTTGCAAAGCTTAAATAATGGACCCTTAGCTAATTTGTTCCCTCTTGCTCAACAAAGAGGCACATGCTCATGTTATCTTGTAGCAGACTGATTAGAGATTCTAAATAGACCAGAGAGGACTTGTAAAAAAGGCTGGTAAGTTTAACTCAACATTATTGTTATTGAAATTCATCCAAAGGTTGGTTTTATTGCTCAATTTCACAGTCTCTATAAATCCCAACGAGGCAGTTGGGTTGGTGCTGACTTTGCACTATGATTCCTAATTTCTTTTGATTTTGCATTACAGTTATCTTCCTTAAAGAACTTGCAAGCTTATGTTTTGAGTTATATACAAACAATAGTAGTTGATATATTTAACCTTCTAACTCAATAAGGAAATCTCCAGTAATTAGCACATTCCCTGTAAGAGATTGCAGAACAAGCTGAGAACTCTTCCGGAGAAGGAGGCTCGTCTGCTGCCTTCAGAGTGCAAATAAATAGAGCAAATAAATAGGACTTCACAGTGTACATTTATCTCATAGGGAACTTTTGATGCAGGAGGGCAGAAATCCACTGCACAAATCTGTCCAGGCTCCAAAACCAACTGTGGGAATGATTCTCCCTTCTCCCAGGGCTGCTCTCCCACAGCAAAGGGCTGCTTGGGAGCCCTGATGTCTTAACAAAGTCCTTATTCAAATGAAAAATCATCCACTGGGATCAATAGCAGTTAGGGGAGTAGCTCAGCTGCTATATACTTTCCTCATCACTCTGCCACTGGGAAGATCATCTGCTTTGTCCAAATAAAACTGATTAACTTTTTTTTTTCCTTATCAGTGTTGTCATCGTCTGTATATCAAGAAAGAAACTCAGCCCACTGTACTTTATTACAGATTGTTTAGTATATTTTTTTTTTCCCAGGCTACTCCATTCACAGTAAAAGCAGGTTTTTAAAATAAACCTGAGACTGTGTTTATTTTTTTATGGTGATGATGAGATTTATATAAGAAAACAAGATCTTTTTTAGAGGCTGCAGACACTTCAGCAGTACATCATAGAGACAATTAAACTGTCCACAGACCATCAAATTCCCCCTTTCTCCTACACCTGGCTTCTCTCAGAGGCCCAATTGCACAGCAGCTCCGAAAATAGATGTGCACTGCAGAGTGCTCTGAAGATCAATATAGACTTGGGCAATTTGGACCAGACGGGAAGCACCTTTCAGAGCCAAGGGTCCATCACTGGGAGAAAGCTGCCGCCAAATGTCACCAAAAACATCTACCCCCCCCGCCCAGTAAATCTTGTACGACCTGAAGGTCAATGGTTTCAGGCTCTGCTGGAGCACACTAAGAAACTCAATTTCAGAGTTTGGGACCCTCCATGGAGAGCATCTTTTCGCCAGTTTCTAAAGTCACGACATTAGGCACTGTCAACACAATATGCCACCTCATTTCGGCTGCCAAGATGTGACCCCAAGACACAGACAAGCCTCATTTAGACAACTGGCCTCGGACAACAACATGACAGTTTCCATTCCACAGAACGGGAACTGCTGATGCATCTCCTGTATCCTGATAATTAGCACGTATTGTGCAGTATAATACTGCTCTTATTTCAGACAAAACAAACCACCAGATGACGGTGTAGAAGACAAGAACACTAATTAAGCCAATGTGCAACTAATATTATAAAGAAGTCTCATAACAACATGAAAAAACCCCACCTTTTTTTCCCTTTAAATGTACATTTCTAGTTCTTCAATTTACAAACTTGAGAGGTTTTACCAAGCGCAAGGGCCTCTGTTCACAAGCAGGTGAAAAAAGCACTGGAAAGGCAGGGGCAGGTTCTGAGCCTACAGTGACCTCCACGGCCCCCTCCCAGTGTCACAGGAGGTGAATGACACAGTGACCCCTCACTGTCACAGGAGGCAAGTGACACGGTGACCCCCAAGATCAATACACTTAAATCAATATGCTGCCTCAACTCCTTGTCCTCTCATCAACACTAACTGAGAAACCCAACTGCACGCTTTAATTATACTGATGCAGTTTTAAGGATGCCACTAACCATTACCAAAATCAGGAAGATCTTTCCCAAACGCCAGGTCCCACCTGCTTGGATAAGGAGTTTCACTCCTCCTATTAGAGGTCACCCTGCTGCAGAAGCAGGGATGCAAAGGCATCTGACCTTTTTAAATAAAGCTGTACTATAAAAAACATCTGATGGAAACAGGATTTTAAGAAAGGGAACAGTCCTGGTTTTCCACAGCCCAGGCATGGGGAGAGCAGCGACTCATTTAGATGATGGAAAACCTTGACAGGGAAACAGGACGTTTTTGTGACGTTAGCAGGCCCCAGCACAGAGTATTGATGTACTGAATTCCTGATAGACTTTTGTTTCAATTTTGCAGTGTGACTTTGAGCTCTCTGGTTGTGTAGCTCAATCTCCTCTGCTGGACGACTTCAGTAAATTCAGAATCAGAAAGCGATGCAATCTTGTTAAATAATGCCATTTTTAATGGTCACTCCTTCATGTTACCAAACACAAATGAGATCCAAGATTTCACAGTGGGAATCTCTGTCTGTAGCAAGGAATATTAGAAGATTTGCAAACCAGGCTCTCAGTAATTTAATCTGCACCATTCTCATTTGCAAACCTTGGAGGAACAGAGAGCTACCAAAGTGTATCTCAGACCCAGATATAGAGTAAGGTAGGATAAATGCTCAGTTACTCATCAATATCACTGTGATAATCCTTAGAGCAGACTGAGCTAAGGTTTAATTTCATTTATATTTCCCAGCTCAGGCTCATTTCCTCAAATCTTGTCAATTCACCTGTCACTGTGTTTCTCAGTTGGTCTCCCAAACTCTGTGATCAAGCAGACTACATGAGGCACCTTACAGAGATATCCACTATGTGCCCATCTACCCCTGCCATGCTAATTCTATTTCTGTATAAAGTGCTCCACCGAACTCATCACTGCTCATTTCATTCAGACATTGGCCTGTGTCCAAAACCTGGAATTCTTATTTTTATAGGATCCTTCTCCAATACAAGTAGAAACACAAGAAGTTGCTTCTGAAAATCTTCAGGAAACAGCAAGACACAAAACCCTTTAATGCTCACTGAACTGCACTACAACACCTACAGCTCTACCCAGCTGCCACAGGGCTCCCCACCAGGGGTAAAGATATGGAACTGTCACTTTCCTGTCAACAATTATTTGTCATCCATTTATTTGACTGAAAGTCACTCAAACAGGTTAAAAAACATTGCAAAAAACCCATGTAAGACACAAGAGGAATCCTGTGAATTACCACCAGTACATGTCACTTCCCAGTACAGCTACACATCTCAAAGGCATCACGTAGCTCTCCATGATCATTAGAAGTGTAGAGGTCTTAAAACCAGAGTACATAATTCACGAACAGGATTAGGCTAAAAGGTTATTTCTTCATACTTCCAATATAACATATTAAATGGAATGACACATAGGGAGGGAAAAATGTTAATTCTATCTTTGTATGGTAACATTTTATTAGAGCCTTGCTTCCTAACAGGCTGTATTTGTGACAAATGTGTTATTAAGGCAGAAGAGATGGGCCACATTTCAAAGAGATTCTCTTTCCATAGCCCACTGCAGGAGTCAGGGCAGGAGATCACCCAGTGCATTAACTTGCTATCACAGCTCTCCTAAACCTCCCATAGACTATTTCTACACTGAGTTACAATTTCTACACTAGAAACATTCCCAACTCCCATGAAAGAGTTTTAATCAATCTGTCAAAATCTGACTGAGCCTAATAATGAAAAGCAAGGGGAATGAATATGAGCAAGGGTGAGCAGAGGTGGTCCAGTAAGAAGAAGTTAAGAGTGAGCGTCAAACAAGAGAAAGTCTGCTTGAGGTCAGTAAAACGCCATTCCTTCACATAGTCTGGTACTGTTACCTCTTCAAAAGGGTCATTTTATGGAATGCAGCAAAAAACATAAAAGAAATTTGGGCAAAAAGATAAGCAATAAAGACTTGTATTTAAAGCCAAGGAATAACAAGAGACATCACTATGACTAAATGCAGCACTTACAGAGGATGCTGCTCAAATAGCCAATTCTCTAAATGTTTCCCTGTAAGATGCATGTTTCCTTTCTGCAAGAAGATAAAGACCTAGAAGAATGTGCATTTCTATGTACTAATGCCTCAGGGGAAGTCCTACCTTGCTTTAAATAAGCTTCTTTGATAGCCAGTTTGACCCATTCAGAAATAACTTTTTTGATGGCTGTTTATCTTTGATACTGTTGCCAGAAAAACACAGAGAACTCCATGTCTGAGCAGTTGTCCTGTGATCCAATTTCATTTGATAAGTCTTTTAACATCCATAAAGGAAGAAACATGGCCAAGTTTTCTTATGGTGAACAGATTTGGCGGGTGGGGGGGGAGGACACGGAACAAAGGAAGGAAAGATAGGGAATAAATCAATGTTCTTTGAGCACTGTTATGAAAGCAATATGTAAAAATCCTGTAGTCAAACAAAAAATGGAGGGCAGGTCCTTCCTGGGCTCTGTGTCTGTGCTTACAGCTCCCCTGGCAGCCACAGCTGTAATTAAAAGTGTCACCACATACCCAAGGAGTCATGTACAAATGTCGGAGAGAGGCCAGGGGAGAACACAGCCAGGATTTCAGGGCTAAATTAAGAAGCTATTTAGCTGTGAGAGAGCAGGAAACCAGTCAAAGGCGACCATGGCTTTGAAGAGTCCTGAAATGGGGATTCGAGGGTAGGACAGTCCTCTCTGCAGCTGGCAACACCTTTCAGCCACCTGTGGTCCAGCCTTAATCCCCATGCCAGGGGATAGGATGGGCAGAAAACAAGGTGAATTTTTAGCTGGAACTTTTTCCTGAAGCAATCTTTGAAAAGGTTTGTCCTCATAGGAACAGAACCATTAATAAAATACAGTCATGCAATAAAAAGGCCACAGAGAGAGACTGAGCTGGTTTGGACTGGGGTAGAGTTAATGTTCTTCACAGTAGCTGGTACGGGGCTGTGTTTTGGATTTGTGCTGAAGTGCTGGTAACACAGAGATGTCTTCATTATCACTGGACAGTGATTACAGAGAGCCAAGGCCTAGCTGGATTCTGAAATTAACGTATTGTACTAAAAAATGAAATTTCAATATAAAATTTCATTCAGACTAAGAGTGAAACTAAATACTTTGGAATATTTTCAAAAACAGAGGGAAAAAAACTTCTGTTCAGAAAATCTATTTCTGAAGATTTTTGAAACAAAATTGGGGATTTCTGCAACAATTTCATTTTTCAAAATAAAATTTATTAGACATGGAAAAATGTGTAGCACAGTAATTATCAGAAATCATACACTTCCAAAAATAACCAGGAATCTATTCAATGCTGCATTTTCAACCTTTATTTCCCCCAAAATTACTACCTTGTAGGAGCAGTAGGTTTGCTATCAGGCCAGGATAGGCTTGGCCCCTATTTCCTTAAAATATTAAGCTCTGCTTACAGCTTTTTGGGCTACACCAGTATAAATTTGCAGAATGATTATTAGAAGCTAGGGATTAAAAACTACCTGAAAACAGCTAATTTTATCCTAAAATGAAAACGCTGGGATAGAGCAGGTCCCTCTGTCAGGTCACACGTAGGTCATGCAATGTCTATCAGGCTGGTGGCACGAATTTCCACATACAGGAGCACAAACCCCAGAGAAACACCCCAAGCAGAAATACAGCATTATTCTGAGATGACACTTCAGAAAATCAAACTTCATGACCCTTGATACTTCCTGGTTCTCAGCAGCAGGAGTTGATATTCCCGATCTATGACCTTTGCATACTGCCCTAAACCTCTCAGCACAGGGGACACGGCTGATCAGGACAGAAGCAGCTCTGTCACTGCTGGCACACGCTGCCCTGATATGCCTTGGAGCAGGGAGCATCCCTCCAGCAAACACAAAACCTAGGAGTTTTCTCACCACCAAAGCTGTTAACTCCTCCTGGTGCACCTATTTGCTAATCCCACCCATTTGGGATTAAAACTGGGATTTTCAAGGAGTGCCCTTGCCAGCAGCATTCCCAGTTGCAGTGTTACATCAAGCTGCCTGGGAGGAACCAAATGACACCCCTGCATCTGCAGGTGCCAAGGAACCCTCTGAGCAACCCCAGTCCTCTTTGATTTGTCCACCAACAACTAGAACACACAGAAGAAAACTTTGCACTGTTGAGAATAAGGAGGTGTATGAGCACCCCTGCCGTGCCCTTCATAAATTCAGAGATAATTAAAGCTTTTTAAGGTCACTGCAGGTTGAAGCTAACTACTCTGTGATTTAAAGCCAGGATCTATTTGCCTGTTGTGTCTTTCTTCCAGGGTCCTCTTGTTGTGAGCACCGCAGAATTTGAATAGTATAAGCACTTTTCATAAATTCCTGCTTTCCATAAATTGCCTGTCGGATCAAAAGCAGAACCTCCATGCAAGAGCACAGAAATCTGCAGCCTTTGATTTGGAACAGATGAAGCACCCTATGCTCCTCCAAGATTAAAAAAACCCTGTTGGCACAGAATACAAGAGAGAGAAGGAAAAGGACAACACGAAATCTTTCAAAACAAAGGGGATAGAAATTCAAAAATAGTACAAACAACTCCGATGGCAGATTGAGAAGAGGATGAACTGCAATTAAAAGGACAATTTCATGTCCAAAGAGGATGCTCCAGACACCAGTTAGAAAATTGAGACCCTCTGGACTAGCAGCAACCTGAACACGATATAATCCAGTCTTCTGAAAGGAAGGGAGATTGAGGCAAACTATCAATTCCATTTTTGTAATGTAGTTAAAGATAGTTACCTCTATCCATGATTTCCAAAATAAAGGTAGGAAAAGAAGTGTGAACCAAATCCAGGAGAAAATAACTAGCTCAACTGTAAAACTGCAGGTCTCTCATTTCTTGAGCTTATTGAATGGGTGATCAAGGAAAATGATGACACCACTAAAATAAAAGCAGCAGTCTAATCACAAAAGCCAGTCATGAAAAAAGAAAAGTGTACTTTTTTCTAGATATTGGAGAGAAGGTTTGCTATAGAAAGGAATAAAATTCAGAAAAGTCTGTAATTTGTTTTTTTAAGCTTGTCATATCAAATTATCATGAGCTAATAGAAGATTAAATAGCAGTGAGGAAAGGTAAATTCGTCGAGTCATGAGCTGTGTGCCCACTAGAGTTGACCCAAAGTAATGACACAAGCCATGCTCAGCCGTGCAGGGTCAGGACAGAAGTCCCTCCAACCCAGGCCTCAGGTCTTGGCAGAAGAAACTGTAGATACCAGGCAAGTGGAAAGCACATTTCCATTAAGGAACAGCCAGAATGCTTCTGTCTTCACTGTTTTTTGACCTTGGGATGCTCTGCATGTGGTAACTACACCAACGTGGAGAAAATCCATTTCCTGCTGAGAAGTATGTTTAAAGGGTTAATATATTTGCAGATAATAGGCTTAAGACAGCTGGAGTCTAGCCTGCTGGCAAACACAGATGAAAGAACTTTAACTGAGGTTTTGGTTAAGGGTGGGGTTTTTTCCCCCTCAAGTTGCAGAATCACACAGAAAAGTCAGTGTAAGATCAGGGCCTTAGACCCCAAACGCCTCTGAGCAGTGATTCATCTCTACATTAGACTCAAACTCACAGTACATTTATTTGACAACTTTGATACACTCACATAATAGGTCACACTGACACGAGTGAACCAAACCCTACCGAACTGTAAGTTCAACAAGCAGGTTTCAGTCAGGGAAAAGTGAAAATCTCTGCAGCGAGAAGGCAAAAGCCCAGAATTTGCTCTCTAGAAAAGCTACAGACTGATCAATACTGTTGTATACCATTTTTTTGTCCCTTAGCATGTACTCAGGACATTATCAAGTCCAGGACAAACTTAAATCTACTCTTGAGGCACAATTTGCATCCTTACATCCGTCTTTCTACATTTTGTAGAAGTCCTGGGTCTTCTTTTAAAAGGACCCAGCAAAGAACGGAGATCTAAGTTCTAAAACTTTCCCTTCTGTCCTGGTTCAAGAGAAAGGAAGAAAAAGCACTGTCCTGCAAAAGAAAAAGAGCAGGAAACAAAGAGAAGTCAGAAGACCTAAAGGACATAAAAGAGGAGCACGCTTACCCCTCCATCTCATAAAGCAAGAACAATGCCCAGATATCACAGTGATTGGCATTCATTTTATAAAGAAATGGCTTAATTAGCCATACTCACGGTCAGCTAGGATATGTTAAAAGGTCACTTGATACTAATTGTGAGCAAGACAAACTGAGCTGCTTAAAAAAAACACTGTCATGAATAATTTCTCAGGGCTTAGCATGCTTCTGTAAATTGCTCTTCTCTATTATGGTTGAAAAGCATTCTGCTAATTATTAATTGGATAATGATTTGTTTCTATCACCAATTCAATAATGTGTTCAGAAGTGCATTTTGAAAGTTCCCAGCTCTAGAGACCATAATTATCAGACTTATCTTGACATAACTGCTCTGGTTGGAAGGCAGGTCCCAAGTGATGCAAGTGGAGCCTATGGAGCTTTCTGCCCATTTTTAGGCACTTTGCACCAAAGTCACTGAAATGTCCATGTCCTCTAGACATGGTCTAGAGACCAAGGGAATGCTGCTGCAGGGAACAGAAGGTGTTCAACACCATGTAGCTTATACATCCTGGGTATTAAACAGGGTTTAATAAGCTGGAGATCAACAGTTCACCCTTAGCAGGGTATCCAGAAGGTAGGAACATCTCACCCCTCCTTTACATCCCACTTCCAAACCTAAGGGTCTTCAGTGCACTGTGTAAATGGAGTGCAGGAGGAAGGGCATAGGAGAGGACTCTGATGTACAGCACTGACCACCCCTTTGTCCTGTGACATCGGCCCCGTGCCAGGGTGGTATTGCAATCACTTCTGCTCACATAAAAAGCTGAAGGCAAGAAAGACAACAATAATCCTCTGGAGCTACCACTCCCTACTACCTCCCTAAGAGAAGCCAGACCATTAAAAATGCCACATAAATATCACTGACAGAAAACAGTCTTCAAGGTTATTCAAAAAAGCCCCACGCATAGACAACCTCCCCTTTTTAGTAGTGATAAAAACCCTAAGTTTCTCAAAAGAGCAAGTTACGCCACAGGCAAACCCACCTTTCAAAACCCAGCAGCTCCCTTTTTGCAGAAGAAAAGGTAATGTGGGGGAAAGGTATAGCACTGCTCCTTCATGGGCCACATTGGCACAAAAGCACATTGTTGAAACACAAACCATGGAAAGCTGCTTTATGAACCCGTGCAGCCAGCTGGAACTGCCATCAACAGCTGCGAGAGGAATTCACTCCAGGACTGAATCACTTCATTAGGGTGGAGGTTTTTTCCTTTTATTACATGCCACTCAGGCTGCTGATCCTCATCCTGAAGACCCTCCACAGAGCAGCCCCACTGCTTCTCTGCTCTCTGAACGTTAATGGTTCAGACTGTATTAGTTAATCTTGTCCTGAGACATCATTTCTCCCTCTCCCATTGTAAGCAGCCTTCCAACCTACTACATCCCACAGTGTGGTGTCCCAAGCCTTCTGACTAAGTCAGAGAGCAGTAGTGGTTTGGGGGCAGCACAGGTATAGAATCTGCTCTCAAGGAAAAGGCTTGTGTCTGTGACAGGACAAGGGGGAATGGCTTCAAAATATGATACAGGGCAGGTTTAGATTAGATATTATGAGATTCTTTACTATGAGGGTGGTGAGGCCTCAGCACAGGTTGCCCAGAGAAGCTGTGGATGCCCCATCCTTGGAAATGTTCAAGGCCGGGTTGGACGGGGCTTGGAGCAACCTGGTCTAGTAAAAGGTGTCTGTGCCCATGTAAAGAAGTTGGAATTAGGTGACCTTAAAGGTCACTTCCAAACCATTCTATTCCTGCAATGAACTGCAAATCACAGAAACTGAAAGAAAATATCCAAATGGAATGACATTTCCTGCTTGCTCTGCTTTTAATTCTGCCCACTTTCTGCTTGATATATGCAACTTGATTATACACGAAATATATGTGGACAGAACCCCAGCAAGAAGTGACATGAAAATACGTATTGTGTATTAATTTCAGCTTAAGACTGGAATATAATTGCAAGAAGGAGACCACTGGCTGCCATGTGTGCTTAGCATGAGGGACAGCAGGTGACATCAAAAGGATTTTGTAATTAAAAATAATTATCTCAAGAAAATTCATAATTCCTTCATTGAAAACAACCATAAAAAACTCCAAACTTAGTGAAAGAGAATAAAAATTTCTAAACAAGTAAAAGCTGGAGTAGGAACTGTCTTCAAACAAAATGCTGATTGAAATACAGCTTCTCCTAAACTTATACTTCTATAGGATTTTCAGAGAAATAAAAGAAATGCCTCTGCTATTCTGACAACGTAGCCAACTTTAGCCTTCTTGTACTTCATTTCCCTTGTAGAAATGTCAGTGGACCCTCATATTGAGCAAAACCTCAGTATTAAAGAGTAATAAGAAGATATTCAAAGAACTGTGTTCAACACCCACAGCAAACTTGTGAGAGCTACTCCAGCAAGTCACACCTACGACAAGCTCCACCTACGAGCCATGGAGTGCTCAGCACTGGGGCTATTTACACGAGTGAGAGCTCTTTTAAATCTCCTTACCCAAACTGCTACAGCGAGACGGTTCCACGAGTCTCCCGGTCCCATCGTAGCAGGCGATAGCTCGCAGCCGCACGCCCTCACCACACTCCTTGGGCACTCCCTGGGATGGCATTCCCAGCTGCAGCTCGGATGGGCCTCCTCTGATAATGCAGTCAGACCAATTTCCATGGGGCTGGGAGGTAAACACCTCGCAAGGGCACGGCTCTGTTTCAACTTGAGGATAAACTTCTGTGTTCTGGCATTTGTCTCGCTTTCTGCTTCGCCCTGTTCCAACCACAGAAATCTGTTTGTTAGCTTAGCATCTGCTACTCTTGATAACAACACGTCATATTATTTATACTTGCATGAATTCAACACATTAGAACCAAGACAATCTGAATGTTAATATCCGGGAATGTTCCTGAAGCATCTATTAGCTGCTGCCAGTGCTCTGGTGAGCAAGGACAACGTATTTATCTCCAGGGGCAACCGGAGAACTTCGAAATAGTGTTTTGATGGGTAGATCAAGCAGCAAAATACAAAGTCTTACTCTAGGAATGGTCTGCCCAGAAAGCGCTTTGCAATTTCATATAATATCATTTTTCTCTAATTATCTGATGAAAATAAATTGATTGTTTTGTCTCTATTTGCTCACAGTCAATGGTTGCCAGGACAACTTCCAGACGATTCTACATCAGCCACAACTTCCTCTTTGAGGTTTCTTTACAAATTAGTTAAAGATGTGCTGTGCACACAAACTGTGCTTTGACGAAAACAGAAGAAGATAATCCTCGGTAAATTATTAGGGCTGGAAAGCATTTCAGTGGTTACATTTGCTTTTATGTTTTCCTTTGGTCTATTCCTTCAACAGGTTTTAAAAGAAGCATCTTTCAATAGTTTCAGGAAGCAGCAGCATCCGAATAAACCTTTGGTACAGCTCTCTGCAGCTGCACTCTCCATGCCCTGCTCCTGCAGAACTTCAAGGCATGAGAAGGGGTCCTCAGTATAAAAGGAAATAATGCAAAGAAGAGAGTTCATGCTCCCTGCATCCCTACAACTACTCAAGGAAACAAATAAATGTCTGTATACAGCCTCTAAAGATAAAATCAATGCTTTCCTTGGCACAGGTCAGCCAAAGTGTCGTGGAGCGATCTCACTGCTGGCTGAGCTCAGGAATGTCTCTGCATTTGGCATCTGCACAGAAGGGAGAATTCAACTTCAGTAACAAACTGCATCTGTATCCCACCCTCAAAATGTTCCTCGGGGATCTTGGATTCACTAAAAACACTTCTGCAGAAGGTTTTTAAAGCTTTGATCCCAAAAGAAATGTTTTCTCTTTGATAATGCACACAAATAAGAAAGTAAAAACAAAACCAAAAAAGTTATATAACCCAAAAACCCTCTTTATAGACTGGAACCAAGAGTAATTTCACCACACATAAGCTGGGTCTCATCAGTACCCATCTGCATACAAACATGTACCTCCAAAGCAAAGGCCACAGCTGCAGACCTTTCATATTACTGTCCTTCAAGCCCCAGCTCTTTCAAAACTGTATTGCCAGAATTCTGAAGAATGTAAAATTTGCCAGCACAGAGGGATACTAAACACAAAGAAACCAAACAGTGCCAGCATCTTCATACTTTTTTACGTAAATATATATTTACACTTTTATGCAGGTACTTATGAGCAAATTCAGGTACAACTCCTCATACTTCAAGGCAAGTCTTTTAAAGGGCTTTAAATAGATTGGGAGCTGTCTAGTGGCATTTCCAGCATTTTGTGTTTGACAAGCTGACAGGGGCCACAAACTCAGCCTACATGTACAGTTTTATGTTCTCCATTGTTTAAGTAAACATGGGAATTCAGGATTTGCCATTGTTTTGTCATCATGGCACAAAGCACATCAGACTTGAGTAAGGATGTTAATAATCTCACACTTACATGATTCTTCTTTTCCAACTTGCCCTGCCACCTGTTTTGCTGGAATCTTCCCTCTAAAGAAGTTGCTATGAAAGCCCTATTTTGAGGGCAAAAGTGACAGTGATCTCATACTCTTCACAAAGAAATAGTTTTCAAATTAGTGGTGGTGATATTCTTATCATCTTCACACGCTGCTTTAAAAATTACCATCTCCAAATTTTTGAGGACAGAAACCCTTCAATTAAACAGTGTTTTCCTTTTTTAAACTACATTTCTGAACTCTAACAAATGTTACATACATTAAAAATTATCAGGTGGTGCATACTGTACATGAAAATTATAGGAAATATTAAAAATACAGAAAATGCTTTGTATACATAATACAGTATTATTATGGATTATTAACTGTATTAATTAACTGAAGACTCACCTAAAAACCATGTTTTCATTATAATGACTTTGAATTTTGATATGTTCTGTAATAAGTCTTTCACTTCTTAAGTAATGACTAATTTTATGTGTAGAGTCGATGATGACTTACAAGATAAAATGAGTAACACTATTAAAAACTGAGTGGAGGGCAAGCAAATACTTAGCGAACAATTAGCAGATTCCCACTAAATGACACTGTTAATGAACTCTCCTAATGAAGCCAAAGCATTCACTTGAGCATAGACACGCACAGTGATGAACAAGAGGTACAATTTATGCACGCTTAGAGAGGTGAAATGCAAATGGATAAAGGACTCTTCTAACATCACAAAATACTTCCTAAAATAGCACTTTCCTTAAATCTTTGGACAGAGTTCCTGTGGATGACAACTTTTCAAGACTTTTGGCTACCTCCAATTTTCATAAAGTTTTTATGCAAATACAAGTCAGCACTAATGTCATTGACTTTCCCTTTTGAAATGTGGCCGAACCAACCCCGACGCCTGATTTTTCCCCACCCAGGCCACCCACTGTATGTTCACCACCTGCTTTTCAGGACACCTTTGCTGGGCACAGGCTGAGACCACAAGCTCCATCCCAGCAGGAGAAATGGAACCCAGCAAGGTCGTATGGGGAGAGACTGGTGGTGTTTGGGCACGAGTGCAGTGAAGGTGAGGAGACAAGCCAGCAAAACCTGAGTATCAAAAACCATTCTTGGTCCACTTACTTGAACAGATCTATGTCTGGTGTAGAGCAGAGTAAGGAAGGGAATAGACAGGATCATACTATTTTGTAACTTGCACAGGTGTTGATAAAGAAAATTCAGATTTAAAAGTACCTGGAAGTAAGTATCCACTTAATTCTTACATATTTTCTATTACATCAGGCATCTATTATTCTGCCGGGGATCAAAGATTTCTCCAACTACAAACATACAGGCACTGACATAGAGAACATTTTAGAATGCACTCTTTGCCAGAAACAACAGAGCATTATTTAATACTGGTTTCTATGTAAAAGAGAAATCTTTATCCTTTAATGAGCCACACCGAAGAATGGCAGCTTGAAGCCATTATATATGTATGCTCTAATTGTTAGGTACTAAAAACTTGGAACGCTCTAGCAGTAACATACCAAGACACCCATGCAGACAAGGACAAGGGGAGTACAGAGAAAAGGAGCAGTGGTGGCCACCATATTTTGCTGCCACCCAGTTCCCAGGCTTTATCTCAGCAGATATTCTTAAAGCAACGTTAACATTCTACTCCAGAGTAGAAATCTTTGAAGTTTCACCTCTATTAATGGAGAAAACTCAAGCCAGCTACACCATAGCTCTCAAACACAACAGAGAAACATGAAAAGGTGTGAGTGTTGAGGGTAACAATAACAGCCAAATTTCTTGTAAACCTTCTAAGAACATTATAATTCATTTTCATTTGATTTAACAATGTACGTGGGGGAAGACAACTCTCAGCAAAACAAGCAGTTCCTAGCTATTAATGTTAAGGAGTTTTAAAGCTTTTCAGTTTGGTCAGCATTCAAATAACATAATAACAAACCACGACGGCAAGTAAGGGAGACTGCTCCATGAAATGGTTTGAACTGGTGAGTTTAATGAATACATAGAATATTTTGAACAAAACTGTTCTCATGGTACTGTTTTTTCTTTACTCACGGTAATAATTTGCCCTGTTGAACTATGGAATACTGCTGAGCACAAAACAGCCAGTTTGAAACCTCCTTCAGATTTTAACAGTCTTAAACAGAAAATCACACTCATTTGTACTCCCGTATAGGTGTTTGCTGCGTGTTTCCCAGATTAATAGCTCACAACTGCACAAAGAGTGGTCACTGTTTCATTTGGTTTATGTCTAAAACCAGCTTTCCACCAGTGAGTTTTCCTGCATTATCCTCATACAAAAATGTGTGTGCATATGGCATGCAATGACCACTATCAAAAAACAAATAAGGGTGATAACTACTCTGGGTTTTCCCCACAACCCCACCATCAGTCCAACAACACCTGAGGGCATTAATCACAAGTATCCCCATCAGATAAATATTATAAAATATATCACCTGTGAGCGACCGTCTCCTGCTTCTAGTTGTTTCACAGTCAGACGAGCACGCTGTAAATTTGGACCAGGGCGTAAATGTGCAGTCATCTTTGCAGGGAACGAGGCACTCCTGGACGGGGGATGGCATAGCTCCTGCCCACCGCACGCAGTCACCGACATCGGCAGGGCCATCCTGCTCCGACAGGCACGTGACAGCTGGAAGGAAAGGCACAGAAATCTTTATATTCTTGTATATATTGTGTCAGTCCCTGTGTTCTGTGTCAGATTCACTTTCCTGGATTAACAGAATAAGGCTGATTTGTTTTTAGTCATTATTCACGGGTCACTCAAAGATGTGCTAGGAGCACCACAAAACCATAAAGACACTTTCGTATTTGAGCAGTGTGTTATCAGAACGGTGATATAAATTCAATATTTTCAAGGAGGCAGTCATTTTAAGGGTTGTGACAACAGTTTAACCACTGATACATTGTACGACCAAGCAAGAAAACATATAATACTGTGGTTATGTGCCAGAAAACATATTTGGTCGAGGACAGGACTCACAAGCTCTGATGCACATGCTACTCATGGAACTGAAACTCCTTGAAAGTAAGAAAAAAAAATTTAAAACCTATAAAAGAAAGCTCCCTTCTCCAAAACTATCATCTTTCCCTAATTTCAGATTAAGGGAATGACTGAGCAGCAGAAGCTACAGCTAAATGCTTCTTGCAGCAAGGTGTGAATACAAGGTCTGGCCTCTCCAAACTGAGCTCCCTAAATATTGTGCTACCTCTTCCACTCGTCCATTCTCTGTCCGTTGTCCTTTTTAGGACTGTAATGATTAATTTTTCAGGGTGGATATTGGCACTGTATAGCCGTGATGGAGAAAAAAAGTATTTAATGTATAAATCTGAGTCACAGGAAGCCTAAGATAAAACTTGCTAAAGTTTCAGTGAATTTATAATAAGTAATTATAATAAATAAAAATAGCCTGCACATCATGGAGTCTTTCATTTCATTAATAATAATTAGTTCTCACAAAATCGCCAAGATTATAGGCTATTTATACTCTACAGTGTAGGTTAAACAAAGCAAAGGAAGGTCGTGACTTGATTAAAGAAATGAACTCAGCCACAGAGTAATGAACTGAACTTGGCCACAAGATTTTAGTCATGTTGAGCTCTCTGATTTCAGGCCAGTCCACACACTGTATCATAAAGGCACTGAAGATGAAATTATTTAATCCAGATTTTAATATTTAACTCTAACAACCTGTGATATTATTTTATGAAGATTGCTAAATAATTCAGGTTTCTGAGGCTGCATATAGTTTTCTTTGTTGCCAGCACTTAAGGTGACTAGGAGTGCATGAAGAGAAAAGGAAAAAGAATTCTGTTTTGTTGCAGTTAAAGGACTTACTGGGGTGTAACTCTGCAATGAATACACATGATTTTGGGGTTTTAACAACAGTACTGTATGGGAGCAAGGGGTGGGTTGGCAACCATCTGGAAATAAAAAACCATCTTATTAAAATGTAATTAGATTTCTATG
This sequence comes from Cephalopterus ornatus, assembly GCA_013396775.1. Taxonomy (NCBI): domain Eukaryota; kingdom Metazoa; phylum Chordata; class Aves; order Passeriformes; family Cotingidae; genus Cephalopterus; species Cephalopterus ornatus. The sequence continues at coordinate 900,829 of VZRE01001354.1, forward strand.
GAAAAAAACCAGCATTTTGAAGAGCATGCAAAAGGCAAGCAATTGTTAAAAGTCTCTTTAGACTGAAGTGACAGCAAATCAGCATATTAATAACTACCTCTAAATTGCTGATCCTTGCCTTTCACTTTCAATCCCGTGACCCTTCCTAGCTCCCAACTCCGGCAGTCAGACTCGGAGCCGTTCCCCTTCTCAATTACGGGAGGGCAAGGACAGAGGTCAGGGCTCTGTATGGGGACGTGGTGTAATTGCCCTCTTCAGGAAGGTTAAACAAGTAATAGACTCTGATGCCCAAGGTCTGTGTAGCCTCATTACCTTCAGCAAGGACACCACAGATTTGGCAATGCAGACGTGTCCACGTGAAGTCTGGCCAAGGATATGCAAACCATCTTCTCAGCATCCCTGCCGCTGTTGGCATGGACATGAACACCACCCTGCCCTGCCAACCCCATGCAGCCAGACTTGTGATGGCATAGCAAATAAAAAAATTATTTTTCATTATTTTCAGCATATGAATAATTCACTGAGTTTGCTGAGCCTATCTGGATGCTAAAATAGATGGATATACCAGGACATATAGGATCAGGGCAAATCTTTGCCCGAGATCATGGAGCTTCAAGAAATTGGTGACAATAGACACATGGGTAGAGCAAAGTTGAATTAAAACAGCAAATAATATAGTGCATTATAAATGTATAAGCATGGACACAAAAAGGAGCTGAAAAGAAAATGTAATGCATAGTCTAGTAAGAGACATAAGACCTAAGGGAGGATCTCCTGTGAGGTGATTAGGAATGGGCAAGTGGTTGAAAATACGGAATTGGTTATCTTCTCTACTTCAGGAATTTTTGTAAGTGCGGATCATGTAACTCCATCCAGTCATTCCTGACACAGCAACAAAGCCTCTGTGCCAGCGAGAAGGCAGCAGCCAGACAGCAAGGAATCCAAAAAGCTTTTCTTGATGCCTAAAATACTGGCTCTCAAGAGCAAATACTTCACTTGCTTCCCACACTCCTGGACTTCCACGCTTCCCAATGCCATCAGTGTCATTACTGAGCTGGTGGGCACCTCCGTGGTGACCTGACCTGCATCTGTGTCACTCTGTGGAGAGAGCAGGCACTCCTCATTTCGCATAACATCATAAAATGCCAGCCACAGGCATCTTGTACCCTTACATACCACACGCCTCCTCAGAAGCAACACAGGGCATTTCAGTCATATTAGGAGGCAATTCATGTCCACCCAAGAGCCTGCAAACATCTTCAAAACTATGCCAATCCATGACTTCTTCAGTCTAAACTGAATTATCTTCAAAACCATGAGGTTAATGGGCCTGATCTTTGCAGCATGTCAGTCATAAGCGATAGCAGCATTTCTGCTATATGCTTACAACCATGCTTGACGTGAGCAGCGTGAGCTGCTAAAATAAATTAAATAACAAAACAAAGCCCATTTAGGGCATTTTAATGGATTGAGAAAGGGCAGGCAGGAAGCAGCAGAGATGATGGAGCCATTCCAGTCGTTCAGTTGGGAGCTATTTCCCTCGTTTTTGCCTGCTGCAAACTTACTTCTCAATGTAGTTAGCTTTAACTTCTGAGAGAAAAATATTTTCATATACAGGCACTTCTGGAAAGAGAATGAGAGAAATTTGTTTTCAGTGAACCTCCAGGAAAGTAAAATTATTTATCCTCAGTGGTTTTGAACTACTGATTGGTTTGGCTCATATGTGGTTTATGTTGCATAAAAAATATTTCCCCTTAATCCTCAGTTCTGTCACAATGGTTTTAAATAAACTCATACCGCAAAGCCATTTCTGCTATGTCAACATCTGTTTTGTTTTTTTAAGGGGGATACCACTGGAGAGTAAATGCAGTCCATTTGCAGCCCTGTGCACTGAGAAAAAAAAAAAAAATCAGAGTAATAAATCCCTCCTAGACATAATGTGTGATTTCTACCATCTCTGCAGCATTTAAAATGGACACAAACATATGAATAAAACAGCTAATAACAGGACACTGCCAGATAAAGGCTTTCGAATTATAATATTGATTCCCACGAAAAGGGGAAATGCAGGATTTCCTTTTCAATTCCCGCTATTCTTTTTTATTACCACCAGTCAACACCACCAAACTGGAATTAAACACTTGGGGCCAAACTCAGGGATGACATTTTAATGCAGTTCTGTTGATATAAAAAGAACTGCTGGCACAAAAATAAAAAAAAAAAGTACACCTTCTCCTGTAATGATAAACACAAGATCATGAATTAAATTGAAAGGTAGGCAGGTTTAAGAGGCTAAAAGAAAATAACTTTTTTGCAGGGAAGGGCTGGAATTGTTTAACAGACCACGTGGATACATCTGTGAAGGTGCCAACAAAACTCAGCAATTAATATGGGCAATGAAAATACTGCAGATGCAACTGCTTTGCTTCAAGGCATCAGTCAAGTGTTAAACGTACGGCTTGAGGAGGAAATTTCCCTTTCTGCTGCTACAGGCTCCTGTCAGGAGACTGAACAAGGACTGCTAATGGGATATTCGGTGCGACAGTCTCCGTCTTCTGGCTTTATATTTCCACCCACAAGAGCATGTCTGCATCCCAGCACCTCAGCATATGGCACACAGAACCATATGGAAGCTATATTCTTTAACTACATTTCTCTCAAATTGAAAGTAAATAGCAGACACTTGTTCTATAAACTTTTAGATGGTGAAATCAAATGTTTGTACGCTGTCAAATTGCAGAGGCACTGGAGGCATCCTTCCTTATATCATCACCAAAGAGGAATTTCAGCATCAAACTGGGGTAACTCAGGTGCCCTCAAGTGCACAGGCCTGACTTAGAAGAGCACTAGAGATGGTCCTAACAAAAGGAAGTGTATTGAAAATGAAATATTATAGGCACCGTGTTGCATCCAATAAGGAAAGATAACATAAATATAGGTCCTCTTAAGTAAAAATCCAATTACAGACAGCCGCTGCAATCATATTCATTTACCAAAGTTATAATCAATTCTCCTTTAAAAATGCATTTCAACAGATTCCAAAGGGTAAAAAGCTAAAGAGTGAGACTATCAAACGTGAACCAGTAAAATTATATTGTAGCGTGGCACTTTCAATTTGTGAAAACTAAATTAGTGTTTTCAAAACTCTGGAATTAAACGTCATTAGAACATCTGAAAACAATGACTGATAATTCCAGGAAGGTACACTCAGGCCAAACAAACTAAAGCTACGCAGTAGTGCAAATCAAATGGCTGGAATTAGTACAGGAACGACAGGATGAACTACGAGGTTACACAAGAGCTCTAACACCCAAGAGCTGTAGGCACAACAAGGTAACAATCTTCCCTGGCTTCAAATTCCAAGTATATGTGAAAAATCAAAGCCAGCACGTAAAGTCAAAGAAATTATTTTAATATAGCTGTTTTTCCTTCTCATTGTTCAGAAAAAAATCTCATTTTGTGTTGTGTAATTATTCTAGGTATCCCAATATAATAAGATAATGTATAATTTCTTACACGTACCACGCAGAATAAGTGAAAAAGAAGTTAAGGGGTAATATGCTCAAAAAAAAGGAAATAATTTAAGAGTCCAGACTTGCTGACTATAAGAATAGTCTCATAACTCATGGTGACCTCATTTATTTACTATATTGATGCTCCTTTACAGTTACAACGAGTTGCTGCCAAATCCCAGGTGGAACATTTATGTTTTTCTTGGTATGTTACCACAACCCTAATTATAGCAGACCAGAAGCAGACATAATAGAAGACCTAACATAAGGCTCTGCTGAGACTCAGGTTTAAGTCTAAGGCCCTGAGTCTAGCAGGACATAAATATACACTCAGCTCCAGCCCTTGGATGCAGCAGCACTCCCTACACGGAAATGTGTCCAATGTCTGGACTTACAGAAGCAAACTACAACACAAACATTACAAGTAAATCTGAAGAACAAATGATCCCGGGAAGGACATCACGGACACAAATCTAGTAAAAATAGCTGAGGAAGAGCTGAAACAACTAGTTATGCATGAGGAAAACTGTCTCTGAGGTCACCAGTTTCCCATTTTGTAATTATTAATGATATTGACAGTAGTGCTAAAGGGCTAACAAATGCCACCAAGCAAACAGAGCGCTGAATAAACACAGATCCCCACCAACTTGCTCTATAAACAAACAAGAGGAGTCCAAGATGAGGTTGGGATGCAATAAAGATGGTAAATACCAGCCGAAAAGATAAAGGAAAGCAACTGAAATGATTTGCATGAAAAGGGGTGGGAGAAGAAGTGGGCAGAAAAGTGAGGTGCAGAGCATTAACATGGAGAAGAAATTGTAACAGGGGAAAGGGGAGAACGCTGGGATAGAAGTGAAGGAAAAAAGGCATGCACAACTGTGAAGATCCTTCTCAAGTCAAAGGTCCATGTTTTAGCTGCTCTTTAGGTTGGTTTCTCCCTGCAGCCTTTCCATAGTAAGACACAGACATGGGGAAAAAAAACAGGTTAAGGGACCACCTCCAGTGCAGCCTCTGCCACTTAATGCCTTCAACTGGACTCACTTTCTCTCTGCTCCATGTAAAACAACTCCTTAAAGTGCAACTTTTCTTTGATACTTATGAATGAGGCGAGCGATCACTTGGTTTGGCATACAGGACTAGAACTGCTGCAAGGGCTGAGCTGTGCACGTCAGTTTTGCCAAGCTGTGTGACTTGATGTTTTATTCTTCCTCATCTGTGACCTGAACCACTGTTTGAAGAGAAGCAGGAGAAAAATACATTGCTGTAAAGCCCATTCCTCCTCCCACCCACACAGTGAATGCAGAACACAGGATTGATACATTAATGTTGAGCACTGATTTCATACAAGGGTTTTCTTATTCTAAGTGGTTCACACTCTGCCTGGCCAGAAAGACAAAATAATATGGGTTTTTAATGTCTCAAATTTACTTTGGCCAGAGAATAACTGCAATCTGAGTGCTTCTACATTATGCAATCAGTCTAAAGAATCTTTCACAATTTTTCCCTTTTATTCCTAACATTATTATAGGTTTTGAATTGCTTTTACTTTCATTTTCTATTAAAAAGAAAATCAATGGAAGTGCATAAGATGATTAATGATAGAAATTATGCTCCTTTCAGAGAACATAAAATATAAAAATATGCTTATATTTTTTCTCTTTCTGTGGCCCACAATTGCTAAAATTACCCAAGTTCAATTTCTTTGTAGCTCCTATCATCAAGTTATATTTAAGATAAATTATTTATTGCACACTTGAAAATAAAACTAAGACATCCTCTTATAAATACACAGATTGAGATGACAGTAAATACAGAGAATCAAGGATGCCAAATAACACAAGAGAGAGGAAATGGAAAACAAAAACAACGTTCACAGTACTTCTAGTAATTCAAATTGGAAAATCGCTGATTAAGCAAGCACTGACTTTCTTTTGAAAGCTCTTCCCCAGTTATACATTCCCTGGACATGGTTTTAGTGGTAGCTGGATGAACCCAGAAACTTGTGCAGCCTGTTTTATTCCAGCCAGGTCCAGTTTTTGGTAGCACCCCACGGTCATCTCTCACAATGGCAGCAGAGTTCAACACTGCAGCCAACTCCCATGGCAAAGCCAGCCTTGGGAAGTCTCAGAGGACAGCTCTGTAAACTGGTCCGTTTCAGTTTGAATTTTTTTGGCATTGGTTTTGGTAAAACTTAAAATTATCCACTTGTATCAACTTCCAGGTAATTCAGCATTCAAAACACTGGTTTATGTGGGTTTAGGAGAATACATGTGGAATATTGCTCTGGAAGGCAGACACTCTGCCAGTTTAATCCATCTCTCCCTTTACAGTAAAGCACAGATACTAAATCCAGAACATACCATTAACATACCAACATATCCACAACTGCCCCAACATTATATTTAAAACACTGTGGTCCAAGGTAACACCTACAGACCTGAATCTCCCCTTTCTCCTCAGCTCCCCAGTCCCCAGCTCTGGTTCTTCTCATTTTGGTATTCAAACTCTCACTGCCCTTGGCCCCTTCTCAGGGACCAGCACTGCAGACATACATTGGCCCTTCAACAACTTTTCAACTCAGCCTCATCTATATTCCTCTCGCAGAAACTGCTCTCAAAGTTTTCTTAAGTACCAATGGATTTTGCAGATACGGTCCTGCATAAAACTTTTCCACTTCAACTATCACTTTTCTAAAGAGCAGATAAGAATACTAAATGCTTTGAGGTCTGAAGTCTGGCTACTCATCTCCAGCCTAAAAGTGATAGAACAACTAAAATTACTTTGACTGAAGCTAATAGAAATACATGCTCAAATAATTCATGTTATCTAAATTAAGTATCTTTCAGCCATCATATAATATTGTCCACCTCATGAGAGAAAATAAAGATGCTGGACTTGAGATTGAAGGGTCAGCACAGTCTAAGTACAGTAAAGACACTGCACTTAGATTAAAGGTGAGAGAGGCAGAAAGAGATTGTGAAAAATTTCCCACCCACAACCTTGAGAAATTAAATGTTTGAGGCCTTTCGGGAGATTTACCCAGCGGGAAAACCAAGTAGGCAGATTGGAATCCCAGTAAGAGCAAAGTCACACTCCTGTGTGGGAGTTCCACACATGTATACATAATGTATAAATTATACACCCAGAAAGGCTTTTTATAGTTCTTCTTAAACATTCCTACCGTGCAAGGAAAAAGTGTTTTACAGAAACCCCACCTCAGGGCATCCTTTCTTTGGAGGGGAAAAAAAAAAGAAGACAAACAAAACCAAAAAAAGACACCCAAATTTGCCAAAAGAGACTAACAGTCCAAGACAGTGACGGGTATTTTTCTAAACTGAGTATAGAAAAGACACTGATTCCCGTAAGTATAAGAAGTGTTATTTCCTCTGGGTCATGCTAAATGAACTTCTTGTGTGTGTGTGTGAGTGAAGCAGATCCAATAGGTTTGCCTCTTCAGAATACCAAAAATAATTACACCCATCTTTCCTCGGGTTTGCTGTTCAGACCATTCTCACTGCTAGTACGTTCCCTTTTACTCTCTTTTTGAAGCTAACAGATCTTAAGGGACTATTTGCTTTCTCCTTCCAGTCTCTTAAAAACAAGGTAGAAGATCAGAGAAGATGCAAAGGTATATATCTTACAGGATGTTCTGTTTTCCATACAGTGATCTTCTCTTCCTTTCTTACAGGCAGAAAAAAAAGAAACATTTCTTATTTAGCTGCTGCTACTTATCTTAAGTTTGCACTAAATTGTTATAATAGATTGAGGAGGGTTTATAAAGCTGATTGTATTCCTGCTGAAACAATGGGAAAACTCACATTTATTTCAATAGGAAAACAGATCCTATTACACTTTCCTTTTAATGATTCTTCTATGAACGAAGCATTTGTTTGCAAACATTTGTTTCTAAAACAATTACACAATCCAAACACTGACTGATCACAACAAAATCATTCATCTATAACAGATACAATACTTGGACACAAAAAATTCTCTTTTGTAGTTTCTTTGCCATTGGTTCAGATCATATAATTTATGATTTATTTAACTGAAAAAAGCAATCCAATGCAATAAAAACAAATTAATAGAACAGAAGCTAAATTGCATCAGACTTAGAAATGCTTTCCACCCTACTGGAATATTGTTAGTATTTTTAGCTAATCTTCATGTGCTTCATTCTAGCCAACCCCAGGGTAGAGCTGGCTAGGACACTACACTACATTTCCTTTTATTACAGTCTTTCCAGTAAAAACCATTTTAATATCAGCTATAAGAAAATTATCAGTTTGATTCTCATCATATACCCTCTTTTCACCTGTGAAGTTTTGTTCATCTTTGCTGGAGCTCAGAGCCTTTTCTCCCATAAAATTGCTCTGTGCGTGAATCTTTCTGGATGCAGAAGGCTTCCGCCAAGTGTCATTACAACATCAAAGGTTTAAATTGAGGAGCACTTAAAGCAAGGGAAGGTCATCTTTGGAAATTAACTTGAAATAAAATTTCATAGAAGTGGAGGTGGCTGTTCATACTCTGCCAGCGCAGCAACAATGGACCCACCATTTAGTTCACGTGCCTCTCCCGGCTCATTTATCATCAGCTTTCTCCTCCTGTAAGGGCAGAGACACCCCTCATGCCCCTGGGAAGTCCTCAGTGTCCACACAGAGCATCACGAGCTGTGCTCACTCCAGAGAGGCAGGACCCAGCCATGGAGGGCATCATTAAGGAGCACATCAGTAACTCAGACCTGAGGCTGCCTCAGTGACATGAAGCCCAGAGGAACATCTGACCCTTTCTTCCCTGAAGAGGGAACAAAGTCTATGTCCAATTATGCCCAGCACTACCATGTCCCTTAAAACCAAGAGGGCATAACCAGAGGGACTTTCAAAATTTCCCAAAGCGGTAATTCTTCCATTTTAGAATAAGTTATTTGGAAATAAAATTCAATGCAGAACCAACTCAATACTTTGAAGATTCATCAAGATTCACATCACATTCCTTTTTCAGAGGCGAGAACTGATATTTGGAATTTTAAGTGTGTATTTCAAAGAAACAGTAAATAGCAGCTTTTTAATTCATCAGAAGCCCAAAGGAAAGGGAACTTTTCATACAAATGTGCTGTACTTAGGGGACTAAGTCTTGCTGTTGCTATAATCAAAGTGTAAATACAGCATAGCAAGAACTCATAGTAATTTGTGTCTGTGAGCAAGTTGGACATGGCAGGGCCAAATAAATTCAGACTGTACAGCTCTACAGAACTGGGAGATTCCCTGAGCTACTGCACTGGCATTTTGCCTTTCCGAGATCATTCGTTGCATCAGACCTTTGTCTCAATTTCTCTTTAAAACTTTGTCTTGTCCTGTTTGAAGGCCCACGCTCCAGGGTTATATCTTATCAGTTAATTAACTTTCAGAACAGAAACAGCAAAAATGACTATATAAACTTTTGCTCATATATATCAAAGCCAATGTCAGCCGGTGTGGTTCCTGTGTACCTAATCCAGGAGACTTATAATAAAACCTCATCTTCCATTTACAGCCTGAGGCAATAGTAGGTCTTGCAGAGAGATGGCAAAGTGAGGAGGTTTAGTAGAGCAATAATGTTGCTCAACAGTTTAAATATTGGTCTAGCTACTAAACTTTATGCCAGGAGGTTCTGGCATTACATTATTAAATGCCAATATTTCATCCACAGTTTTCACTTACTCAGAATAATGCATAATTCATTTCAAGGAAAAAAAAAAAGGGCAATTTTTTATTCCCCCCCCCAACCCCTAAAGAAAAAAACCCTGAAGGTAACACTACTCTTCAGTAGATCACGGCCACACTAATGAGGAATTATGACGATGGTGTGTGTAATATGTCGGTTCTTCACTTAACGAACAATTTAGCAACAACATACTAGAAGCTATGAAAACCACTGCCTTCATTCAGGCCTATAAGGTGACTGGAACAAGGAATAAAGGAGGTATTGATTAAGCTGGAAAGTCTGAATCAACAAATAAGGAATAGGAGGACCCTTGGAAGCAACATCAATTTTTATTTTACTGGCTCTTCATCTAATGTCAGCAGATCTGATTGATGTGTATTTAAAAAAAATGGGGTAAGAGGGAATTGAACAAGAGCCATGTTTGAAAATAATTTTGCCCACAGTTCAAAATGACCCACCGGTGGAAAGGATGAAACACAGAAAAAAGAATAAAAAATATGAAGAATTGTAGCCTGAGAGGCTGTGAGCGTCCAGCAGCCCCTCACACAACTCCAAGCACACCTCTGTCCCCGGAAGGCCCTGGGGGTCCCTAACTCCTGTCATTCCAGAAAAGTTGTGTGATCTGGCATCTATAGATTGATAGATAGATGGATAGATGCATGGATGTTACGATTTACTGCCATTCCTGATTTTTTTTTAATTTTTTTTAAGTGCAGGGTTAAATCTATATAGGTTTATTAAGACATTTTCTCAAGAAAGTTTCACTAAGAACAGTTTTTTAAAGTCAAGAAAACTTCTTATCGTTTTGTTTCTATAAAATGCAAGAGAACACACTGTAGATTTAGATTACCATATCAGTACTTTTGATTTACTCACCTTTTCAACACAAAGACAGGCAATTCCCTTATATAACTTTATTCCGAAGCTGTGACCTTGACTTTTACCAAAAGTTCAATTGCATGGATATTGTTTTTGAGGCAGGATGAAGGAAGAAAGGAATTCTCACAGATAAGATTATGAACTGCCAAATGCAGCTTAAGAAATACAACTGTTTCAAACAGATGATCTGATTTAATATGTGCTGACCGTCAACTCAAAAATTATGACTGGGTCATTATGTAGCACACTGACTACAAAGCTTGAATTACTTATTTGTTTGCCTTATAAAGCATTAGGTGTGTGAATCAAAGACATCTTCAAAGCCTTCCACGTAAGGATCAAAAGTACCAAAATAATACTAAATTAAATACCACATACTGAAAGTGTATGGTTAACAACATACACAATATCAGACTTTTTCAAAAGGTAAAGAAAAAGGTATTGAAAAGTACTATTGGTAAAGTTAACAATTACAAGACAAAAAAAAAAAGGTGTTCCCTACTTTTTGAAAATAATAAAGAAATGCATAAAATGGCTATTTTAACTATTAACCCACTGGCCGAGGTAATCATACAACTGTAAAACCACAGTGAAGCTCAAAAAAACTACCCCAAACCACAGTGTTATCTTCTGTGATAAGAACTGTGTACCCATATAAAAAAGAAAATATTATTTTTTCTCTACTCAATAAATGCAGTAAGTTTTTTCTAATAAAAAGAAAAAAAAGATGAGCTGCCAATACTGATGTGTCTGCTATCAATAAATGAGAAGTCCTGATGAGACTACAATCTTTTCCAATACGATAAACACAAAATAAAAAAACCTGAGAATCATAACGGTGCTTTGCACAGATTCTTGGATTCTACATTGTACAATATAACAGAAGCTCATTTCACATTGCCATATAAAATTATTCCAGAAAAAATAACTGTACACTGGAGTGTACATGGGTTACATTTAAGTTAAAAGATTGACAGTTCTCTCCAAAAAAAAGAATGAGCAAAGATTGTGAAGAAGTGAGGAAATGCTTAACTCTAATGTTTCAAATTCTTATCTACCTTTCTATCATATATGTTTAAAATGAAGTTTAATACACTTTCCATTATGGTTACAATAACAACCTCAAACAAACATGTTATATGGAATCACCTTCCAAAATCAAATTATTCTTTATCAACACAAAGTCTGCTACACCCACAAAAACACTGAACAAATAGCAAACAACAGACACCTGCTGCAAGTATTAAACAATTCTTTTCAGAGTAACTTACACAAGGAGATGAAGAAATGGGACCTGATTTTTGTCCCCCACAAGTCAGCTGCCCAATGTACCCACACCATGTGAAATACGGAGGCTGTGCCCAGTGAGGCACCCGCATCCCTCTCCCGAGTTGTGACAGTTCCTCCATCATACTTCAGCTTAGATCACCAGGGTTTCACAACAAGGATACACTTACTCATCAAAGCCCTAAAATCAGACTGAAAATGTCCACACAGTTATCACAATAACATATATTTTTGAGTGAAACCACGTTGTAGCCAAGATTTAACAGGTTAATTCACATGACTGGAACAGTAATATAAAAGGGGTGCTGCTCTTATGAAAGAACATATAAATGCTGGGTGACATTTTTATATTTTATCTACAAATTGTACCTCTTTTCCATCTTTGGAATAGTCTATAAAGAGCAACGGGTAAAATCTGGTCTGTTAGGGTGGAGACAGAGTAAACTGCACTCAGATAGAGCAAAAGCCACGAGGAGGAACCAATGAAGAACAGCTGGGACAGACAGGTAGATTGATATGTTCATATAAATATATCTGCATTAAAGCTGAGTCAGGTGTCCTGGAAGGCTGGGCTGGTAGTGAAAAGAAAATGGAAAAAGGGTGCAGTTCAGAGAAAAAAAAAAAAAAGAGAAAAGTGAAAGCTCTCCTATCAGGGAATGGGCACAAAACTATGGTGGGGATAAGGTGGAGTAGGAGAGACCAGCTAAACTCAGTCAAAAGCTATTCACCGCCCTCAAACAAAAAAAACAAGGTGAAAATTAGGTCAGGTTCCTAAAGATTAGCAGAAGGCTGCAGCACAAGCATGCAAAATCAGAATTAGAAACAGGCATTAAAGGCAACAAAGGATCCTCCTGCAAACGTGCTAAAAACCAGGCACTGTCTCCTCTCCCACCCACCTCCTCAAAAACTGGCCCAAGCTTGCACCACCCTTCACTGGGAGGGTCAGCTGCAATCCCAGGAGTGGGCTTCCTTTCAGGAAAAGGGCTACCAGGGATAAACTGGCTGTTCAAATGTCTGTTCTAATGAATTCTAGCTCTAGCAAACTTAGAGAAGCTGATCTTGATGTGCCAGAAGAGAGCATCAGTTTATTTTTGATTTGCACAAAGACACGGGGACAAATCATCATTGAGCAGAGATAACTATTTAAAAAAAAAAAAAAAAGGAAAAAAGTTAAATACATCAACTTTCTTTCTGTAATAGACTGATGGACACAGGGGAAGAAAATTAAGAACAGTAGCCTCATTTCAGAATAGCTTGTTTCCTCAAGGACAAAAATCTAAAAATGCTCATCACTGTGAATCCTAAAAGACTCTCTTAATAATTAAATTACATTGCATCAAAAAGCACATGCCTCTAGCAGCTTGATTTGGATGTGTGCTCTCTAAACATGAGCAACTGGGTAAGCAAAGATTGGGTGGAGTTGACATAAAAACATATAGTATACTTAGCACTAAAGAAAACCCCTGAAATTGAATAGAGCCTTTTGCTTTATGGTAATCTCTAAGACTGATTCACCACTGTTTTATTACTGACTTTTGCTGTTGTATCTGAATACAATTTGATTTTATGAGATCTTAAATATTACCTTTATAAACATTTCATGGGATGTTGACTCTTTATCTGCAAATTGCTTATTTGCTTATTGTATCTGCTCATTGATGCCACTGCAATAGCTTATTTTTGCATTAACTTCTTTGTTGAGTCTAGTTTATCTTCTGAGAAAACCCTGAGATGAAATTTTTAATAAGAAATCCTTAAAAAAAAAAAAAACAAACTGTAACTGGTAAAGACATTTTCCCTTATAGTGTTCTGTTTGCCACATAATTCAATCAGGGAGTTTATGCCAGTAACTGTGAGATTTCAAGAAAGTTCTTTGTTTATCATTTAATCAATATGATTTGAGCAACCCAGAAAGATTTTTAAATAGTAAAACAAATTCTGCACACTCCTTCTGCAACTTTACCCAAGGTTCAGACTTTTGCTCAATAAATGCTCTCCACATTTCATTTCTTTTGCTTCCACCATTCTGACTGGGCAAACTCAACACCAACAAAAACCTGTGGCTGAACTCCATCTATACAACACATATTAACTGGTTTGCAAGCAGTGGAAGCAGATGATGACTGCACTGGGAGAAAATACAGCAGGATCATTAGGCTCTCCTCATCAACCTACTTGACAGGTTAGTGCTAATTGACAGCTGCACTCAAATACCCATCACTTCTTCAACTGCAAACCTGAACATTTACATTCCACAAAGCATATAATCAAATTTTACTCAACTAAAGCCCAAGAATTAAGTATATTTAACTTCTGAAAACACATCAGATGATTATTTCACTCACAGGAAAAATGTAATACTTGCAAAACCACAGAACCAACTGCAAATTGCTAATAAATTTCATTATTTTTAAGTTTGCCCCTTGGAAACACTAGCAATTAGGGTCAAATGAAATTCCATAATCCTTCTAAATTTCCTTCCTGGTTGCTTTCACTATTTACATTTACCTGTGAAATTGATCTCACCAGGAAAGGCAGGCATCTTTGAAAGGCTTCAGATAAGACAATTTGAGCAGACACATTTTGCCCCGTTTCTCATCAAAGCACTTAAAATTGGAAAGTTTATGCTTTCATTCTGGATTTCCGGAGTATTAACATTTAAATAAGCTTAAAAAAAGGGCCAGATACATGATCTAAAAACAAAAATGAACAAAAAGCAGCCATCTTCCTATAAATGCTACAACTAATCACTATGATGAACAGATAGAAAGCAATCCATCTCGCCACACCATAGAGCTGATGTAGCTTTTCTTTTCATACACCACAGAAGTTAATTATTATGAGCAGATGTGCTTAGATTACATGAAAATTTATACCCCCTGGAACTAGGCATTGAAGACATCTATTTATTTTAAAGCACAAATTTGTCCCTGTTTGTTTGGAGGTTTGTTCACGTGCAACTACATCAGCAATGCAGCCCTCACAGAACCCATCCATCTCACAGGCAGTGCTTTTTATGTGCTCCACTAACCAAACATTTCAAAGTGGTCCTGGAAAAGCACCTGCTGGTCAAAGCAACTTCTTGCAAACAGGGTGCTTCTGATTTGTCCCACAGATTCCCCAGTGCACCCCGAACAACGCCTGCTGTGATCACATTGTATGTTCTGGGGGTTAAAACGTGACAGAACAGCTGAATCCCCCAAATTCTCCAAAGAGTTCATGTCTGCACGTCGCTGCTCAGTTCTGCAGACTAATTTCTGCTTGATTTTCTCAGATATTGTTAATAAGACCTATTATTAAGATGCCCTCTCAGAGCACAAGGAAAAAAAAAACAAGCCAGCAGCGGAGGCTCGTGGTCAGCGAGGGCAGTGCCTGTGGAAGCCCCGCATTCCAAGCACACAGCAGAGTCTGGGAGCGCTGCCCTGGCACGTTCCACATCCCCTGAGGACGTGCTGATCTCCTTCACCCTGAATTAAATGGATGCTGAAGTAGATGGCCTTCGACAAGCCTATTACATTTTAATAGGTCTGTTAGAATCCCTCGCACTGACTGCCTCGAGTTCAGGCGCTTCCTTTGCCTACGCAAAGACTGGGATAAAAAACAAAGATGCAGAAAGTTAATATCCAGAAGACAGTAGAGAAGACATAACTCGGAGAAATTTCAATCACCCTGGGGCACATCACAAAAAACTCCAAATATATGATTGCAGGGTTGAAACTTCAGTGAACTGTCAAAAAGAAGCAATAGCACTGACCGGAATTGATCAGAAGAGCGGTAAAAAGTAACATTTGCTACAAGGCTTCACATCCAAGATCCAAATTTGACATTACAAAATACCCTACTTCGGGAAAACTCTGTCAAATATCAGAATATATTATTTCAAACTTTCCTTATTTCACAAAGCCAATATCAGCAATCCTTTAATAAATGATGCACGCACCTGGCAAACCCAGCGGCTGCCAGCAAAAAAATTGACTTTAGAAAAATCTTTGTTAGAAGGTGACATTTTTTTCATTACTATCTATTGCCATCAGGGTATAGAGATGGGTTTTTCTTGTGTAGTAATTTTATTCCAGGGGAATTCCAATTTTTTGGATGAAGTTTCACTTGATTTATTATAAATAAAGAAGACAGAATCTTCTCCTGAGTCTTTTCAGAAGCAAATAAGTGACAATACTGTTAAGGAAAGTGGAGAAGGGGTGTTTCCAACAGGAAAAATGTTTGGAAGTGTTACAACTGCGATCATCAGACTTGTTTCAGAAAGTGCTAAAGACACTGCTCAGTGTTTTTAGTATTTCTGAACATATTTAGAAACAGTGCCAACAGAAAAGAGCACCACTGGGCACCCAAAGCAAAAGTAATATTGACCGGTTCACAGTCACCTGCTGTATTCTCACAAGTACCAGCACTTCATAAGCATCCCTGTCACTTCCAGTTATTTTACTGTCACTTTAGTGCACCTGTTTGAAAGAAAGATGCTGGGAATTTTGAAAGACAGCTTGAGTCAAGGTTACTCATTTATTCTGAAATTGAAATCTCATGTCTAAAACCTCTACTGGAAACATAAAGGGATTGGAGCAACATGAATATACAAATTCAGAGTCAGGGAACATGACATCAGGACTCCTTCTGCACCTTTGTGGCATGCCTCATTTAAAAAACAAATCTTGTGCTTGAAGATTTACAGTAAGCCATACTGATGAGCTCTATCATTTAAGATGCTAATATTCATGTTGAGTATTAGTTCCCAATTATTGAAAGAAACCTGACTCAATAATTTCCAGTAAGAAGTGCATTCTAACCAGTGCAGAATAAGGGAAAATGCAAACTGCAACTTTTATCAAGCTCCTCTGAAGGAAACTGCCCAGACAGGCCAAACCTTAGCAGTCTGACAATGAACAATACATGCTATAAATCAAACTCTGCATTCCTTTCAACATCTCCATTTTCCTTTCACCAGCAGTTGGGTTTGTTTGTCGGTTGGCTTTTCTGTTTGTTGTTTTTGGAGGGTTTTTTTGTTTGTTCCTTTGGGTTTGTTGATTTTTTTTTGAGGGGAGGTGGGGGAAGAGGGAGTCTAAACAGGTGACTTTAACATTTCACTGATTTAAGCAGGATCAGCATTTTAACATAGAATTGTCCATTTCTCAAACTAAATCCCTTTGGTACTACAGCAGTATAAGAATAAACGACCAGTCTTCATCCTTCCAGTTACTGAGATCATTATGGACAAGAAAGAGGTTATTTGGGTGAAGACTATGAGAGTAACATCTCTAGTGCTCTCCTGACAACTAATACTATAAAAGCTTTTTAATAAACTTGCTTATTTTTGGTCATGCTTCAAGCTTTCCCATTTAAAATGTCTATTTGAAGAAAAGTTCTCCTTAAGGCCATTTTCCAGGGAACCTGGATCTTATCCTGCTCAGCTCAGATGAATTTTTAACAATTTCCCTATGAACAACAGCAGCTTTGGCATGAATTGTCTTTGGAGTTGTAAACAGCACAACTGTGACAAGGAGGAAATTAAAATTTTATAAAAGCAAAAGTAGATCTAAATCAGTACTGAATGGGCCTGCCTGCACACAGAGGGGTGCACAAGAGGGATGTGAAAGTGTTATATAAAATAGCAAACAAAAAAGGAGACCAATCAGGACACAAATGTCTCAAGAACAAAGTACGATTCAATTAAATTGAAAATCCTCAAGAAACTAAAATAGTTTACTCACTGCAGGGTTAACCCATTGATCTCAGGTATGCCAGACACATACAGGGGCCAAAATATTAGAAAGAACGTGAAAAAATCAGATATTTTTATAGCTAGTTACAGTGACAGTTACAAGAGTTCATATAAAATATTAAGGATTGGAAACGCTTGTGTTTCAGGCTCCAAGTGAACAAAACACAGAGTTTCAGGATGAAGTGGCTCCTATGTTTCTGATACAGAGCACACAAGGCTGTGATCAGGTCTGCTTACAACCCACCCATGGCCACAGAAGAGAGTGTGTTACAGTCTGTAACATCCTCTGCACAAACCATGACGTGTGACCACCCAGGCCTACTGCTCACATAATAGAAATTCCTCAAGATTTGTATGAAAAATCTGAATCAACTGCTCATAACTAGGATTTTAAATCACTGAAAGTTGGTGGTAAAAACAAGTCCTAATTGGAAGAGCCTATCTCCAGTTTGAGGGAGAGATTGCTCTTCATTATGTCTCCCATTATGCCTTTCATCCTCCTCAGTCATAGCACAGTTTGGTTTTCCTTGGACCTCTTTCATCTACTATACTCTGTTTAATGACAGTCCATCATTTAAAAAAGGACCCCAAAAATCACTTTCGCCAAAGATAGTTGCTTAGATCATACAGACTACACACTAGATAAAAGAAATCTTGGGAGGACCAAAGAGAACTGAACTTAATCAGAGGGATGAAAGACAAAATGAAAATCTATCTACCCTTATATTTAAAAAGGAGTTTCCTTCAGATAAGATGATCTCGACTCTCTCTCTGTACCTGTTAAATATGGTGTGAGTACTGTCAGATCCTGTGGGACTTTTATGATTGAGATGCTCCAGCAATTCCTGTAAATTGTACACATTTGAATGGTGCTGTCTTTGACTTTGAGGTGACCAGGCCACTTCCTATTGATCTAAAACCTTCTTTCCCCCCTTCTTCCCTCTTTCCTCCTAATCAAGGCAGAAATACATAACATGGAAAGCTTTGATGTTCCTCTGCTTTACTTCTCATTATTTTGATCTTTTAACAATCCCTCTATTGGTACAAGCCCATAGCGTGCATTTTCAGTGTTCCTGCCTTCTGGCTTCAAGACTATTCTACTTGATTAAGGCTTTTTATTTCCCCCCAGAAAACAAATGCTGTGTGTGGTATTAAGATGCTGATATTTGTTTTGTTTATCAGATAAGAACGGTATGTTGTTAAGCTAGAGAGCCTTCTTACTGCCTTCCTCAGAGTGGAATATACTGTCCTGGTTTTGAAGGAAATCAAACATATGTAATTTATCTGATGCAGTCTTCATCATCTTTATTTTACAGGAAGCCTACAGATCACTGAGTTGCCTTTGGATAAAATGCTGCACTGTAGATTGCTGTCACGACAAATTCTCTGAGAGTCTCCTCAAATTTTATGTTGCTGCCATAAGGCTACAGTGACAGAAATGACTTGGAGTCTCTCTTGCTATTAGTTAGTGTCTATGAAGTAATGTCATGCCAATACTCCTACCACCTGTGAAATACTCTTAGAGCAGCTCTGTCTGGGGTGGAAGCTGGGCAGACCCAGGCTGAAATATAGTTTTAAGCATCCTGTGATGCCTGCTGACATCCCCCATTAAAAACAGGAGGGCAGTCCACCATCACTCTTCTGTGAACAACCTGTCACTGGAAAATCAGTATCAATCTTTCTTCCCCCTGTCCTATAAACTCACACCCAAAGAAAGAAAAATTGGTCTATGGGAACACATTATCCGGAGATCAGTGGGATGTAACACAATATGAGGACAAATTCCCATGTCCCAAAGCAGTGCCCCACTGCAGACTCCAGCCATACACATATTTACATAGACACCTCTGCTACAGCACCAGGTTTTAAGAAACTGGCTCAGGATGATTTCTATACAAGCACGTGATTTTATTTCTCATAAATTGAACTGAAGGAATATCAAAGGCAGCCGAAATGCTCAGAGAGATTGATCCATCACACCTCACACAACCTCATCTGTCCCTTCCCCTCCCCTTCCCTCCTGCTCCTGGTCAATTCTAATGTTACAAAATGAAATTAACCCCATGGAAAACCTGTCTGGGTGAGGATATCTTCCTCATGTCATTGGTACAGGGAAGGCTAAGAACGCATACACGACATTAGTATTACATTTTTGTCTACTCCTACTTATTTTTTTTTTTGTTTCCCCTTTGTGAAACACTTTCACACATTTTTGCATGAAACCAATCCACTACCGAATCTACAGTTAAACCTAGGCTTTGGGAAGTAAAGATCAAAGCCTATAGGTAAACTGATAAACACTATCCAGACTGGTGTAATCACACATCCATACTGCAGTGATCAATCTCTCCAACTGCTGTTGGAGATACACAGAGCTCACCAAGAATGAAGATTAGTTTTAAATGCAAAATCAAGGGTAAAGTTTCATTAAGTTCAAGAGATTTTAATTTGTTCACTGCTGTTCACCAGAGGTAGACTCCTAAATACCTTATTTCTCTCTGTTAATGAAATTTGGGTATTTTGCAAAAAGGTTCCCAATCTATTCTAAATCTATTGGCAAAACAGGAATTGGAATTACCTAAGAGAAAGTTCTGGTGCTTTTATTTGATCTTAATTGTTTGTCACTACTTTCAGTGGCAGAAGGTGTTATGGAACAAAAAATAAAAGGGAGGATTACCTGTTAAATACATTCTATTTTAGGAAACAGAAGAATAAATTTCAGGAACTTGGAGATGAGAAGAAAAACGTAAGTAATACATGATTTTATGATAGGTGCTTTTTTACAGCAGTATAATGCCTCTCAAACGTAGTCCATAATTCCATAATTTCACTTTTCTGATTTCAGAGTATGCTCAAATTTATCCAACATGTATTTCTGGTCTGTCAGAGCACTCACGACTTGCAATTACCCAGATGTGTTACAGATGTACTGTCTAGTTCATCATCCACACTGTTAGTGGAAACACTGAAGACAGTCCAGATCACGTGCCCTGTGGGAAGTCATCTGAAACAGCCTTCCTGGCTGACAGCAAATAACTGATAACAGAGCTTGGAATGGTCTTTTTTTCAACAAGTTGCACAATCACCTCACCCTGCATTTCTCTAGGTCATACTTTTTTATTGCACAGGGGAGACCGTCATGTCGGACCAGACTCAATGTCTTCCTGAGGTCAAGAGAATATTATGTGTGCTGCTTTCCACTTCCCTTATTGCCTGACCTCCATCCCACTGCCTCATCAGGGAAAGAAATCAAATTATCAAAAACAAGTCACGGTAAATCAGTTCTGGTTTGGTTGTTTCTTACCACCTTGCTACTCTCCATGTGTTTATAAGCTAAAAACTGCATTATCAGCAACAGGAGGGTAACAACACAGATAACACATCCTTTATGAATTTGCACTAAGATGTAGAGTGACTACATTCCTAAAGCACTGGTGAAGCCTCAGGCAGACATGGCTGATAAAGAGGCCAAGGCTCTTCATCCTGCAAAGGCAATCTCCCCCTGAACCTCAATCCCATCCCGGACAAACTGTTTCACAGACGTATCACAAACAAGATCAGCTCCTGTCTTTACCCTGGTAATTACTCTTCCCCTCAATTATTTGCTCCCAATGCTGCCAAGCAGGTGTCTTCCAGACTGTGACTCCGGCTAGGACCACTCAAGTTCAGCTCGCTGTGCTCCGTTTGTGTTACCTTAGACTGGTACCATCACGAAAAACACTGACAAACCTAATGAACCCCCTGCACCACCCAGAATAAGGCTCAAGGTGCAATGGCCCTACCAGGCAAAGCTAATATTGGAGGGAGCTGCTGATGACAGGTGAGCTGCTGTCAGCTGGACAGATTTATATACAGGACCGCACTGCAGAGCACTGCTCAGAAAATATCACCCCAGAACTGAAGCAGTCGAGTCTTCGCCACGTTTACAATCGTAAATGTATTCCTTGCAAACTTTAGGTTATCACGCTGCCTTTAGACTGTAAATTATCACAGGATTCTAATATGTACCTCCTGAAATTGGTAATTCTCTGCAAAAGCATTCCACAACTCAAATTATAATGAATACATCTGTTAATTTAGCTAATCAGCAGTTATACTAACTACCTGCAAAAGAGGGAATAAGAACTGCTGGGTGACCATCTTATGAGCAAAAAAAAAGGTAACACTGATGCTTTTTTGATGGCACAACTCATTATAAACAGGTTACCACAAAATAATTGCAGGAGAAACAACAGCAATGTATAGGGCCATTACTGATTGATAACACACAAGGTAATACAGCTAAGGACTGCCTGTTTGAAACATTTTTGTAAATGCAATATTAAGAGGCTACATCTAAACTCATCCTTTTATCTTGCTTAATATGGACACATTAACTTAGGCACTATTAAGTTTGTGATCACAGTACTGCCTGTATTTCATGCAAGATTTTACTGGAACTATCACTCCATTTAGATACACTCAGAAAACTTAAGACAGCAATTTGTTACCATTTTTTTCTCATGATGACAAGCTCTTGGTCTGAATCTCAGTCTAAAACCAGTCTTGTCTGCAATGTCCCTATAGCTATCAGAAAGCTCAGGAGCAAGAGACAGAAACCTGCAATGAAGGAGACAAGAATCTTAAATTGCTTGAGGCCGGTGCTGCCTGCATTCCACTTTTTCCCTGTCAATTCATGCATCAACTTTTCAACTGAAACAGGTTATATTTAACACCAATCATCTTAGCCAAGTCCACGTGGTGTGAATTCCCAACACAATTAAAGAAGGAAACAAATACATCACACGTGGTCTGATACTAGAGCACACCAGAAATATGCTACTGAGATGCCCAATGGGGCTGTCCAGGGTTGATCCATCCCGTGACCTCTGGTGAGCCAAGGGCAGTGCCCTTCTCCAAAGCAAAGGAGTAGCTTCTCATTACTGCATTGGTGGGTCTGTTGTTGTTTTCCTGTACACAAATCAATAAATTATCTCTAAAAATATCTACTGCTCTGTATCACAGCATTTCTCTATTCTTACAATGGGGAGCTAGAGCTCTGAGATGGACCTACTGTCTCATTAACAGGGGGAGATACGGTCAAATCCCCCTGATGAATCAAAGCAAAGTGGCAGAAGCATAAGAAATAAGGCATGACATGTTATATTGCTGCAGCTTCTAGAAAGTAACTACTCTTTCCATAATCACATTGTCAGTGTATTTCCAAGACTAGTTTTTAAAGCAGTCTCATTAGACCAGTCTGGACTTTAATACATGTCTATTTACTTTATCAATGACGTTTGAAGCAGCCTTCAAAGACACTTCCTTAAAACAGGCTTTCCATCCATTAAACCTTAACAATCCCTTGTAATGAGCAACACTTTTTTTTTTTCCCAAAAATATATATGTCTAAGGTGGCTGCTCATGTCAGCGCTGAAAGGAGAGGTCAGTTATGAAGGATCCTCCATCACAAACATCAGAGAACCATAAAGTCACTGAAGGGCACCTAAAGCAGAAACTATTCTCATGAAATCATAGAATGGTTTGGGTTGGAAGGGACCTTGAAGCTCATCTCGTTCTGATCTCCCTGCCATGGGCAGGGACACCTTCCATTGTCCCAGGTTGCTCAAAGACCCATCCAATACTTGAACACTTGCAGGGATGGGGCAGCCACAATTTCTCTAGGCAACCTGTACCAGGACCTCACCACCCTCACAGTAAAGAATTTCTTCCTAATCTCTAATCTAACCCTGCCCTCTGTCAGTTTAAAGCCATTCCCTCTTGGCCCTATCACTCCACACCCTTGTCCAAAGGCCCTCGTCAGCTCTCTTGGAGTCCCTTTAGGCACTTGAAGGGGCTGGAAGGTCACCCCAGAGCCTTCTCTTCTCCAGGCTGCACAACCTCAACTCTCTCCACCTGTCTCCATAGCAGAGGTGCTCCAGCCTTCTGACCATCAATCTGGTCTCCTCTGGACCTTCTCCAACAGATCAACATCCTTCTTTTGTTAAGGACCCCAGAGCTGGATGCGGTTCTCCAGGTGGGGTCTCACCAGAGTGGAGTAGAGGGAGAGGATCACCTCCCTCGAGCTGCTGCCCACGTTGCTTTGGATGCAGCCCAGGACACGGTTGGGTTTCTGGGCTGCAAATGCACATGGCTGGGTCATGTTGAGCTTCTCATCAACCAACATCCCCAAGTCCTTCTCCCTGGAGCTACTCTCAATCTATTCTCCACCCAGACTGTACCTGTACTTGGGACTGCTCCCACCCATGTGAGGACCCTTTCTCACAGCCTTGTCACCTTCTAGTAATTAGTCCCTTGTCAAGAAAATGACAGCTATACAGCAATAGAAAAGTTTGTAAAGCTTTTCATTTACTTTTAGAAATGTTGTCTACTGTCAAGCAACAGTAATATGCCCACCCTGTTTTACTCGAGTGTCCTATCTCAGGGGCGTTTTGCAAATCACACCTCAATTAAGTTTAAATAGCAGTATATTCATTATTTCTAAAGGCTACTTTTCTCTTTCCTTTATGACTGTTTTCTGAGTAAGTTAGTCCACTGAAGCTGGTATAAAAAATGAAAGGTTACTGTAATTAGCGTAATATCTTTCCAAGATGAAACCATAAAAAAATGCAGCTTCAGACAGCTGTCATCTCTTTGGCTATTCTGCTTATTATTCACAGACAAATTCTGATATCTTCTGCATATTACACAGTACATCTACACGCAATTTCAGTGAAAGCACTCACGGAGCAAGATCTGTAAGTATCTATCTCAGAATCTAGCTGTGAGAAAGAATGGAGCTTGAATGTCATTTCAGACCTGATTTTCCCTCAGCAGAGTCATTGTTCTAAATAGGTACACATAAACACACTCTGTTTTACTTTACAAATAATTTCTATGAATTCAATGCCCTTATATAATTGGCTGGATATGACAGTCACTGAAAACTAAAATCCTCTTTTTTACATGACAGTCAGGGTATGGACAGAAAAAAGAAATCTAAAAATGGATGCTCCAAGGAACAGCCAGACTGATTATCTTCAGTGGTAAAAGGGTAATTGCTATTACATGGTAAGAAAGAAACTAAGCTAATTCATATGAATACTCTTTGGAGAAGGAGCACTTACTGGCTAAAGACACTGGCACATCATGTAAGCCAATTTCTGTGTGGAGTGGTGATGATACCTCAAATGCAAGCTCATTTGCAGAATGCCTGGATATTGCAGGAAAGCATCTGTTCTAACACCTGGGGTTCTCTCACTGATGGCACACATTCCCCTGGAAAAACCCAAAGACTGACAGAATCATGCAAGGCAATTTCGAATGGAAGGGGCCTCTGAAGATCCAATGCCTGCTCAAAGGAGGTCAGACCTCAAAGTTAGAAAAAGGCTGCTCAAGACCTTATTCAGTTGCGTTTTCAGTATCTCCAAGGAATCTACAGTCCCTCCAGGGACAACTGTTATCCACTACAACTGTTATCCACTGCTTTTTCACTGTGCACCTCTGGGAAGTGTGGCTCCACCTTCCCTGTGAAATCCACACTAGGCACTTCCCTAGGCTGAACAAGTTCAAATCCCCACTCTCACCTCACATGTTATTTCAAAAATATCTCCCAAGACCCCCATCATGGTGAAGATTGAGAGGATCAGAAGTCCTCCAGCGTCGAGGTTTACAAGCTCAAGAGACCCTGCAAGGCACGTGACAAACACGTCCCTTGGCTGCTCCCTGACATTTCCCAGCACCTCTTCGCACCCGCGAGCTGCTCCTGAGGAGCTCAAGTAGCAAGGCAGCTTTATCAAAGTTTTCCTTACTCAACACTTCTACAGATATAAAACAAAATTGCTGAAAATCCAGCAGCTTCTTTTTCAGACACAATATGGTCAGTTGGCAGCTTGGCTTCAGCTGCCTCCTCCGTGGAGATCCCTCCCCTTGTTCACACAAAACATCTTTAAAAATCTTCTTCCATGGGATTCATCTGAGAATTCATTTTCCTGAGACCCCAACTCCTCTTCAATAATACCTAGCACACTGGCTCTATCACTACATGTAATTATGAAAACCAAAGCTGTTACAAAAGCCACAGTTAATTACAAAAAGTGAATGTGGCAATGAAACAATTTTTGCTTAAACCTACCAAGGTATGAGATGTTTTTCATGATTACACCAGAACAGCACACAGCCTATGTAATTATTGGAGGGCACTCCACAGAGTAAAAATAAGTGTGATGCTCTTCTCCTATACTTCTAATTCTGTCAGAGTAACATTAATACAAAGTTCACGCGCCTACTAGAGCATAAAGATTACCACACCTTCACACAGAGGCTGAGGATTTACAGATTTGAAGACCTTGTTGAAATCTTTGTGGTCAAAACCTGGTTAAAGATATTTACTCATTTGAGTTTTAGTTTAAAACACATTTCTTCTCTCGGATACATCCCACATACTGTCAGAACTTTTCTTTTGTTTCCTTTGTTTCCAGATTATATAAGAAATTCAATTCATCTTTAAAGAATAGCTTCTACATTTGTGAAGGAGTAAATTATTATGTCAAGTTTCCTCAGCATACCTGTATAGCAATTTTTTTTTTCAATAAAAATAACCTTTTGTTAAAGGTTTCATTAGAATTCCCAGGAGACTGATAACAGCCACATCTCCAGCCACCTGCAGGCACCACTACAGACTCTGATCACATACTCTGAACAGTAACATTCTTCTCAACACTTCTGTTCAGACAATGGGATGACTGTAATTTTTAAGTGCTTAATTACGCCAAGGGCAGGAGCCCAAAGCATTTACCCACACTGAACTTCTCCAACAGTCTTAATGAAAATCAGGCCTCAGGCAAGTCATTAGTAAAATTTAAAACCATGGGGAAATTATCCTTTCCATTTTTAGCACCATGAATGGATTACTTCATAGAGGCCTATAGATAGTTCTTTTAAAGCCCACATGCTTCAGCTTTAGGCAGAAGAGCATGTTAGTGAAGCTACTTGAACATCAAGCACAAATGTCCTCCTATACTTCAAACAAACTATCGTGTTAATGGTACTTCAATGCCCAGCACAGAAAAACTGTACAATGGATCCACTTCCCAAAACACTCTTATTTTATAAAAGTACTTCAGTAAATTTCCAAATTATCTACTGTAAAAGAGCAAAGACCCTACTTAAATGCCACACTCTGGATGGAGGAAGCTCACCTCGTGACTGCAAACCGTGTCCACACGCCTCAGTCTGTCCTGGCACACTCTGTCTCACGGAGTCTGGCACCAGCACACAGGGACTCCAGCGGTGGGTCTTCCACCTGCAACAGGAAAAGGTGAACAGGTAAGTGGTTAAAACTAGAAAACACGTCCAGGCAAAAACCCTCAGTTACTAGCAATGATTTGCTATAGAGACTTCAGGAAAAACAAGTAAAAAAGCTGCAGTTCCTCCTGAAATAAGCATTGTGAACTGAAATTCAGATGCCGGGTTCACTGTCTAGAAAGTCACATCCTCCTCCAACAACGTTCCCCTTTCTCATTTTTGCCGGGTGTGGTTCAAAGTTACACAAAATGCACAGGAAGTATCTCCAGTGGGCTTTGAAATCAGGCTCTCCTCCTGCCAGCCTGTTCTCATGCAACTGATGGTGTTCCCAATCTGCTTCCTATGCTCGTACATGTGCCAGCCAAGAACACCAGGAAGCAGCTTTCCATGGCACAGTGGAGTGGTGTGATCCTGCCTGGCACCACCTCCAGCTCCCCACTACACTCCCAGACCATCTCCTATGGGACGTGTGGGCTGGAGATTTATATGCAAAGATACAATGCTTTTCTATTTACTAATATTGCACAATAACAGATGGGTCACAGAATTTTAATGAGTGGTGAGTAATTGCCCTATTGAACTGTTTGTCTAATCTGTATTTTTTTAAGTGTGTATTATTCACTGGTGTGAGAGGATCAGGGGGAAAGATGAGTTTCTGCAATAAGCATACAATTATGATTAAGGCAGTTGAGGGCTTGTGATCCCAAAATAGCTCCCATTTATTTTTAGATACAGTCAAGAGGGAGTTGCCAGTAACAGCTTCCTTACACACATTGGACCCTGAGGTTGCTATTTCTAGGAGTTGTGTCTATTGCTGCTTGTTCTGATGATGCCAGATCTGCTGAAATCCCCAGGTTGAACTCTACTTTTACACATTTTACAAGGCACATCATTTGTTTTAACTCTGCATTTTCCAGTATCGTGTTATTTTCTGGTGAAAATTGTGCAGGACAATGGCACAAAAGTCATTTCTGGAGAAGTGGACACCCATCAGAGGCTGGATCCAAGCTGACAGTTTTTACCTATACACTGGACAGATGGGAATATCTTCACATTCTCTCTCCTCGTACAAGGTGTCTGGGCACGCCTGTCCCCCGTTGGCAGAATCCTGAACAATAATCCTGTACCGAGACTGCTTAACTGCAGTGGCATTGCCTGTAAAACAAACAAAAAAGTTGCCTTCCAGACACAGCTGGCACCCCAAGTCAGTGATCTAGCTGACTTGGTTATAAAAATGCTTTGTGTTCCATTTATATTCCATTTATATTTTGAAATTGTGAGCTCTACCCAAGCAGGGAAGGAATGGTACATTGGATCAAAAGCTACCTATACTTGCTCGAAAGCTACCAGGAGTTCAGCACAACAGCACTTGGAAGGCTGATAAATCAACAGGCTAAGAGATACATAAAAAATGTCTATTTAACAGAACATCAAATCAAAGAAGAAAATAAATAAATAAGAAAATAAGCACCTTAACCGGAGAAAAGAATAAACCCCAAAGAAATAAAATGTCCTAATGGAAGGGTTTTTTTCTGAAAACACATCCTTGTGGTCTCAGGCTGCTAACAGTAACTCATCTTTATGGCTCTAGAAATAACAGATGATAACTTCCTGATAGGAAAACCATTGCAACCAACAGAGGCCAACTCTGCTTAACCTGAGTTGATGCAAGATCAATCCATCTAGAAATGCAGTTCACAAAACCCACAGAACAGAATGTGGCAGGAAAGACAAGGACAAGACTTATCTGTGTATCTCTACAGCTAAAACAAATACAATCCTTGGCTGTGTAAGTGGAAAGTACAAACTGAGAGCTGGTTTAACCACTGTGCGTGGTATTAGTACTTCTTTGGGTACTCTATTCATACTTCAAAAACAGATGCTAGAAAACTAAGACTATCTCAGCAGAACTCCATAAAGGATTCCACACCAGGTAAACATCTTTAAACAGTGGACTTCATCAAATTTGTCCGAAAGAGGAAAGCAGTGTGCCAATTGGCCCATTACAATGCATTACAGTAGAAGGAAAACTTAGAAAAAAATCACACAATGAACACAAAGTACGAGTCCAATAAAAATGCTGGCTTTAAATAAAAGCCTCCCCGGCACATGTGCCATCACTGTGAGATCACTGCAAAGGAACTTTGGGCCTGCCTTGAGGCTGCTCACCATGGCTGCTGCCCTGAGACAGGATAAGCACATCCAGGGTGATCCCTCTCCTGCTTCTTTCACAGTCACTACCTAAGGCAGCTCTACAGCTTCCTACAGTCTCCTTTCAGATGCCTGATTCAGTGCCTGTAAAATACCTGATTCAGTGCCTCACAAAGAGCCTTTTCTTAAAATGTAACCCAAGTCATCACTCCTGTAAATTAAGCTAAACTTGTTCTATCTTCTGTCCACTACATGAAAGAAACAGTTTATCCCTGTCACCTGATGCACAACCTTTATGAAATTGCAAGGGCTTCTATCTACTCTTAAGTCTTCTGCTCCCTAAACTAACCAAACCCAGTTCTTCGCAGGTCCTTCCCAATTACCTCTCATTGCTCCCTTTCTTACAACGCTGTGCCCAAGGAATCCCACCTGTAGCCTCATCGGGGCAAAGTATGGTGACACCTTTGGTGTGTCACAAACAACACGACCATGAGTTTGATGGGCCCAGGATGAGTTTTAGCATTTCAAACAGTTGACTTTCATGCATTTTGTAGTCCATTGTATCTCCAGAGGTGCCTGAGGCAGTAGTGATGTCTTCACTTCCCGTTCTTTGTGCAATCAGTTTTTACTTCGCAAGTCACATTTTGAGAATTTTCTCAATTATTCCAATATAACTCAATATATTGTCTACTATGTTTGCTACCTCTTTCAGCTCTGCACCATCTATTGGTGTTATCATTCAAGTAGAGAAGCTGTTGAGACAAATACCACAGGGAATTGAGGCCAGGAGGACTCCCCTCAGCTCATGCTCCAGTTTGATCCCAAATAGGGGACATCTCCCAGCTGACTGACTGGAAGCAGCTTTGCAGAGGACATGGGAGTCCTGATGGACAAGCTGACCGCGAGGCAGAAACATGCCCTTGCAGCAAAGAAGGGCCACAGCATCCTGGGCTGCATCAGGAACAGAATCATCCACGAGGAAGGTGATCCTTCCCCTCTGCTCAGCCCTGCTGAGACAAGTGGGTGCTGCACCCAGTTCTGGGCTCCCCAGCAGAAGAAAGATATGGGCACACTGGAGTGAGTCCAGTGAGCGGCCACAGAGACTGTTTAGGGACTGGAGCATCTGACACACAATAAGAGATCAGGAAAGCTGGGACTCTTCAGCCTGGAGAGTCAGCTCACAGGATTTTATCCATGTGTACCAATAAGCAATGGCAGACAGGAAAGGAGACAGAGACAGACTATTTTCACAGTGATATCCACTGCAAGATTTTTCAAGCAGTTGAGTACCCATGTAAGAGGGATTTAATTCAAGTCACCATTCCTCAGCTTCCTGATAAAAGTTTAATGTGTTAAAAATCTATCACTTCCCTTAATTAGAGCAGCTACGCTGTCAAAAAAAAAAAGATTAAATTTATTGGGCACAGTTTGTTCTCAATAAATTCCAGGTTATTTGAATCTGATTCTTTAAATGTTTATATCTTGAATAATAACTTGTTCTCATGGCTTTTCACATAATGAAATGAGGATGAGTAATCTACAGTTTTCTTGACCTTTCTTTTTGAAGAGGTGGGGTTGAGGGAGAGAGTGTTAGTTTGGTTTTCTTGGTACTACTGAGATTTAGTTAATCCTTTAAGACTTCACAATTTCTCACCGAGAAGACAGACACTAAACGCTCTGGCATTACTTTATTTCTTCCTTCTTATTCACACAGCCGCACTGACATGGGAATATGTACTCAAGGGAAACACTTACTCTTTAGCCCCATTCTTCTCCTGGCTGCAGACAAGAAACAACAGCAGCAATTGCACATTCCCCTTGTTGTTTCCCTCATTTCTCAGAAAAGAGTGGACATATATTTCATCCCGTTTCCCCTTACTTTTAATCGCTTTATGTAATTCTTGTTATCTAATATCCACTAGCTTGGTTTGCAGTCTCAATTTCTTCTTTCTAATCTTTGTGAAACAATTTGACAATTCAAAAGGAAACAAGACCCTGAACAACTCTGATGATAAGATAAAGAAAGGGCTTCTCTAGCTGTGTGTGATAGTTTATCTTCATTTTTTGAAGCTTGAACTTGCAAGTCATATACACACGCCTCGCTCCGCTGTGCTACTGGCTTGCTGTTAGCACAGTTTCAGGACAGAAATTACAGTCCAGTAGGGCTTCAGCCCTTTGTACAGGCTTTCTTGGCAGCTTCCAGGTCTTTTATACTCCTGCCTGCATAGAAAACGTTCCCAAGAGGCGCACCTACCAATCCTCGCAGTTTGTTGAAGTCTTTTTTTTTTTTTAATGTCTTGCTGATATTGCCATCCTTCCCTCTAAAAATCGTGAACTCTATCACTTTGTGATGATTTTCATTCAAATTATCTACCACCATTAGAATCTTAGCCATTTCCTTCCTATTAATCAGCACCAAATCTAAATGAGCTTCCCACAGTAATTTTCTCCACCTCAAGAAACTAAATTATCCTTAACATTTATTGCACGTTACTCAAACCCCATTTTCAAAATTGAATTTCCTCACTGGCTTTTCTATAGCATTCCTCACAAATGTTAATGAGCATAATTTTTATATTTCATTTAGAATTGCTATAGTCTGATTTTTCCAGAGTATTAGCATAGCATAGGACTGTCCTTTTACAGCTGAGCTTCAGCTGATTTCAAGCACAGCTATGACTGTTTGCCCTCCTGAAAAAAAGTCAAGTCTCAAGATCTCTAGGACCATCTTAACTTCTGTGTCCTTGACTCTGCAGCTCAGATAATACTGTTCAAGAATTTCAGGGATGCCTCCTCCATCTCCCTGTGCCATCAGCCTCCATTCTCCTCCCTTACACACAGGGCCATACAACTCCTTCTACCAATTCATTCTTCTCATTCCTCCCTGGATCTTGCATCTCTCATTCCTCTGTGTTCCACTCCTGCTACTCTGCCCAGTGCTCAGAGAGGTGCATGACCATTCTCAGGTGAGGGACAAAATCCTTGTGCACTCCTGTAACATGTGCTATATTTGCTCCAGCTTCTGCAGGAAACATCCAGCTTCAGACTCTGCTTCTGACCACATGGAAAGGCAGGGTCTGGTCAGTACAAGGCTCTGCACGCACAAATAAGGACAGATTTTCACAGGATTCTGCGAACTTAGTCAGTAAAATCAGAGCTCTCTCCAGTACTTTTGTACAGATAAGAGCTTCTCAATGGGTAAAACTTTAACTCTGACCAACTCTGGCTGGGTGTTTATTTATGAGGACTGAAATGGCAGATCATGGACTGTCTGACACAAGGCAGAAGTCATTGGAATTTCTTATTATGGCACACCACGCATTTTATGCACTTCTACCCCATCTCGTTTCAAATCTGATTTAAGGTATGGGGAAAGAAATAGGACAGTTACAATCCAACATTTCATGTAAACTTGCTTAGAGAATTAAGCAACTGTGAAATTTCTAACCTTCCTGCTGAACAACCAATGCCCAGAAGAGGAGAGGTACTTACAGGTACCATCTATTTTCAAGAGGAAGATGAAAAATGTTATTTATTGTTAGTTGTTTGCTTTTCTTTTTAATCTCTCTGTTTTAAATCTATGCTGACAGACCGGAGAGCACCTCATCCATGCTGAAAGCAGTTACCTCTCCAGGCCACCTCTGCCACCCTAAAGCAGGTGACAGAGGAAAAATCTACATGCTTCTCATTCAGAGCATTTCATACTCTGAAACCACCCTATTGATTCTTTGACTGTTGTTTCGATCCATCCTCAAAGACCCGTTAAAACAGATAACATTACAGGAGACTGCAGTAGACAGTTGTCACCTTCAAGTATCTGAAATGGCAGAGAATCAATAATTTGCAACAACCTCCCTGTTCCTGCCTCCCCAACAGGTGCTTGGATTCCATGGCACTTCTTTGGTGAATTATGTTGTCCGTCCATCTGTTGCTGCCCTGAGTTCATTGCTGTCTCCTCTTCTGAGCTAGGAGAGAATCTTTTGCCAGAAGACAGGCGGTTGTCTGATGACATTTAAATGTAGGGAAAATGTCAGCTTTTTTTATTGTTAGGTAGTAAAATTGGATGTATTTTCTCAGATAAACTACAAACAGCTCAACTGGTAAAGTTCTGTGTAAAGGTGATTTAGTGATTACATGTTTGTCTAAGTTCTAATCTAATGCTGGTACACAATTAATTTTAAATCTGCCAGGCAATACCTGTTCCTGCTTGATCTGCTTAGTAATTCACCATCTGTATATTGCTTTCATTAAATACAACTTTTCTATAAAAAAAACAACACCCCTCACAACTCACGTATGTATAGTGGCTTTGAAATTTCATTATCATGCTGAGGTTTTAATTGTGCAATGCAAATTAAAAAAAGAAAAAAAAAAAACTTGCAATGCAGCCACATCAGTAACAGATTTAGCAAAAAGCAAACTCCCCCATCTAAGAAGTTTTAATTTAGAATTATATTAAAATGATAACACTGCCAAGGAGGTTAAATAATTAATTTCTTCTCATTTTAATTGTAGACTATTATTTAATAAACAAAGTAATTTACCAGGTAATTTATTCAACTTCTTCATAGGCAGCTCATTTAAAGTCTAAAAATAAATTGCTAATTAAAACAGGATTCACTGTTTTAGAAAGCAACTCATTTTCCTGTAAAATCTAACAAGGACTATGCTACAGCATCCACTGAGAATCTTTGAAGGGCAAGGAAACTACCAACAATAATGAAATATTCTAATAACTGAGAAGACTTTCATCTGAACAATTAATGAAACACACAAATTTGTCACAGAACCCAACAATGGATCATTTATAAAGAAACCTTGCTGAACATTTCTTGTCCCAGCCAACTGTATCAAAGAAATGTAAGGTCCTTGAAAAACCACAAAGCACAGGAGTTACTTGCACAACCTCGTATGCACACCTAGGCTGGTCAAGAAAAAAACACTTCATATAATGAAGCAATTCCATGTCTAGTCATATAACACTGGTACCTTGGAGATCTGACTTTGAAGGCAGAAAGCCAGAGGGAACTTATTGCAGGCAGAGAGAATCTACATCTCCAAATCCGTTCATGAGGATCCCACTTGCACAAGAACATCAGCGTCAACTCAAAGTCAACCGAATCCCTCAAGTCCAAAAGTCATGCACGTGAGTGTCCTAAATTACACTGGTGTGAACTACAACTACCACATGTTTCTAAGCCAATTCTCTAATTTTTCCCCAAATTTTAACCTCTTAAAGGCTTACCAGGCTGACATGCTGTCGGGCAGGGAGTCCACTCACTGAAAGGTGTAACAACACAGTCCTTCTTGCAGGGGAGGAGACACGGTCGCACGGCCTCAGGTCGGATGGACTCCGGACACCTATTGATCCGAACACAAAATGTAATAAAAAATTAAAACTGTGGAGAAAGACCTTCTTCTTAAGACTTTCACAGAGCTGTGAGCATAATGCCATGCCAAAGGTATCACTCCTAGTCACAGAACAACTCATCGTTCTTCCCCTTGGCACTCACGTAGCCCAGCTGAATTTAGTACATTTCAAGGGTAAAAAAAAAAAAAAAA
>VZRE01001354.1:934952-985210 GCA_013396775.1 Cephalopterus ornatus
AAAAAAATTTTAACATTGTGGACCCAACTGGATGACTACAGGCCAAAGGTAGCTCTGTCTATGACAACAAAAATACGAAACAGACATATTTATTACCAAAGAAAGTGAGCAGTTACGTTTATAAAGTAGCCCTGTTTCAGCACAACATGCAACAGCTTTCAAACTGCAACACACTTGCAACAGGCTCTAAAAGGACTGATGTGATATTCCTTCACTCTCACCCCCCAGGAAACACAAAAATAGCTTCAAGTGATCTTTGATTGAGGCCTTAATTGTTATTTTAGAAGTTGTACAACACAGTATAGTAAGAAGAGCTCTGTGAAGTTCTTCATTCATTTTTAACTCTTAAATGAAAAACATGTCACACATATTACAATAAAAATTTCAAACACAGTTAATACATAAGTTAATTATATTAATTAGTTAATACATAAAAACTAAAAGAGTATAAAAGGGTCAATTTTCTGGGATCAGGCAGATCTTGCATATCAAGTGGGTGAACAGGAAAGGAATTATTCTTTTTTTATTTTTTATTACTTTCTATTTAAAAAAATAATCACTCAAAAATATTTAGCAATGCATGCAACCCAAAATGATCCCATTTGGAAGAGGAATATCTCACTAACCCCTAACCCCTACTAGAAGGGAAAAAAATATTCTAAAAATCATGATTCTGCTACTTAAGTGTTTACTCACCCCCTTCAGTTCCATTTTCCCTTTACACCACCTCACAAGTGGAAGGGGCAAACAACTATTTTAGACATGATATAACTCTATAAACAATATGTTTAATTAGGTAAAGTTAGAGCATATCAGTGGATTCAAGATCTAAATGAATACTAGATTTCTTTCCTTTTATTTAATTAATCTCATTAACCTCAAGAATTTTAATTAACTTTACTGAAATCAACACAGTCTGCTTATACGAACAGGATTGTTTTGAGAGCTACAGTAAGAAATGAAACTCGATTGTAAGTCTCTAGACTCATTAATGGTGCAAAAATAATTAGCAATGTCTTGATTTTTCTATATGAGGGAAAACATCTGTGCTACTTATTTTCCTCATTTAGTAAAGTAAAGCAAAATTCAGGATATTTGTACTGCAGAATATATAATTTTGTTGTGTTGCTATCACATTATAGAAGCTATATAAACCAAATGAACAATATAAATCACACATATGGCTCTGCCTCATTGGGGTGCAAATATAATGCAAAATCTATTTACTTTTTCTATTTTATTAGAGCACTGCTAATAACATACTGATGAACGTTATATTCAGATGTACTTTACATTTTCCTCACACCTGTCCTTTAGGAAAAGTATTTGCAGAAAACCCTAAATTAGAATAACAGAGCAGCTACAGCAAAAAAATCTCCACCGCTAAAAGCATGCATTTTGCTTGGATTTACATAGAAAGCTAAAAAGGGGGTAGCTATTTGGTTTTCTTATATATTAGGACCCCTTTCCTAGTAGTGATGGAGCATCACCTGAGGAATTAGTCCCAAAGCTAAATTATTTTCAACGCCACAGATTCCATACACTGCAAATGCCTTTTACATGTCATGTGTTGTATAAATAATCACTAACAGCCTTCCTTTAAATACCTTTTAGGTGTGACCTGGCCAGAACTGCTCTTCATGCAGAAGACTTTCCTTGTCTGTATTCCCCCTCCACAAGTGGCTTGTCCACTCCAGTTGATGGTGGAGTTGAGCGCGGTCACCAGCACGTCTTCGGAGCAGGAGTTCCAGGGAGACGTTTCCCAGAAGAAATGCACACATGGATGATTGTTACAGGCGCGGTGTTCCTGCAGGGCTCGGTCAGTGGGACAGGCTTTTCCACCTGGAAAAGGTCAAGAGAACAGCACTTTTTTATCTTGCGGCATATGGCAAAAGGAAGACATGGAAAAATAAACAAAAATGTCGGGTTTCAGCAATATCTTCTCTTTTTTCCCATTAAAATAAATAAATAAAGCTTAAAGAAAGCTGTTGACCTTTATGGCTGCAATAACAACCTTCTAAAATATTGTTTCCCCATTAAACTAGCCTTGCATAAAATTGTATTCCAATGCATAATGGAAACAGAAATAGGCAAAGAATATTTCTGAGTTACCTTATTGATAACTCCTACACATAGCCAAGTTAATTCTGCTTAAATGCCAATATCACTCAGCAAACATGCAATTAAGTTTTAAGACAAATTAAGCATTATTTTTATGTTCATTCTCCTTGCTAATTTCCCAAGGAGGA
Source organism: Cephalopterus ornatus (assembly GCA_013396775.1). Classification (NCBI taxonomy): domain Eukaryota; kingdom Metazoa; phylum Chordata; class Aves; order Passeriformes; family Cotingidae; genus Cephalopterus; species Cephalopterus ornatus. The sequence continues at coordinate 937,202 of VZRE01001354.1, forward strand.
ACATCTCTATCTCGTATTTGGACTCTATTCACGTGTTGCCTTAAAGATTGGAGCTGTTGAGATGCTGAACAGTAATGACAGAGGAATGCATCAAATGATACCCACATCTGAAAATCAAGGAGGGAAAACTTGAAAGACAGGTTTTGAGTATGAAGCCTTTACTTTCCTGAAGCCTTTACTTTTCTGAAGCACCATCCTTCAAACGCGTGTCCAAAGATTTTGCTAAGCTGCTGCACTTTGTCAGCAACTGGTGATAAATCCACAAAGTACACGAGTTTGAACAGCCTCCCCAGAAAGTATAACACTCCAGCCAGCAGCCTGAATTTATCCCATAAAAGTAGCAGATATCTGTAGCTCAAAAGCTATGGAGTAATGCAGTGAAATTTAACAGTAAGCATTGTCATTGTTGGAAGAAAGAAGTAAAAATTACTAAAATGGAAACCATTCTCTTCCAGGAGGGAGACTCTGGCAACTTGGGACATCGCCAAAGTGCTGCAGATTTTGAAAGAACTGAAGTGTGAGGCTAGATATCAGGAGGTTCAGAGCACCTTTACACCCTACCAAAATGAGCAGGAGATGAAGGTATATTGCTCCTCGAAGCGATGCCTATTGCCTTGCAGGACTGACCCTCCTGAAATAAGCTATGACCCCAAGAAGCCACAATGAATAGCAGTGACAAAAGAAAGAGAGAGAAAAATTACTTGACATGCTGATTTGGATAATCATGTCACATTACCATTTATCTTTTCATGAAAATGGACTGTTCCACCCAGTGTTCAGTCTCAGGAATGTTTAGTATGATGATGGAGTAGAAAATGCCCCAGGTAACTTATTTCCTGAAGATTTTGACTTGGCAGGCAAAACGCAGACCAGTTATTTTTCTTGTGTGTTTGAGCACAAGTTAAAAAAAAAAATGGCAAGCAAATGGCAAAATTCTTGGTGCATTAGAGGAAAAAAATAAAAATCAAAAGAAAATATCTAACTTAAATTTTGAACTTCCATGGTGAAAAAATAAGGTGCCTTTTTTTCAAAAATACCCGTGTTAAGGAAGCTCTCCTAAACAAGAGAGAGTAGCAATGAGGCAGTTTTAACTTAATAAGAAATACCACAAGGTCCATCCAACCTGGCATTATGCCTGCAACACCACAAGCAGGTGTTGCAGAAAGCACAAGAACCCGGCCACTTTCTGCAATTCATTGACAACTTCTGCACACAGAAAGCAGGACAGGACTCCTCTTCCTGACCATTCCAGTAGCCATTTACACACTTTTTATGGACATGATGTTCATCAGTTCCTCTAACTCATTTTACATCTGCTGAGAATGCCTGCTCCACAATCTCCTCTTGTACCAACTTTCAGAAGTTTGCTGCATAAATAATTATCTTTGAAAACCTGCTTTAAATCAAGTAAAATAAAGCCCCTCTAGTGTCATCAACAGCTTCCTGGTTATCATATTCTGGGAGCAGGTGAAGAGCTTGGAGAAAATGACCCAAGGGTTCTAAGTGAACTCAGCCTGTGAGATGGTGTCCAGAAGCCCTCAGACAGCAGAGCCACAGCCAACGCTGCCTGCACTGACAGAGAACAAACGAAAGGGCCCTTTGTAAAGGTACCACAGCTTTATAGAGTTGGTCACCCAGCTCTGAGCTGGGTATCAAAGAGGTAGAGAAAGCAGGTAACTTAACCCTGCCTCAATATTGCAGTGATAATGGCATTAAATCCACTTTCACTCTCCAAAATTTCAATCACTGTCTCTACACGGACGTGTGTGACTCTGCAGAGCAAACCATTACATCCATTGCTACAGATGCACAGAAAAAGTCAGGGTATTTGATTTTAACAGTTAATTATTCCTTCCTGAGAAATGTAAAGTATTCAGTTCAAAGTAAGACATTTTTAGTTTAGTGTCTTTCAGGTTGAGATTATTGTGTTTCTGTACTTACAGAATTCACTTCTTCACAATTTCACTTTCATAATTCCAAGTTTATCTTTTGTTTACATCTCACTACTTCCATGGAAAATATGAAGCCAACTTTATTTTTCATTTTAATTATTCTCTAGCTCACAGACTGTTTTAGTAGTCATTATTATCATTCAATTAACAATTATTTTCATCCTGAAAGGTCCAAATTTTCTTCACAAGTGCTTATAAGGATGTTTATGTGAATACAGACCTTTCACATGAGTAAGGGTTTACAAGATCAAGTTCTTACCTTGTCCCAGAAACAGCAGGTGGCTTTACTGATAATTTACAAAACAGCACTTAAAAGAGCTTGTCCTAAACTACATTTGCATCTGAAGTGTTTTGTTGCTACATTAACTGCACATAGTTCCTGCAATAGCACGTATTTTGTGTCAACAAGGCTTTAGTCTGTTGGACCTCTTCATATTTTATGAATTTTTATACACTTGATTCAAGACCTTTCAAATCCTGGGTGATAAACCAACACATAAATTAATTACCATATGCGTAACTGTAGCTAGAAGACTAAACTTCTAATAGAAAATAGTTTGCGTAAATAGCTGTGTAACTGATGTTAATATGTTAAAATGCAAAAAACCAGATACAAGATGCGTCCGTGAAGATCCAGAGGAAACCATATGTATTCATCAATAGCTATTTACTTGCTACAACAGAAAACAAGGTCTACAGGTCTGCATTAATAAAATAACATAGAGAGGCCCTTTTCCATTTCCTCATTTTTCACAGCTCACTGTTTTTAAATTATTACTACAATATTCCTAGATAAAGACACTCACAGGATGAGTCTGTGTCATGTAGCAATTTTATTGGTAGAGCATGCAGCTCTCCTGAAACAAATTCACCCAGCTGGCCCTCAACAGATAGTAATTCAGAGGCTGAAGTAAATAATTTAGAACTGTGACAGAATTTCTCTAAGTGACACATTAACTCCAGCCCATAAAGATCTCTTACACCCCAGGTATGATGCACGGACAAGCATTAACTATTATTCCTCATTGCTGTGGCACTGGGATTAGCTCTGATCTAGACAGAATTTGGCTAAGGAATGCAAGTCAATTCATTAAAGGAACAAGCAGTGATTAATCCAGAAGTGTTCGCCACTCACCCTCAGCTGGAAGGGCCAAGATGGACCTGCTCCTGCTTTGAGTGCCCTCTGCATTTTTACTGGAGCACGAGTGGGAACAGGGGGACCACGGGGACCACTCACTGATGACACAGTCCATGGCACAAGGGATTTCACAAGCCACAATTTCAGGACGGGGCAACTCTGAGCAGAGGTGATGTGGCACTTCTTCACCTGGAGCAAACAAAAAAAAGACATGTGGAGAGAGGCACAGCTTGGTTCAATATCCACAGTATGCATCAAACAGACTAACTTTATATCAAACACTTGCCTGGCCATGGAGGAGTATACTACAAAAGAGAATGTGGTTAGGCTTCAGGTTTGAAAGGGTGGTACTTGAACAAATAACATAAATATTTATTCAGAAAAGCAAAGAAGAAAGAAATGTGTTTCAAGGTTGGTGTGTGACATCTTGGCTGCAGTCCACTTTATGAAGCAGGTGAATTCAATCAGAAATAATGACAGTTACCCTGTATTTTCTAGCAATCCCTACCTACAGAACCTATTTTCCACAATATAAATCCTGCAGGTCCCCAAAGAAGTCAGATTCCTTTTTCCTGTAGGCCAGAGAAGTATCTGATAGATGTTTTTGTCCTTCCCCTGCAACCTCACGAGAATGAACCATTCTTATTTCTGACTCTTGCTTCTCACTCAAAAACTAGGAGATCCAAATTATGAATCTGTTGGACCACCCGCATCCAAGGGAGAAATACTTTCTGTTGGAGATGAGCCAAGGGACCTGGACCAAAGCACATCTCCTGATGAGAAGCATCTTTTCAAAAGCCCTTTCAACAAGAAGGTAGGACACTGGGGACTGGTGGAGAAAAACCTACCAACCAAAACAACCACTGGCAGAATGAGCAGCAAAAGAAAGCACATGAGGGATGTCATGTGGAATACAACATAGAGAACAATTGTTTTAAAATGGAAAATAAAATACACTTTTATTTTTAAAATAATAAGGAAAAAGTCCAGAAATCTTAGTAATTACATAGAATTCACAAGGACATCATAATTCACAAAAAGTTCATAAAATATAACTCCTTCAGTATTGAATTACATCTAGTATCTTAAAAATATATTTCAAGCGATGAACAGTCATGATTGACTTTGTTCTATTGCTTAGTATTTCTGGATCCTCATGAATTTTCAGAGATATATATATATGAAATTTCTGGAAGCTCAACTCCTTCTGTTTATAAACAACAAGGTCACATCAAACCTCACCTCCTCTTTTGCCCTCATGATAGTTACAAAGCTCCTCTTTGAGGTCTCTTTAATTACGAAGATACAAAAAAAAAAAGCATAATGACTATTCAGACTCAATTATATGTAAGAAAAAATAAAATTAAATTTATAATGGCAACAACTGGCTCTTTCACCTCACACTACAGGAACAGGCTCCGGAACAAGGCAGCCTGGGATGCAATTATAAGTGGGAGGGTAGAAAACTGCTGGCCCCACATATCCAAGTGAGTAAATAAGAGAGGCAGGCTGCGAGCACATAAAGCTGTCAGCAGCACGGTGGTATTATCTGCAGTTGCATTCCTAAATGAAGACAGGCTCATCGCCCTCGAGGTACAAATAAAACTTTTCAAGCGTATTATGAGAAGGAGCGTTGGATCCAGCAGGCAATCAGACTGCAAGATATGGTTAAAAATACTTTATTTTTATACTCCCTTTCCTTTGTACACACCTCTGCTCACCAGGAAAGGCTCAACATGCCCAGTCTCTGCGCTATACTCCCTGCACACAGCCCCCATCCCTCAGAACTGCGACTGGCACCCCTGCAAACCAAGCTCAATCCATCATTCCCTTTGAATAGCCCGGATCAGTACTGTTGCTTTGGATGCTCACGTAATACTGAGAACCATCTTCAGAGAAAAACAATGTAAAAACACCAAATAAACCTGTAAGCCTTATTCCAGCTGTCTTCCCGAGTCGCTTCAGTGTCAAAATCCCTGCTAACGTTTTGACAGCTTGTCTGTACAGCAGCAGATAACGGGAGGGCGTCCTGGGCAGGCGTGATTTCAGGAGTCAATGGCACAGTAGCATCAAGAGATTATATGCTTTGTTGAAGTGGGGTGAAACATCTGTCCTTCTCTCGCATCACTGACACTGACAGGGAAGCACGTGGACAGTCAGTAACAGGCTTCAGAACCAGAAGGGATGGAAATGGGACACTGGCCCTGCATGCAGGCCCCCCACCCCTCCATCCATAACACAGGTTATCTCTGTTACATCAGGACTTTATGCAAAGACAACACCGTGAAGTTCACCAAATTCTGAATTTAACCCAATTTTTCTACCAGACTGTGCTACAGATGTAAGAATCAGAGAAAAACCTACTTGCTGAAAGCCAGGAGAGCCTCTCCATTGCTTTAATCTGACTTTACAAAACCCAAGCCACTCCATTCAGAACAGAGATCCCCTCTGGGGTGGCTTCCTCCAGGTGCCACATATTTTGGAGTAACCACCATGTGGGGAAAGGAAGCAAAGGAGCAAAACGCACTTCCAACTTCTTCCCTGCGTGACTTCTTTTCACGCTGGATTTACAGCGGGTGACAGCAATAGCAACACTGCAAGCAGAGGCTGCAATTCGCAGTTCCTCGGCAAGGAAAGAAAGCTTTGCGTTTTGTTATAAAGAGTTTACCACCAGGTGCATGGAAAGGTACAATTCAACACTCACTTTGATTTACTTTATAGCTCCACTCGCTGTGCTCAGGTTTAATTACTGCCTTCTATTACTGCAGAAGGGGAACGTTCTCCTGTACCAGCCGCCTGGCTGAGAATTCTCAGAAAACTACTGCATACTACAAAGGGAGGCAATAATCTTTCATTTTCCATGAAAAATACTAGTACAGGATAAAGCTGAAGTGTGCTTTATACACTGTCACAGATTTACAGTGAATATTAAATTCTCCAGAGCTTCCAAACTGTCCACCCAGTACCTTGAATGTGTAATTCTCATCTTTCCAGATATTTCTATGATCTTTACACACACAAGTCTTTTGTATGGGGTTGGATGGGATCCACCCAAATGCACTGACAGAGCTAGCAAAAGGGCTCATTAGACACTCCCCATCATTTACCAGAAGTTCTGGCTATCTGGGAAAGTACTGGGTAACTGGAGATTGCCAAATGTGACGCTCAGCTACAAGAAAGGCTGGAGGAGGATCCAGGGAACTTCAGGTCTGCAGCCTGAGCTTGGTACCTGGGAAAGTCATGGAGCAGATCATCTTGAGTGCCATCACACAGCATTTACAGGACAACCACCCAGAGTCATCCCCAGCCAGAGTGATTTTATGAAAAGCAGGTCCTACTTGACTAAACTGACCTTACTCTATGACAAGGCGACTGACCTATTGGATGAGGGAAAGGCTGTGGATGTGTCAAACCAGACTTTATCAAAGCCTTTGACACCACTCCTCACAGCATTCTCCTGGAGAAACTGGCTGTTCATGGCTTGGATGGATGCACTGTGCACTGAGTAAAAAACTGGCTGGACATCCAGGCCCAGACAGTGGTGGGGAATAGAATTACATCCACCTGAGGCCAGTCACCACTGGGGTGCCCCAGGGCTCGGTACTGGGGCCAGTCCTGTTTGATGATCTGGACTGAGTGCATCCCAGTAAGTTTGACACCAAGCTGGGTGGGAGTGTTGATCTGCTGGATGGTAGAAAGGCTCTGCAGAAGGATCTGAGCAGGCTGGAGAGAGTGGTTGGAAGCTGCCTGAAGGAAAAGGACTTGGGGATGCTGGTCAGCAGCTGCCTGAGAGCAAGAACATAACTACCTGCCATCATCTGTGAGGCACAATTTCTGAACTGCCTAAGGTACCATAATTGAAACAGCACCCTCAGCATCCCAGGAGCCAAAGTGATCCCTCTCACATGCTCTTTATTTCATGCCTTAAGCACAAATTGTTCTCAGCCTTGCTGAATGCTTGCTTTTCTAAAAGGAGCTATAGTTAAGAAAAATGTTACTGTTTTCTATTCAAAATGTTTTATTGCAAACATCCTGAACAACTCTAATGGCATTTTTTAAACTCATTGCCCTGTACTTGAATAGTTTAGTGATTATAAAGCTAAATACTCAAGATATACTCACCAGATAGCCTTTTATATGAAAGATTTAATCCATTTTCTTCCAAGTCAGGATGTAATAATTACAAAAGAGAAGACAAGCATGGCATTTTTGTAAATATATTTGCTAACAAAGTTGCTCATTACCTAATGTACCAGTCCCTCATTTGAATTCTTTAACAAGGCAACAGAGAAGCTACGTGGAAAAGTACCATTTTGAGTAGCATTTTTAATTCATCTAAAAGCAAACTAAATTCTCCCCGATAGGGGAAACAAAATAAGGCATTACCTAAAACCCCCCATGAACTAAAAAGCTTGGTCTTGTTTCCAGTAACTCAATTTTTTTTCTCATTGCCTTTTCCATTCCAGAAGGAGAAGCCACTCCCATGGTCCTGAATAATGCGCTCCATGTCCAGGCACTGAACCAACAGGAAAGTTTCATTTGGAATCAGTCCAATATTAAACTGCATCTGTCTATTTTACATACTGCCTTGCAGCTCTGGTGCACTAGTCTCATTCTTCCCAGTGACCTGTCGTACACCCACCTCCTGTGACACAGTTTTTAATTACTCCTGCCAAAGACATTCCTCCTCTGGCTCAGGAAAAAGGGAATGTCCACTAGACAGGACACAATTAAGGCAGCAAAAACACAAACCCCATCAGGCAGCAGGAATCGAAAGATCAACTCAATAACAAACCAAGTATTCTCCTTTTGACATTCAATACTATACCATGCTCATTTTTGAGAAGGAAAAATTGCAAAGTTACTTTGAAGATTTCAGGTTTTCACATGTGTGGAGCCTCGAGTGACCTCCATGATGGGAAAAGGCTGAAGGCAAAGGAATTACATTTCAGACTGTTCTGCATTGCTATGTAGAAGTTTGGAAAATTTATTTTTTGCACAAGACCGCTGCAAAAATGCTGCATATTTAATGACAATTACCAGTTTGCCATCAATATTTCTCCTTGTAGCATTCCAGATTATTCACTGGAAATAATGAAGCTGTCATCTAAAATACTATACGTATCGTAAAATTTTATGTGCCACTTAAATCTCGGAAAAGAATGACAATAAACTTTGATTAAATACTTGCCTGTAACAGAATAAGATGTCAACAGGCAGCAGTAAATCCAGAGGAATTCCTATTGACTGTATGCCAGTTTGCTAAGAGCAAATGCATTCAGAGAAAGCTGTCTGCTGGCAGCATCCTGGCCTAGGCATCTCATCAGCTACCGAAAATGGTACATTTAAACTCAATAACAATCAAATTACAATGGGAGAAATTTCTTATAACCATCTTGAATGTCTTCATCTCATCACAGCATCACGGATTTTTTTCTCCCATGCTGCACAACCAGCTTTAGAGATACCTTAAGGCATCCAGGGGTTGATGTGTTCAGTCATCTCCAGCAGATGAATCTCACTGAAACTGCTGGCTCCCAGTTGACTTTCCCTAACACCAGTCAACAGGTAAGAACATCGGAGAAGAGCAGCGTCAGTTTGTCAGGGAGAACAGTGGCAGATGGAATAAATTTAATTGCAGTGGTCCATCACTATTACCAGGACCCCACGGAGGGGAAGGGGAATGCAAAAGCAACGAAGATGAGAGGTCAAGAGCATGAAAGAAGGTGAAGCTGGGAAATAGAACCAGCCACTCACAACAGACAGGAGGAAATAAGCACAAATCAAAGACTGAGAAAAAAAGAATGGATGAGACAATCATTAAGGATTTGAGTCAAAAGGCTCGGTTAAAATGCAACTATGAAAAACAGTGTGTTAGCTTAAGGAAAACACATTTTTAACCGCATAATGCTCAGTGAAGAAAAAGGGAGAAACTACTCAGGAGGATAAAGAAGAAGGAAAGTAAGACAGAAAGTACAAAAATGAACAGAGGGAATGAGAATAAATATGGAAGAAGAAGAAATGGATGTCCGGAAATATGTTCCAAAATCCCCATAAAATCAGAAGTCTTGTCCAAATCTCTCCATCACTGGCCACGATCCTGTCCCTTACTACACCCAAGCAATCACTACAGAGGGTATGAGAAAACCGTGACTATGGAAAAAAAGCTGTATTTGTTTTTGTTTCCTGGGTATCCTCTATGGCAATTTGGACTGTTTGCCCACAGTTGTTTTCTCTCTTTATGTCAATGCACACAAGAAAACTGATTTGTGACTCCAAGGAAGCTCCAAAAAAGGAGAGGCTCGTGAGTGAGCAGCTGCCAAGCCCGCAGAGAACATCCCAGAACACCTCTGTGGGGTATTACACACACAGGGTTACAAAAACTAGCACACCTGCATGAGGTTACCTACACAGAGATCGACTCCAGTGTGTTTCCTATCCCACATGGAAAGACAAGTTGTCATTTAATGGAATTTGCTGCATATTCACCTGCGGGGCTTGGGCACAGAAGCAGAATCAGTTCTACCTTACGGTTGTTTGTACAGTCCCTCCTGAATTACAGAGAAATTGCTCCCATGGCAGCTTAAAGTAAACATGGGTTCACTGTATCCCCAGAGAAAAGCATGGAAATTCAGGCTGCTGTTCCTAATAATTAACACAGCACAGCAATCTGAAAATATAAAGTATAACAACTTAACACAATCCATATTAGTGTTCTGGGGTTTTTTTCCTCTCTTTCTTCGTGCTTTTTTCTTTTTTCTCCATTATCCCTCCTCCTTGTAAATAAGGGAACCTATACAGGTGGGTTGATCGAGACTGATTGCAATTAAGATTTATTGTTGAAATTGCTGCTATGGTATAATTGAAACAGGTGTCCCTCTATTTCCTTCTCTGTATTGCTTTGTTCCAAATGCTAATCAACACAAAGCATTGTAGAAAGCAATTACACAAAGAAGTCAAATGTATTAAAATATTATACAATATACATATATCTCCAAAACTGTAAGAAAAAAGTATCAGTGGACTTGTTTATTCCAATAACATACAGAGTCCACTTCATCTTATGTATCTTAGCAGTGGGGTAGAATAATTTTAGTGCAATAATTCAGGTATTTTAATTCAGAAAAAAAAGAAGGTGGCATTTTATTTCTAATGCATCACAGCCACAAATTTCCAAACATTTTATTTTTGAAGACTTAAGTTGCCACCTTCGCCCTCAAAACTCAAAAAAAAAAAAAATTTAAAAAAGGGATTTATTACAAAGGGCAAACTAAAAGAAAAGTTGTGTATTCACACATGGAAAAGTGCAATACTTTAATACCTACTACTTTGATTATTCTACTCAATAATGATATTCCTTACTGGCTTGCTCATAGCCATCAAAAGCCTATGACTGACAGTTATCCAAGCAATATTCCCAAAATAAGTTGGCAATTTGACATCTATTGGGAATAACATACTCTTTTTCTATTCTAGCCCAGAAATCACCCCAGAAGTGAGTTTGTATTAACATGGGACACTGAAAAATTGTAAACAACAGTGCAGCAAATGAGGTTGATCTAAGTTGGCAAAAGTCTTGTTTTCAGATACAGTGAATGCTAATGATAATAAATAATTGCAAATACCATCTGGACTCTTTAAAAAAACATCTTTCTCCAAGTCTGCAATTGAATCTCTACAAAAAGAGGATCAATGCAAAAGAAAATGAAAACAGTAAATTAAAATTAGATTTATGCCAACTACTTAAAACTAAGAGCTCATTTAGAAGCAGTTAACACAAAAATGTGTTCTAGTTCAGCTGCAGAGTCTGGCCTAATCCCATAAAGCAACTCTGAGAGCTCCCACAGTCCATCAGGAAATGTTCAGAATTTGCAGGACCAAATACTAGGCTATTTGTTATTTTTATTATTACTACTATCTTTTTCAATTTTGTCTCTAATTGATCCACAAATCTCAGAACAGAGCTTTTAAAAATTGCAATAAAGAAGAAAATACACCCAGTACCATAGATGATCATCAGTCAAGGGTCTGGATGAACGTCTGAGATCTGATCTTGACCAAAACAATACAATAGCAAACCATGACCTTCAGTTATTGAGGAAAACTTCCCAGTGTACACAGGTTTAGCCAAGTATCAACTATGCATTTAAAGTGCATAAGACACTTTTCAGCTGGGTTAAGTTACTTCTGGCTAATGTACCCTGACCTCTGCTTGAACCATTTTTACATAATAAAGCTGTGAATTTTAGACAGAGTGTTTAATTTCCACTGTATTTTGCATAGATCATTTAGTACTTAAAATGGGGATAAATCAAATGCAGGAAACACAATATTAACAGTATTTTCTGAGTGCTTCCACTTTGCCCATGAGGTGGAACTTTAATTACATCATTAATAACGATGCCTGCATTTTCAGTCAGTACTGCATCATTCCTCTAGTGCCATTTAAACTGCATTTGGTCTCTAAACTGCTCCACCCTCTGGAACTGGTTCACTGATTATATGGGAGCAGCAGCCTCATCCTGCTTACAACTCAGCTACAATGGCATCAACTGAAGAATTTAAAGGCAGGAATCACTTATGATGACCTAAAATGTTTTATTTAGAAAAGCTTCCTGTTATTTTCTGCCTCCAGAAAGTTTATATAAATTTAAAGGTGACAGTTGTTTTGGTAAGGAAAAAAAAAAAAAAACCAAAGAAAAAAAATCTAAAACTCAATCAGTACTTTGCCCAATTATTTAGAGTCCAAATTGCCTCGCAACTATTTTTAAAAAATAAATCTGAAAGATGTCATCTGTGACTATACTGTTTGCTGGGGAAAAAAATTATAATTTCCTTATTTGTTCCAAAAAAAAGAAAGGAAAAAATAAGTATGAACCCCAAAGGGCCCAAATAGATCCCAACCACTCATTCCCTAACAGGTTTTCCAGATTCTGTTTTTAACTTTGCTACAATTTTAACTTTGCTAGTAGATTAAAGAAAAACACAGAATCAGTAAATGAAATCAAATGAAAGCACCTCACCCCCCTTTTAAACACCCTGAAGAGTCGAGGCTGTCAGGAGACATTTGGACACACTCTTCACATAGAAGAAGGGAAACACAAAAAATGGAGAATATCTGGATAAAATTTGGTTTTCTGCCACTAAATTTCTTTGTGTGAAAAAAGCAATAACCTCTTTGCAACTTGGAAAATATTTCTGTTCTGATTATTCAGCTATTAAAATAGGAAAGTGTCATTTTATGACAATTGCTTTCGGCAGGAGATATTTTACACTTATATTTGCAAGGAATAGGAACATAAGGAAGAACAATATTAAAACCTTCAGCGTTAATCTGTATTTTCAAAGCTAAGCACATTTTGACAAACTTTCTAATAGACACTATTCAAAATTCATAACATATATGAGCATGATTACATTACTCTAATTTATTTTTTCTCCTCTCATGCGCAGCAATAAAATTTTACCTTTGAACTAATATTTATTACAACTTTTACTCTATGGAGGGCATGCAGGCACAGAAATATAATAAAGCTCTGCTAATTCCATACATTATTGAAATCCTAACAGTGCAAATGGTATCTTACTGTGTCTTCATGCATACTTAAAATTTCAATTCAAAACCCATTTCATTAAAAGGTCTGGTTAAGGAACAGTATATGTTTTTTATAAATTTGTAAATTAATGTAGCAGAATTATATTTTATATATTCGGAAAAAAGGGTTGTAATACTGGTGTTTGTTTAGGTGTTGTAAGCAAAATCTTGATTGATGCTAAATAATTGAGTGGTCCACCCATCAGACGCCTCTAAGCACTATAAAAATGCAGAGAGGGGAGAAGCTAGAAAATAACATTTGCTCACCCACAGGCGGCTGAAAATTGGGTCTAATTCCAGTGGTAAAAATCCCAATGACTTCCCCACACTGGGAAATGTACAGCTATGCAGGATAATTTCAAACTTAATGAAAGCACAAACAAGTGAAAGCACAGAAGGAATTCAGTCTGGGAAGATCAGAGGTCATCAGTAAAACAAATGACACCTGGCCAAGGAAAACATCAGGACTAACACACAAGAGAAATTTTGGGAATCTCCTACGTTGGTGGATAGAACAGTAACTGATACAGCAATCGAAGTCAGAAAGGGAGCAGCTCACACAATCAAGTACATGACACAGTGCAAAAGTTGACTCCAACTGCAGGTATAATATTGGCACAATCTCCTCTCTCCTCGCAAAGGTCACTTCGCACATTAGCTCCAGCTCCACTGATTAGCAGCTGAGATAACAGCAACTCACACACTCCTCAGTCACTGGGAACAGAGACGAGGGGATGACTTTCTGCATACCACGTCCTCATCACATTTCTGGTAATTGTTCAGTCACAGATAAGGCACAAATAGGGAAAAAGCAGCAGAACATACTCCTCTGAACACATTAACAGAAAAAACTTAACCACCTTTACATTTGGCACTGAGGCATCAAAAATGATAGCTATTATTACTGCTGTAATTACATGGATGTGACTTGCAGGAATTGCATTTTGCATCCCTGGAAACACAGCCACATGTTTCACAGCTCCTAAACCAACAGGAACAGATCTCCCCACCATGGACAGTTTGCAGAACTAAACACCTGGGCACCTGAAGACACACTGCCAGGAATGATCCAAAGGGCTCCCAAACCCATGGAGTCCATCACCCCCATCCTCCTGGAGCCAGATTGTGGTAGTTTGACTGCCACAGGCATCAGAAGAATCACACCAGGGGAGTTCTGAAAATTCCACAGCCAGGACTGCTGCCAGCCCTGGACTTTGGCTCCTCTAATCCCAAACCTCCGAGGGGCACCAACACCATGATCTTTCCAGAGCATCACTCTGACTCCACCACACCTCTGTCCCTACACAGGCCACTCCTGAGGACTAAGCCTGAGACTTTCATATCTAAACCCTTGTCAGAACTCTGTCTGTGAGCCAGCAGTGGTCACACACATCCTCCTGAGCCAGCTGCAAGAGAGAAATGCAAGGGAATAAAGACACTGAGCCAATTAAGCTTTTTGACTGCAAAATACCATATCAGGCTGAAGGAACACATGAGGGCCATATTTTAACTCCAGCATACCGATGTAAGGAAGTTGCCAAGACAGAGAATTTCCCAGAATTTAGTAGACTCTGTGGATGATATGAAGCTCTCAATCTCTGATCAAATTTAGGCTACTGAGCCATTCTGTGCCACAGCAAGCCCAGATGGGGTAAGTCAAACCTCATCTTTGCATGAATTTCCGTCAACAAGTAGCAAAGCAGTGAGCACCTTACCACAGCAAACTATGGTGTTGTTTCCCTCCTACACAAAGGTGAACTTCCAGTATCAGCTACCTCTGCTGTAGAGCCAAAATTTAACAAAATCCTTCAGAAATCTGGTCTCGAACAGATTTGGTTTAGAGAGGAATATTCAATTTGTTAAAAAGTAAGGAGAAAGGTTTTTCTTTGAAATCAGATAAGCAGAGAAAGATTTTTACCTGCTCTCAAGCAGTTAGTTGGAATGTATTCCACTATGGACTTTAAAGTCACCTCACTGGCAATATAACCTCCCAACATATTGAAAACCAGCAGGAAGTGTTGAATTAATACATATATGCTAACAAGTACTCCTACAGTCCTACGGCCATGAATGTTTAATCCAGTTTCTCGCTGGCTGACGCTGTGCCCCACGGCTGCTCCATGGTTTTGAAGCCTTGAGACAAGAGAAGAACTAGAGGGTGTAGAGCAGGGAACAACAGGAAAGCAGGCAGAAGGAAAAGTCTCTGGAGAAAGCCCGGAGCAGAACAGTACCACAGCAAAGGAGGCAAGGCAGAAGCGTTAACATCTGGTGTGGGATGGAGGAGGGAGAGAAGGGAGTGTCTGTCTTCAGTAGTTGCGGGGCTACATTTGGGTAATGTGCGGAACACTTCCCAACAATATGTAAGTTGTTACCACTCATGTGCTGCATATACAAAGAGATACAAACAGAATGAGCTCTCAGAGACACTGCGACACTGGCTGACTGCAGAGGGTAAGTTATTGCACACCAACAGACTGCCGGAAAAAAGGAACTTCTACACACTGTTGGGGTCTTACCCATACATCTTAATGTTCTGGACCGTGACAAATGATTGGATAACAACTCTTACTCCCCTTGTCATCATTCATCTTCTTAGGAAGCTTATTTCTTCAAATCCTGATGATGAACCTCTGTAGTCACTTATCTGAGCAGTGAAAATTTATTGCCTGTACCAGAAAATGAAATTCTCCTGCAGGAGAACTGCGATGGACACAAAAGGGCAAATTTCCACCCTGGAGTATACAGATGCATTTTCTTTCTCCTCAGTGGAAACTATATACATTTATCCAATGTCAGGATTTGGACCAAAGGGTATCTCCTGTGTTAATAAGAATGGCTAATTTCCAATTAAATAAGCTTACAGATCATAGCGATGCCCTAATGAGAAAAAAAAAAAATGAAGTCCCATACTAATCCTGCTTTCACTGCACATATTTAACAGGGCTGCCAAAGCAAAGTCTCCAAAATACTTACTAATTACATTGGACTGCCTCCAGCCACTGTCACTGCCAGGGAACAGGCAAAGTTTGCAACGAACCAAACCACTAAGAGTTCAAAGATGATGTTATTATTTTGGAAAAGCCTTGAAGAGGTCAAGAGACAACAGAACTGTGAAACAAAGCAGTGCAGGGCTGATTTGGACAGAAAATAGTCTGTGGTCTTCATGAGCAGCTGCAGAAAAATATTTCGGCACAGCGGGGAGAAGCTCCCAAACTGGTAAGCTGCAGAAGTGCAGACTTGCACTAGCTCCATGGCATTCATGTTGGAATTAAATACACGGTATCTCCAGCAGTTACAGAACCTGTAGCACAGACTGGAGTGTAAAAAGAAAAGTTGTAGGGAAAAAGTCTACAAACTCGGTTGAAAGAATCCATACATGTCTTCTTTTTCGTGAGTCCAGTGGCAGGATCTGGGACCCCAAGAGTGATTGTTCCCAAGACAGGGAGAGCCTGAACACCAAAGGATGACTGCAAGACGTGAAAGGACATCGCTGAAGAAATCAAGTTTCTACTTTTGTCTGATAAATGATGAGAACTAGCAAATCTGTGCAGGTGGCACGTGACCTTCATCAGAAACAGTACTAGAACAGCCTTTTCAGCCTTCACATCAAGGTGCATTTAGCCATTAATTAGCTCGAACCAAGAACCTCCATTGCAGCTTCATAGTGCAAGAAGGGTTGAAAGAGCTGCAGATGCTCACAGTGACACCATAAATATTGATCACAGTGCTCATTCCACTTCATCAGCCACAAAGCACACAATGGTCCTCAAGGGAGAGGAAAAGGCAGATCCAATTTTAATCACACCGCCATACTAAAACACAAACCTCATGGAATATTATTTTAATTACTGTGCTTTACTCATGCCAATTGCAGCCTATTTAAAAAAAAAAAAAGAGAGAGAGAGAGGTTTTTCTGGACACAGTCAAAACTCCGAGCTTCCAGGAAGGTGCATCTACACTACGTGAATAAGCCCTATGTAACAACACCCAAGTGAGCCCTGCAACAAGTAAAAACAGTTTTTCAGCCCAGCACCACACTCTGGGCTCTTCAGAAACACAGGTCGTTAACCAGGAAAACTTGGTGGTACCACAGCTGTTTCTGAGCTACAAACTGGTCTCTGGCAGTGAGGGGGCCCTACAGACTTAGTGGCTTATTCAGACTGACCTGCTGTGGTGGGTTGACCCTGGCTGGGCACCAAAGCCCCTCTCAGCTATGCCAGGGGAGAAAACATAACTAAAGGCTCATGAGAGAGATAAAGGCAGGGAGAGATCACTCAGCTGTTACAGTCACAGGCAAAACAGACTTGACTCAGGGAGATTAGCTTAATTTATTACTAGGATAATGAGAAATAAAACCAAATCTTAAAACACCTTCCCCTCCACCCCTCCCCTTCTTCCTGGGCTTAACTTCAGTCCTGATTTTCTCTCCCAGAAGCCACCCCGGTAGCCCCCCTGCTATCAAACCCTCACCACACAAACCCAATACACCTCCACAGTACAGTACATAAATCCTAAACCACTTAACCTTCAAAAATATATGTCTGGGAATACTGCCAGTGAATATTTGAAAGGGATTACAGTAAATGTATTAGTTGTCACTGAAAATTAAAATATGGATTTCAATTGAAACTCTGTATAAGAGGGACGTTTTCCCCCAAAATCCGTTAGTTAGCAGCCGTGCTGAATGAAGGGGAAATTGTACATCCAGCTCAGACTATGCAGGGCAAGATGATATATTTTAAAAGCTGCATTTTTATCTACTGAAATAAAACATTTTGCTTTTTTATTTTTCTACTTTAATCAGAATATAACCTCATTAAATGACAGTGTGTGAAAAGAACATATAAACTAGAAAGAAAATATAAAAAATTTCTGAATAAATTAATGTTTGTTGCTTCTAGACTTTGATATTCTGGTCTTTACTACTTAAATGCAGTTTAAATGTATTACTTGCCACGGCCTTTACGTTAAACCCAGTAAGTCTGCAATTTGTGATAAAATTCCTTATCTCTCTCCTTCTGAACCTACGCAGAGATCCAAGGTTAATTTGCAGATAATATTACTTCATGAAATAATTATCTTAGTCTCTAGTACTTAAAATAGCCAAATTCAAGAAAGATAGTTTAAAAAATGAAGCTGTTAGGGCCGCAGGATGGAGGCTGCTCCCACATCCCCACATGGCAGCACCTTTAGTGGGAGGCACACCCTGGGTACCCCAAGCCTGGAGCAGCCACTCACCCAGGAATTCAGGGCAGGGATGCTCCATGTTGATGCACATGAAGGAGGGGGAGCCAGTCCCATGCAACCTCATCCTCCAAGCCCCCAAATGCCAGTGGCAAGGCAGCCTTCTGCCCTCTTCACAACCCCAGCACCTGCTGAAAAATTACTCTCGAGCCACTCTTCCTCATCTTGCCAATTTTTCCAAGCATCCTTCTATTATATACAAATATATTCATTTAGTAAACATCCCATTAACCAGGTCAGTGTACAGTATTCACAACTTATTATGGAGCAGCACCAAATCAGTCACAGAAGCAATTATGCAATTGTAGAGCAGACAACTCACTTTAATCTTAATATGGGGCTGGGGATGTAGATGCCAATGTTCATTCACATGACTCATTCATTTCCAAGTATTGTATTCCATTTGTTTCACCCTCACTCACGCAACACTCGTGTCTTTTGATCTATAAGCTTTGTGGGCTGTCGGAAAACACAAGCTCAATGCTCCACCCTCCACATCAGGGATTTTTTCATTGAATTTAGGGGTATTTCTAAGCTTCCATTGCCTGGGGGAGTGGGGGATGCTGGGCTAGATATTTAGAATTGAGACCTAAATAAGCATTTAAAAAAAAAAAAAAAGTCAACAACCATTAAGGAATTGAAGATCTTTCCAGAATTATTTAAAATAGATGGTTGTAGAGAAGAGAAATCAGAGCTAAGATTCTGGGATGCTGTAGTTACAACAGGGGGGGGAAAAAGTGCCTGTTAAAATCCCAGCTTTATTTGAAGACATACATTTACTGAAGCGTCCTGGGAAAACGGGATGCCATATAATATTAACAAACAAGAATATGCTCTGTCAACCACATGCAGCACCACAGACATTTTGAAGACCTAAATAAATAATGTATTAGAAAACCTAGCCCAGGCTGAATTAATGCAGACTCCAATGATATAAATGAACGGCAGTAGTGGAATTATTTTCCTGGGATTTAAGTCGTATATAGCATTAAAAGTAAAGGCCTTGAGATACTTATTGATAGGCAAGAAACTGCTATCTTTAGATCTATGCATGTCCAGGGAGCACTCTGCCCAACTTACAGTCGCAGAGAGTTTCCAAGAGAGTTACCAAATCACTCAGCTTTATTTGTAAACACCATGAAATAGAACAAAATACCCTCTTGGCTCTAGTCTCCTTTGACACAGCACTAAGTGTACAACAAACAGTGCTGACTTGGGAAATCTCCTGAAAGCAGGGCTGGGGGTGATGGGAATTTTGCATCTGGGAACAAAAAATGGAATCTGAACTTACACGATCATCCTGGTTTCTTCAATACTATGGGCAGCCAAGACTCAACTCCCCCCACCCCGACGTGAGAAGGATCCAGGTGGACCTGACACCACCTGGAAGTGACTCTGTCCCTCCAGCAAAGCATCCTGGGCTCAGCCAGTCCCAACAAAGCCCCTGCTCACTTCCTAGTGGCAGATAAATATTCTCCCTTCTTTCAGGAAAGACACTTTTCAAACTACAACCATCCCCCACCAGATGCAGTGCCTGAATCCCCATGGACACCTCTAGCCAAAGGACCACGCCAGGAGCTAACTTCGTGGGATTGTTTTTCCCTCCTCAGCAATATGAAAGGAAGAAGTACCGTTGTCTGTGTGCAGAAATGTTGCCCCAGTCCACGTGGGTGTGTTGGCTCGTTTTACTCCTTTTTTCTTTTTCTGGGCTTGGTAATTACCACAACAATGTGAGGGTTCATTAGCAGCAACACCATCAGGCGAGCGATGGCAAAATATAGACCACAGCTGTCAGAAAGGAACTGAGCAAATTCATGCTCACAGTCCATGTCTCCACAGGAATTTTTAAATAATGCATCTGTTTTAACAACCATAGCAGGAGGATACACTAAAATTATATAGGATGGGAAGACCAGGCTTCAAATTGCAAAATGCATCCCAACACTCCAGGATGATTTTGTTTCTAAAGAAACTCCATCTCATATAGACGTTCACTACACAAACCTTGTTCTGACATTTGCAAGCTGCCTAAAGATACAAACCGAACAAGCTGTTTATTTAGAAAGGAACCATGAAATATCTTATCCCGTTACTTGTTTAACTCTCCTAAACAAAGGCAGTACCTAATTTGAGGCAATTACAGCCATGTTTCACAGAGACAGAAAGAAAAACACCGTACAATGGAATTTTAAATTGTTCTCAATCTCCTCACAGAGCTAATCTTTCTCGATTCACTAATTTACATTCACTGCAGCACTTCACAGAAGCTCCCATTTATTAAATACAAGATTCAATTCACAGATAAACAATTCGATAATGCAATCTACACTTAAAATAATAGCTTGGCTTCAAAGTTTAGGGGGGAATTAGGAGTTTTCTCTTTTTATGGATGTTCTTAGCACCATTTCTTGTCACAAATTCAGAGCTCAAGCCCTGTAATCAAGGTGCAGTGGGCTTGTGTTTCCGCACAAGGCAGGACCTGTCTGAGGATTGAATGCTGTCCCACAGAACTCACGGAATTCAGTGGGAAATCTGCCAATAGGAGGACATTAAAGAGCATTTAGGAGCTGCATCTCGTGGCTGTTTTCCCTGCTCTGCAATTTCTCTACTGTTTTATCACATGTTCTTCTCCTTCCATTATGACCACCTGACTAATAACAAATTGCTGCCTAATGAAGAGTACTGGCATTATAATACTTAATTAGAATTAAGAGGAAGATTTACTTTAAAAACCTGACAGACCAATATGCCCCAGAGCCAATCTCAGTAGTGCAGAACTACCCCAAAATTTCCATGTCCCAAATTCTTAATTAAAAGTTAGTCAAAACTTCTTCTTTTACGGGGGGGAGCCTTCCCCTCCAGAATCCATTAACCTCCAAACAAGTGACTAAATTGTTTTTAAATCAGCTCTACTTCATAAACAGCTTGATAAAAAGAAACTTAAAGAAAGTACAAGACTTATCTTTCATTTCCACTCAACAGCCTTCAGAACTACTGTACAAAGGTGGCTCTCACAATCACTCCTGTCCAGCACACAACGTGCGGCACTGAAGGAATTTCTGCTACAGAAAAAGCCTTCTGTAGGGCCACCCAGCAGGAAAGGATTAAATTACACAAAAATTACTTGGTTTTATTCCTCTACTAAAGGGCTGTGGTCAGAGATCAATGTGTCTGTTGAAGTTAGACTCAAACTATTCCCTTATGTAAACCTCAGGAGAAGGTTGCTGCTGACACCCGGAGCACAGCACACAACCAGACCCCAGGTGCAGCTCCTCCACCTTGCCTGAGGAGCAGCGAGCACCAAGACCTCATGGCTGCAGGCCGCTGCCAGCCTTTTCTTGACTCCTCTGACTCTACATCTCTGCAAGGTGACTGCCTGCACTGACTCCTCTGCATTTCTCCTCTCCCTCACCCCAACCCCTCCTGCAGACTGAGCTGGAGGGAGGCCCTCGGTCCCACACACCCCGTCTTCTTACGGATTCTTACTCCCAGGTCTCAGTCTCCCATTTGCACCATCAGGTTTAGTTTATTTCTACTTCATAGAGAACTTAACTGGCTTATTCTGAAACATTTTTTTTCCTTTCATGAGTTATATCATATGAATTGGACTCTGTCCCACTAAGCCTCACATACAGAATGCAATAAAATACAGCTGGTTTCTTTACCCTAATGATCTCCTGTTTAATGCAAACCTTCTATACTGTTGACTCTTTCTCGTAGCAAAAAAAAAGGTCTTGGCTAAAATGATTCTGAACTGTGAATTGGGCAATTTTCTGTCTGTTGAGAATCTGAAAAATATCACATGCATTAAAAATTATTTTCTGGCTTGTTTTAGTCTGGTGTCCTAAGGAAATCAGGATTTTCCATTGTGCTGTTTATCCACCTGCAGAACACCAGAGAATTCTGAAACCTTCTATTAATGTAAATAAAATTTGACAGAGTGGTTGGTCTCTAAGATTCAAATGCCTATTTGAACTACCTGCTGAGTGTTCGAGAAAGTCAGAAACCATTACTAGGCTTTCTTGCAAATTAGCTACAGGATCCTTCAAAAATCTTGTGTGAATGGTGTCATATAAATATAGCTGAATATCTGGTTAAAGACAAATGGTTTAAGGACAGTATTAATGCAAAAAACTGAATTTGTGTATCTCAAGGAGATATTATGAGTAGGAAAGTAAACCCCAAGGAAGTCTTGAGGCTACAACTGTGTAAATAAGCTCTAAAAGCACAATCTCAAAAACAGGTGAAAACGCCACTGATATAAATGCTATAAATAGCCACTGGCCATTTTCAGAGAGCCCCTTTATATGTGTCAAAACCGACAAGGATGGGATTAGAGCACCAAAATGCTATAGGGACTCCATTTGGGATGAGGAGGATAAAAAGACATCATAATATTCCTAGAGACACTGTGTGTTTGAGAGACTTCATACAAATGTTACTAAATCAAAATCAAGGAGTGAGATATGCTATCTTAATATCTACATTTGTTGAACACTTCCTTCACTAGTAGAAAGGCAGTGAAATCCTTAACCCCTTTTGGAACACATTTAATCCTAAAAACCAGAACCTTTATGGATGAGATTACCCTCACTGACACATCTCCACCTGCTCCTCCTGGTACATTCAGCCACCTTTGGGTCACAGATCCAGAATCCTGTCCTTAGTAATACTTTTCAAAAGGATCCTTCCAGCCTCCTTCCTCTTCCACCCACACAAGTTAATTTTACAGCTTGTCACCAACCTGCCTTTCTAACACAGTTCAAGAAGGATCCTACTTTGCTCACTTCTCCCCTTTCTGAACCAGGGCTCCCTAAGAAATTAAATAACTCCACAAAAAGAATATGAACTCAACATGTATGTGAAGTTCTGCAGTTTAAAGGAAACAACCAAGCAGGTATTTTATGCTTTGTGCTCCATTTCACTGAGAAAACAGGAATTCTGTTGGTACTTAAAGGTATTTTTCTAGTCTTCTACTGAAACAACCTAGGATTTTTGCCTACTATGGGGCAAAACCAAAGAAAACAATTTCTTTTCCAGACTTAAAAAATTAACTGCAAATATTTCTGTGGTTACAAAATGCAGTAAAGGAACTTTACTTCAGTCTCATAATCGAAAGGTTAGAAACCATCAAACTCAATAAAGGCATTAAAAACCA
Source organism: Cephalopterus ornatus (assembly GCA_013396775.1). Classification (NCBI taxonomy): domain Eukaryota; kingdom Metazoa; phylum Chordata; class Aves; order Passeriformes; family Cotingidae; genus Cephalopterus; species Cephalopterus ornatus. Next base: position 960,289 of record VZRE01001354.1, read on the forward strand.
GTTTACAAATAAATAGTTTTAAACTATACATATGCACTAGCCCAGCACTTTCTTCAAACCACTTGCATCAAAGTAACAGACCTACAGGTCACACACACACGCCATGCTCTTTAGGTAACCTTTATCACAAGCTCAGATCAACTTAGGTCAAACTTATTCCATAACATTTAAAACATAAAGGGCAATACAGATCTTGCCATTATAACTGATGTTTGTATTTTTCTTAATGTTATAATTCCCATTTCTGAAAGGGCTACCTTGAACCTTTGTTCCAAATCTACAGGTGTTTGAAGCTCAGGTTAATTTTTAAAAAACATCATCACCTGTTGCTCCCTCTCACTCGGGCAAGTGGGAGCTGGATCACTGAAAATTCATCTCCTCTCCGCTGAAACAGCCACAGGGAAGAAGCAGCCTCTGCTCTCACCATTTTAACACTGCTCTGAAGTCTTGAAAAACATCTTTTGGAGATGTTAGGTATCAAAAAGGAGCATTAGATACTGAAAAGGACCCTGGTTTTGCATCGCAATTCATTTGAGGGCTTTCTGCACTGACCAGGAGCACACGCTAGGCTAGCACAGAATAAAATATATTCACTGTAATACCTTGTACTGACAAGCACAGGAAGGATGAAAGCTTGACATATACCTAATCAACTCCACTGCATCTCCATCTGCCAAACACAAGGAGCTAAAATTACCACTGGATACCAACTGTAGCTGCCGTCTGGATGACTGACACTAGACACAGTACCAGCAATTGTAAAAGCACTCTCACAGTTTAGCTGGAAATCTTGCAACATATTTGCATTCAGAGATGAAGGAAATGAATCATAATATGCTTGAGTTTATCCTCTCAATTCAAGCCCACGATCTCCCACCTTTCCAGCACTAGATACTTCAGCCTGTGCTTTAGTGTCAATATTCCTGACTCCAAGACAGAGATATTTACACAAACATAGCTACTACAAGAATTGTTTATAGACTTTCCAGTTTATGTCTTCCTTGGTTTGTGGGCCACATGTTTGCTCTAATCTTGAATGAAATAAAACTGTTAAAGTGTGACTAAGCAAAGAAAGCTCTAACTTTCCAGCAGCTTACCTTAAAATTAACCTAAAGCTGATCTTCTGCTTCTTCTGTAGACAGCAATTTCAGTAGAGGATGCAAAGACAGTAAATTCTCCTGAACTCATGGCAGTGTCTGTCCTCTGATTGTCTGTGCACCAGTCCTAGAGCAGGGCACAATCTGCATTTTGTCTTTCTAAATGTTTCCAGCAGGAGACATCAAACCTTTGGCACGGTACCAGCTGCTGTGAGGTAAGGCTTGATGAAGGTAACTAAACCCAGTCCACCTGGCTCATTAACAGCCAGCCTGCTCAAAGAGCACATCAATCTTTGTGACTACAAGAAAAACGAGCCTCAAATCTACTGAACAAACCCCACACCATACTTCAGGATTCCTCTAACGCTCATAAACACTCATCAGCCTTGCTACTAGACTGCAACATCCTCCTTCCACCACAGCTGCTAAATGAGAAATATGGATCCTATCCAATTGCCAGAAAGCTTTGCTTTTAGGATTTTAGGATTAGCTTTTAGGATTTGTGTCCCTAGCAGTCAGGAGAGCATACTGGTTTGGGATCAGGAGCTCCAGTGACAGGGTATGGTGGGACACACTCAGGAACTAAGAAGAGGAATGAGCAGTGCTGTGCAGAAGGCTGAGCCCCACACTGGTAACTGAACCTGCAAGCTTGGAAGAGCTGATACCTGTTTCATTTTGTTGATTCTATGTGCAAGTGTGTTGAGTAACTGGGTAATTTTACCATTCCCTACAAAATAATTCCAAATCTCAGAGCTGTACAGTTGTTTCACCTCCAGTTTGCATTTACATGACCAGTACATAATTGTGTGTATTAATCACACCCTCCTCAGGCACAACTCCCATTGCCAGTTCTGTCCTGCTAATGCTGACAGCACATAAATCTGACCAGAGCAGTTTATCAGTCTGTTTTTTTTAACCTCAATGATTCCAGAAGCTGAGACAAAACAGTTCCTAATCCATTGACCAGCTATTTAACTTTTAACTAGACACTGTTCTCTTATTCCCTGTGTATCACTCGGAGCTCACTCTCCTCCCACCCCCTGCTCAGGATGTTACAGCCTTCATGGGCACTGAATTAAAATTGATTTTCATTACTCCATTTGTTAAGGTCAGATTAAACAAAGGTGCATTTCCACATTAACTTGAAAACCAGTGTTTTAATTTTACAAATAAAACCGCTTCTTTTGGTTTCCAAAAGTTTCTGTTTCTAAAATAAGGAATTACTACTATCTAAGCTTATAATACTCTTACAGGAGAAACAAAATCTGAGTGTACCATTAGATACTGTGTTGTGTCACTGGACTTGATGCGTCAATGGAAATTCAAGATCTTATTCTGATATGTCACAAAGAATGTATTTCAGACTTATTTTCAATAAACTGAACGCAGTCTTTTCTCTGAGAAATAAAACAGACTCTGCAAATTCATTCTGTATCACTAATCCACTGCAAAATGAAAAATCATGAATTCTACCCAGGTAAGAACTTGGCTTTGCTGAGATTGGACTCGATGATCTTAGAGGTCTTTTCTACCTAAGTGATCCTATGATTCACGTTAAAACAGGACACAGCTACCTTCCTGCCCTCAAACCGGGATAAAACCAGGTGTCATCTCTCCTTGAAGCCCCTCCTCCCTGGAGGATTGTTCCCTAGGAACAGCCTTTCTTAGGGACCACAGGACACGCTGGGATGGACCTGAGAGCACAGAGAGGTAACTGAGCACGCCGTTGTTAACATCCTACACCCAAAGAGTCTTCAGCTTCTGTAAGTGCAGAGCTTCACTGTCAACCTGTGGCAGAACATAAGATTGGATCTTAAAATAACACTGCTTTGATTACCTTACTTCCCTTTACTCTTCGCTTGAATTCCAACAGGAATTCAGTGTCTGCTTTGTCAGTCAAGCCGTGTGAATAATAGATTTCTGTCTGGGCACTGAACCAAAAAGGGGGGGTGGGGGGAGGGGGGCGAGGAAAAGGAAGAAAAGCTGTGTAACTGTTTAAAGACTGTGGGTGGATTTGGGAAAAAAGTAATTTTAAGATAAGGCAAAATGTTTGTTAAATATGAAAGGAATATTTTGCTTTTATGTTAACAACCTCTTAAAAATAATTTGATTTTTTAATTTTATATAAGACTAGTTCATGTACCAAAAAAACCCCAAACATTAACCCTTTGATCTAAAAATGCTGAAAAAAAATATTTTGACTCTGAAATAATGTTCTCCAGTTTTACAAATAAAACCGTCAGGTGAAATAGAAATTTGGGAATAGAGGCATTTCAAGCAAAAGGTGTATTTTTTCAGTGAACTTACTAACTCTTAGAAAGAAAAACACTCTTGTTTTCTTGACAAGTGTCACATTCTAGATACCAACTGCCTAGAACCAAAGAAATAAAGCAAGAATTAAAACAAAACTGTTGTGCTGAAGCTACTGTCCCCGGTACTGCCAGAACAGCAGCAGCAGCGCTCATACAGAGGTTTTCTGCTTGAAGCCAAAAGAAACAACTGGTCTAAAAGTTCAGTGAACACCCTTATTTTGCGGGTTTCTTCTACTCACCAACCTCCGGAAATACACCCTGGGGTCTTGGGGGGTTTGGGTCAGCTTGTTTCTTCTTCTGGCATCACACTGCTGAAATGAGGACGATTGATTTTTCACTCCAGGATTTCTGTTCCTGCCTCTCACCACTGCCACTCGTGCAGCCCCATGTCCAACAGCGCCGAGGCTCAGAGATCCCCACCTCAGGTAAATCCTGCAGCTTGAAGCCAGCAGCTTATTCCACTGAGACCAGTTAAAGAAAACATCTTGCCACCACAACAGCTATGGCAGCAGTGTTTTATGTCTAAGCCACCACCTTGGCAGATTGTCTGCAGCAGGGAGGTTCGCCCCTTACAGCTGTGAGTCCTGAGACCTGCCTGATATTATTAATTTATCAGATATGGCTGGGACGGGTGCACAGAAACCCACAAAGTTGCTGGGAGGAAACTAGGTGAGGCAGAAGCTGCTGGAGATGGTGCTTCTGTGACAGGTCCTAGGAATAGTCCTTTGGGTGCTACAGGAGAAGAGAGACAGCAGCATTTGTGTGGGCTCCTCTGGACTCTGCTCCTCTGGGCTCAACATCTCCATCTCCCCAGCACTGCATGAACTGTGCATGACTAAGGGAGGGAGAGATTATTCAGCACTGTTATAAATACTGTCCTTGAAAAGGAAGACAACTCCTTAAGTTTGGATTGTCAGGTTGGATGGGGCACTGAGGTACCTGGCCCAGTGAGCGGTATCCCTGCCCACAGCAGGGGGGTCAGAACGAAATGATCTTAAAGGTCCCTTCCAACCCAAACCATTCTCTGATTCTATGAATTTAAACTCCCACAGACCAAAGAAACCCTGACACCCAAGCTGACACTACAGAAAGGCAAATACTCAGCAGCTTTTGAGCTGTGACTAGACTTGTTAACAAGGAGTAGAGTAAAAGAGCTCGAATCCAGCAAAATCACATGACTTTTCCATTAAACCTTGTTGCTGATCTAATAATTTCTGATTAAAACAATTAAGCCTTTGGGTATGAACTATTTCATATTTTTGATTACTTAGACAATATGCTGTTCACTGTCACAGAGAAATTGTCTTTGCTACTAATAATTCTTCTGGTAGGAATCAGAACAAGCAGAAGCAAATTAATAAATAATGACATGGGAATTACAACAAAATAGATCGACGACTTGTGGGCATGATTCTGAATAATAATATTTTACAATGAGCACTGCTAATAGGTGAGAATTCGTTTACAGTATTGTCAGAAACATTTATAAAATGCTTGGAAAAGGAATTGTTACTTTTATGAGTCATACTTGTTATTTCACAAATTCATTGTTATAGTTCCCCTTACGTAAGTTCTCAGGTTGTACTCCTTACCATAATCACTACTCTGTTCACAACCTGCACAACAGACATTTCTAAAAAAAAAAAAAGCACAGTTTGGTTTGGCATTTGTCTCATTTCAATCTTATTTTCTATCATTACTGCAGCCTAAAGTAGATATGGAAAATAACAATAAAAAGGTTGCCCAAATTGCTTCATCAGACTGAACCCAACAACATTTATGAGTTAAAATATATGTTTATATATTTCTTAGCGCCTAAATCAAACAACTGTGAAACTACCCATGAAGGCACAACTTCTCCTGTCTGGACTGAGGTTCTACCTGCTGATGCCGAGCCAAGTCCTGCTGTCTAACATTACCTGCAGTTTTCTGCACTCCACTACAGCACTGAGTTCCCCTTGACTCAACATACTCTAAATGCTTGTACCTCTTGAGAAGACAGAAGCAGCAGAGCACACAAAAGATTATTACGATCATTGTCTTCAAAAAAAAAAAGAAACGCAATACATTTCGGCTACTGCCCAATTGCACTTGGAAATGAGAAAGTTTTAACCATGTTCATGTTTTGCAAACTGGAAAGTTTTCAGAGAGTTATTTTCATCTGGTCAATGCACAGTAATGTTTGTCGGTTCTAATCAAGACTGCCCAAAATCAAATGTCAAATACTTGCAACTATCTGATCAAGAATACATTACAAACAGGCAATTATTCAATTCCTTGTTGAAAACCGAAAACAACAACTCTGAGAAAAATCACTAACAATTTGAGTTGTCTGTGAATACAAAAAAAGAGTTTTCAAATAAGTTCTTTGATCTGAATTATAGATCCATGTACCCAATGATACACTTACACCATCCAATTTTTAGTATCATCATCAATTTTCCTATACTATTCTTTTGGCTTCGTAGACTTGCCCAAAAATATCCATCATCCTTCACTAGCTAAATAAAAAACACTTTGCTGAAAATTTTGTTCGGAAAAAGCATGAAATAGAGGTCTATTACCATTCTATGCATTACTTCACATTGCATTTCTATGCATTATTTAATTTCATTTGATTTATTACACTACTGTCTTCTGTTGATATGGAAGAAGAGCACTCGAGGGATATGGACCAGACAGTAAGAGCATCTCACAGGCATCATATACATGGTTAGTAACTTATTAACAGAGATTAGAGACACTGCTAGTGGGAGCAGACACCTAACAGTGACAAAGTAATGAGGTTATTACTGTCTTCCCATTACTCCTCATCTATGCCAAAGTACCGCAAATCACATATTACAGACTCCAGCTACTCCATAAAAAAACTGCTGTACACAGGATGTGCTCTGTGGAGGCCACTTCATTATTATAGATTAACCTATTTAAGGAACAAAAAGTCATTTCTGTACCTCTAGATCGAGTGGAGGCACGAGCGCTACATCGCTGAAATTCATGCGTCCTTACGAAGAGATACTGCTTTGAGAGGGAAGTCTCCAGACAAACCTTGCAAACCAGAGTTAGATCCATCTGTGACTTGCTCCTGGGTTGTCCAAACTCCAGCTCAGGCCAGCAGCAGTTTGCTACCTGGGTCAATACCAAAATATCCCACCAGAAAGGATGGCTTTTTAACGTGGGAAGAAAGGATGCTACAAGGGATTCAAAGGTGAAGTTTCAGCTGGAGGAACCTGTTTGTTATCCACTGCTCCCTGCTCAGCTCTCTCATGGCACAGGCTGGCACCATAGACATGGCATGGGAGAAAGACAATGGGGTGACCAGAAGTAGGACAGAAAAGGGCTAATGCCTTGTGAACTTCACGTGCTATCCATCAACATATTTCAGACAGAGAGATGCACCTCCAAACTCCCCCTTGCTGGAGGGAAGTTTAGTCCAACGGGATCCCACTGGCTCCACCAGCAGCAGCAAAGTCCTCTGCCACGGGGGAGGACTGAAAACACAGCCAGTTTCCCTCCACTGCAATCGGTATGGTAAAAGCTTGTTTTAGGCAAGTGAAGAAACAGTCTCCTCATGACAAGGGCCTCCCATCTCTGAGCCATGGGGAGCGGCACAGAACAGCCCAGTTTACAGAGCAGAGCACAGGCTGGGGAAGGACTCGAGTTCAGCCACGCTGGGGATGGAGAAAGAAGAGAAGGTAGGCAAGGGCAAGAAGGTGTGATGCCAGGCTGTTCTGCATCATGGCTGACTCAAACAGCACTGAGATCAGCTCCTTCTCAAGAGAAGTCAACCAACACACTGCAGCAAGAACAGGAAAAAAAGTGCCAAAAAGTCTGGCATTCATTCGAAAATGAAGGCATCTTGCAGACAGAGAAGACCCAAAGTACCCTAATGAACATACTCTATGCCCAAACGAACTGTTATCAAGATGATGATACACTGGATTTTGCCATGTAACAGGGTCCAAAAAAATTATTATTTTCATCCCTGTAGGCTTTCAGTGGGAATACTGAACAACAATGCCAAGCATGGATGATGGAATGAGTGGATAAATTACTGCATTTTAGGAGGCAGAACTGAATTCTAGAAAAGATGCTTAAGTAAATGAAAATACCAGCAGATAATACAGCTACCCTAAATGCTTTCAGCAGGACCTTTACTTGCACAGAATATCGAACATGTGCACAATGGTAAGCATGAGCATGGGCCTTATGCTATTTTACCTGTAGTTGATACATCGTGTTTCACACGAATCCCTCCTGGCCTCCTACAACCAACTAACCAGCTATTCCAGGTAAAACACATTATGCAAGTCTGACACTTATTCCAGCTTTTATCCAAAAAAAGAGACTACTTCTCACAAAGGAAATTTAGCTAAGAGAATATTACAGAAGAAAATAAGGTTATGAACAAAGCAACTACTGTTACTGGATTGAGGGAAGACGAAAAAATTTGATTTTTTTTTCCAACTTCTACTTTAAGGACTCTTCTTGACCTCTCCTACTCAACCAAAAATTCACAAAGGCTTAGAAGTAGTTTTAAGCAGTGCTTCTAACTTGTCTAGTGATACGGATACTTCCTTGTGAAACCCTCTCTGTTATAACTGGATACTGATCACGTCTAGTGACAATGTTTGTCCCGGGGTGGTGGGGCGGGAAGAATGTCCCAACATATTTATTTTGCAACTAGAACATGCATAGAGCAATTGAAATGAAAAGGGTATTGTGAGACCTCCAATACCTTGCTGAACAACCGAGTGAAGAAGAGGCACTTCAAAGGCCTGGCTTCTGAAGGATCACAGCCACAGAGAACAGTTTGATCAGAAGATCAAGGAGCATCTGCCCTGGAATGTGCTCTCCTTCCCAGTCACAAGTTGGTGCACAGACATGGATGTTGGCACAGTTCTAACAGTGTGAACCACACGGTGCTCCTTAGCAATACCATCCATCTGCACACTTCACTGAAGGCCTGGACCTACAGTTGTGATCACAGATCAGCAGAGACCACTCAGAAAAATCCATAGTCAGCTCTTTGCTCTCCACTACATTCTGGCTGTGTCATTTTATAACAGTTGAAGATTTTATGTTTTTTCCTCCCATTCTCAAAAATTTACAAGAAAACCACACAGATTTAAATGTATTTCAGGAGAATCTGTGCTCTTCAGACAAAGCAGCCATCATTTCTTTCTGTCAGATTCTAATGCCTCGTGAAGGACACACTATTTTAACCACTTGCTAATTAACCCCTCTTGTTATCAGCTTGAAATTGTTTCCTGTGATCGGTCTCAGCATCATATAAAAGAAGAATTCTCCATTTCAGACATAATATCAGGCTCTAAAGTTGCACAATTTTGCCACTTTTGAGATGATAGCACAGTCTTGCTGTGACTAAGGACTGCAAAATTGTGCTCCATGTAATTGAATCTAAAGATCTGACAACACTGACCTTATCAAGGAATGAAACCTTTGGCTGAGGTTCAAACCAAATACAAGAAATAACATCTTGCTGGTTGTTTGTAAACGTCATATAAAAATGTACTTATTCATTATTAGCAACTTGTACACTGAACACTCTGCAGGTCTCCAACTGCAGGTCTCAAACTGCTGCCAAGTGAAGGATTACTTGGTATGAGCATTTCAGTGACATCTTAGTCCTGTATTAATTCTGGCAGCACAGCGAAGCATCCCTTCTCATGACTGTAACAGGGTTATCACAATGAGATAAACATTCAGACCACACACTAAAAGCTGAGGGTAGAAGAAATGCTACGGGCTGGGTTGATATTCTGAATGCCCGTAGTGCTGCTGACCTCAGTGACAGCCTCACTGAGCAAGATAGAGGATTCTAGGCAGAACCAGGACACTGGTATCCCACTTTTGTGGTGATAAGGCCAGGAATGACAGCACATGACCTGCACTGGTGAGTCATCTCCTTCAGGATAAAATAGAAGAGGAGGCTCCAGGCAAAATCCCAAGTCCTATCCGCACCAGGCTCTCATGAGCAACGCAGCCAACTCAAAAATCTCAAACTTTCATAAAAATTCAGTAAGTGGATATTTTAAAGACTCGCAAATGCTCTGCAGCAAAATGTCCTTTTAGAAGGAGAAACAAAAAACCACAAATGCCTTTTGAGACCATACCACTGCTCACCTTTCCGGCTCTTGCAGACAGCTTTCAGGATGCGGTGTCCAGGCCCACATTTTCCACTGTCAGTCACACATATTCCTTCCGAAACGACCCACTTGTAGCACAGAGGATCTTCACATGGAATGGACTCCACTAAATGGGGACAGCCCGCCAGGGTGCCCACTGGATCCACGATCACTTGCCTCTGTCTCATCCTAAAGCCTGGAAAAACCAGAACTGAATTAACTGGACCACAGAAAAAATATTTATACAATCATGTAGTAGGAAGAGGACTATACAGGGCATCTGGAACTGGGGGATAAACAAGAGTACAACATTTACAAACTGGACTGACTGGGATGGTACTTGGCTGTATGTGCCTACTTGGATGTACGTGCCCACAGCCTGGCCATGTAAAATCTAACAGTGTGTAAAAGAATTCCAGCAACCCACATTTTTCACATTTCTTTTTCCCCTTTTATCAACCTCAGATAGAAATACACATGTCAAAATGTAGAAATTTGCCAGTGATGCATTTATTAATGCAATAGCAGCATTAACATAAAAAGAGAGGAACAGTTAAGGAACTGAAGATATAAAGGACATCTATACTCTGCCTGGGAATCCACTAACGAAAAGACTTGTTTTGAGGCACAGCAGAGCAGTTTACTAAGAAATTAGTATTCTGCTTTATGAAGGTGTAAGGTTTTCTGATACATAATGTATATCAGACCTCTTTGAAATGACATCCTATTAAACTGGAAGATTCAAATGTAAAGTGGAAGAAAAAGGTTACAGAAATAATCACAGAATTGATTATATAATCTACCTCCTTCTGAATAAAGCCAAAAGTCATGTTGCTATATAAAATGCAGAACTAATACACAAGTATCTTTCAGCATGTCCTGTTATGTAAATGACACAGAATTCTGAGAAAAAGGCAGAAAAAAAAATATATGGTGGTCTTTCTCCAACAGTCTCAGAGCAGGAGCCTTAGCAGAGGCCACATGGAAATGTTCTGCCCATGAAACAGAAAATTAAAAATAAAACATTCCAGAGAATATAACAGATCAAGCTTCCCCAGTTCTCAAATGAGCAAAAAGAAATTATTCAAACCGATTCAAACATGAAATGCTTTTGCAAGTATTTATATTTAAAGATTTATTTTTTCTTATTTCTCTTTTAATTTGGAAAATTCAGACCAGTTCAAATCATTTCACAAACTTAGGCAGTTTTCACATAAGTGTAACATCCAAACAATAATATCCTTTCCCTGACATGGACTACAATAGTCATCTTTCCAACTTAGAGCCTTAGGAAAGGCTCTGCAAGGAATTTCAATGTGTTGCAGCAACAAACACGTACAGCAGTCAATTAAAATCCAGGGGGGGTTAAATTATATTTGTATACTCTTCTTCAGGAATTTAAACCAAATCATTCAGGAGAATGAGAACAACCTCTTGGGTCAGCCTGACTCCAGATTTCAGGGCTGTGGGATGCACCTTAGTCCTGACACGTTCCAGCCAGCTGCATTGCCCTGGGATTCGGGCACGCAGCAGGACTTCCAAGGGGAATCAGAGAGGAACAGCCTGGCAGCTGCTAGTCCAAGAAATCCTCCTTTTTTACAAGTGCAATGCAGGATAAAGGGATCTGAATCAGCTTGAAAAAATCTTATCTTTTTTTTATTTCTCACACGAATAACTGCAAAAAGCTTTTAAAGGTCACATTCCACTACACACACCTAAGAGCTTCATCCTACGTTAGATTAATTTTTAAAAGGAAAACACATTAAGCTCCCGATGTAGAATTTGACACCACTGCCTTTTCAATGTTATTGTAATATTCCATGACCTGCTTTAGACCCCCCTCAGTGCTGCACAAGGAACAGAGAAGGGCAGCCCTCACCTCTGGCTCCGTGGCGGTGCTGGCAGCTCTCGTGCAGGCAGGGACCCCACGCCGACCACAGGGACACCACGCACTCGGCCGGGCACGGCAGGTGACACACCTGGGAGCTGGAGGGAGCAGGACCCTGGCAGAGCTTCCCATCCACCGGTCTAGCAACTAAGAGAGAAAAGCAAAAAAGAAAATCGAGACTGTAACTTCGCCCTGACAGCGCTCCAAAAGTTTACTGCTGACCTTAGTTTTCCAAAGTGCACCAAAATCCAGCGATTTTTTTCAGGGTCTTATCTCCCTGAGCAAAAAGTTAATCCTGTGTTCAGCAAGGCACGTAGAAGTTTTATCTAAACTGTCCATACTCAGCAAGCCAATTAAGACTACGCTTAGTGGTAAACACAAGCTTTAAATCTAAATTCAGTGCTGATTTTTGACAATGCTGGAGCAATAAGCTGGAATCTGACCCCTGCATTTATGGCCAAGGAGATCTCTTTATACCAGACTGGACAGAAAGACATCTAAGAAGAAAATCCTAAAAGCTCACGCTGCAATTGGGAGCCAGACAGAGGCAGGTGACTAAAACCTAAGCACGGGGGAATCTCCCCATCCCCAATCCCTTCAGGGGCACTGCTACCTCTGGATTACAGATGAAGGGTCCAGACTTCTGAATTTTGTTCATCTACTTCCAATAAAATTGAGCAGAGATCTTGATTTCTTCTAAGCAGACACATGCAGCAAGCATCTTTCCTGCCTGGGAGGTGAGACATTTACTTGAGTTGCCAGGCATGGATCTCCAGTCCTCTTTATCCCAGAAATGAGCTCAGTCCAAACTCTGCCAAGGACCAGTTTACCTGATTCTGACAATAAATTTGGAAATTTGACTCTCTTTGTATTTCCATTTAATGTTAGAGATTTCTAGTTTCAATTAACTTCCCTCACCTTTTTATTCGGGGCAGGGGAGGGAAGGAAAAGAACAGGAAAGACTCTCCAATCTATCTTCAGAGTCATTATATGATATTGCATTTTAATTACATTATGGGCTGAATTTGGCTGTCTCTTTAGATAAATCAATATCAAAGCAGACTTTCAAAAGGCATGGGCTTGTTTGAGTTTACTGTGCCATGGTATTACCAAGACTTCATTAATTTTTATAGCTACTGAGTTTGTTTTATCCTCATTTTTATTTTTAATGTCTGTTTTTCTTTGCTTCCATGCATGGAATTGATTTGAAAAGAATTTATAAAAACATGCCCAATACATGAGTAATCTTTTCTTTTTCTGATATTTCACCACTTTCTTTAAAATGAATCATTTGAAGAAAAACACAAGTTCTTTTTTTTTGAACACAATATTTCAGTGCTCAAAATCCCCATACATTTTGATTTGCACATCCTGAAGTTGAGACTTCAGACAATATCAGTGCTTATGACCCCAGCTCATCAGAATAACAGGATTAAACAAGAGTGTGATTCAATACTAAACTGAAAGATAATATATTAGTAAAAAAGACCATTTTCTGAATGACTTCTGAGACACTGTAAGGCCTCTGACATGTTCATTTAGAGATTAGAACAAGGTGGCATAAATCCAATTCACTGAACGCTCACAGAGACCTTTTCTGGAGACGTTGCAAGAGAAGTGACAGACAGAATGAGATAAATATTAGAGTTTTAAGGATAAGAGTATTTCTTTTACCAAGAAGTCTCATGCATGGCTTAACCTGCCTTTCAGCATCAGGTTTTGCAAAACTGTATCAGTTTTTGAGAGTTCACCTGAAGAAATGAAAGGAAATAAAATTGAGTGCAGATGGTCAACCCAAGGAATGAAGTCCAGTCCTACTCTGCTCTAATTCAAGGTGTCATTGCCAAGGAATGGCTCTTTCCTCCTCACTGATTTTTAGATTTCTATATTGAATTTGACTATTTAAACGTGGAAGCCACTCTATAAAGTCAGATTGTTCTCCTGCCTGGAAAACCAACCAGTGAGCCCGAGGGTATTTTAAATTGATTTTGGATAAAAGAAAAACAAGGAAAATTGATTACAAAAAGTTAAAGGGGCCAATCAGCCATCCCAGACTCATGGAAGACTTCTTCCTATTCTGGAGGAAATCCCTGCCTTCCTCTCCCTGCCAACCAACTCTGCTCCTCCTCCTCCCTCAGGTTGATGCCCTATTTAATTCCAGCACTGGGAACTCTTTTCCCAGGACCTACATCCTACCTGTCACTGCAGTAAGACTGCTTGGTTACTCACTTCCTTAGGTAGTTCTTTATAGTCTATAAAAGGTAAATCAGCAAATACCATCCTAATCAAATACACAAATACACCCTTGGTCTGTGCCAGCTTATACTCACTCTACACTGACTACAAGCCTTCAGTCAAAGTCTCCAGGAATTAGACAAGAACAAAAAAACCCAAGCTGCATTAACAAATGCATATCCAACACCATCCTTTTCCGACACCAGGCAGGTATAGAGTTCCACAGTTTCCAGCACAATAGCCAGAGCGACTGGATGGATCAGCAGAGTCCTCTTTAAAAGAATTTCATTCCTTCTTCAGCCACTTGCTTAAAACCTCTGATTTCCATCTGTTTTATTTCAAAGCTTGATGTGATTTTCTATTGCTATTCTTCCATAATGTAACAATTTTTGTTGGTTTTTTTTTTCTTTTTTGTAATTTTAAATTAAGGATAAGGTGGACTTTTTCTGTGAACCTTTTAAACACCAAAACCCTCTCACACTGCAGCCTCCAAATGGCACAGGTAGCCTGGCTGGGGATGTCCTATTCAGGAAAAAAACCTGACATTATGCCTATGATAAATGAACACAGCTGCTAGGAATGTCTTTAGGAACAGGCCAGCCTTCTGATTTTGTTCAATAATTGACTCTGCAACGGTATTTTCCTACATTCATATAGAAAAAGTGCTTTTTGTGTAATTATTTTCCTTGGAACAATATCAGCCTTTTTTGAGGGGGGAAGGGAAAAGGCAGAAGCCAGGGAAGCGAAGAGTGGGAGGGGGAGACAACATCTCTGATTCAAGTAGCAGCTTATTTATGACGCTTGTTCTTACCTTTTAAAATCCTGTGTTCTTCCCAATCTATAGAACAAACTTGAAAAAGCAATCAAGTACTAATCTGGGAGCCTCTGAAACATTGCACATTTCTATAGCTGTTATATTGAATCTCTCCTTTATAAATGCGACTGCAGCTGTTCCCAGCACCAGTGTCTTGCCTCAAGTTGGAATTTTACTATTTGCTGTTATTTTCAGGTTATTGCTACCAGCAGGAGATAATAAATTGGGTTCTAAAGTGTCTTGTTTCCCTATATATTTTTACTGAGGTAATGATTTGGAGGAAGAGTGGAAGAGGAAGTCAGCTCTGATATGATTATTTCCATAATGTAATTTTAAGCCAATAAATAAATTATCTTTGAATACAGTCACGTGGACAGATACTTGCAGGCACACATACCAACACTGTGTTAAAAGCAATGCCAACCAGATAGAGGGAGAAATGCATAGGATAGCATTTTGGATGCAGGGATTCCTGTCAAATACGGTTTTACAACTCCTCAGGAGGTAAATAACATTTTTTTTTCCTGGACCTTAACTACACTTCCCTTTTATAATGAAAACCCAAGTATTTTTGATCTTAAAACCAAAATGAGACATTTCTGAACATCACTAACGTATTTGGAATACACACAGAGATTATCAGGTCTGTCTCTAACATATTGGTGCAGCCGTATTTTAGGTAATATTCAACTCTGAAGGAAATAATCCAAATGTTTACCATTTCTTTTGGCAAAACTAACCGAAATTAATGATTTCCAGGGTACAAGAAAGGTACAAGAAAGGGATGGCATATCCTTGTGCAAGTTCTTACTGCCTCTGCCAGCACTTATAAACCAAAGACACTTAGATCAATACAAAGGGAAATTACTTGAGAAAATCACAAAGGAATGAGTTATGCTATAAAAACACCTTTGTGTGTAAAACACGACAGGGATAAACCCAGCGCAAAGTTTGTATGCAATTTCTCTAACCTGAAAGACTTATAGCAAAACCAAAATATTACACAAGGGAGAAGTGGTGAGGGCAATTTAAGCAGCCCAGAAATGGCACCAATCCCAGCCTGTTGCATCCCTCCATTAAGGAGCCTAATGCACGCCATGCCTGATGGAAAGGGAATCCTTAATGCTTTTAGGAAGAATCTATTAGTTTTGAAGTCACCAGGCACAAAGTTGAAGTCCTATTTTCAATTAAAATCTATTTAATAGACAACAAACAACGTATGAATAGAAGGCTGATCACAGCATGAAAGAGGGTTAATAGTGGATTGCCAAGAGCAACAACGGTTTAATGTATTTCAGAACAATAAAGAGCCTCACAATTTTATTAAAGTGACACAGACAAAAAGTATCCCTGTGTCCATATCCTCTGCTGTACAACAGGACTGGGATCCCAGATGGAATACTGTATTGTTCTGCTACAGCAGAATTTGTGGAGATTAACAACAGAAACCACAGATCTGGCAAAAATTCAGAGTGAACATGGGGCTTCCCACCAGCAGCCACATGACTGAGCAGACCAGAAGTGACAAGTCATTAGCAGTGTCCAAGAAAAACAGTGAAGGCAACAGGGATGCTGGGATGATGGGAAGGAAAAAAGGGCTCTACAGGATGTTTGAGCCTTCTGGCTGTTACCCAGAAAAGGCCTGAAATCACTGGGACAGACCACCAGAGAGGGTGAGAGAAGCCACAAGGAAAATCGTGAAGAAAACCCATGAAAATTTCATTTATCTCCAATGTCTTCTGTTCCAGGACAAGCCCAGCCACCGTTGGCTCCGTTCCCTCTCCACGGTGTCCCAGTTTGTGGTGTCGCCTCGTACATACAAATCTTTTTAATTTTTCATCTGACTCAATGTTATTGTCTGAACACAATGCAGCTCCCTGGCCTCATAACAACAACAGGACAAAATTTGGGAGAACAAACCATCACTGTTTTGAATAAAATGAAAACGGTTCCAGTGGCAGGAAATAATGACAAAAACACAGATGCAATTAAAATCTTAGCTTTCAAGGGTAAAAGCCTGAACTAAAACCTCGTATCTCACGTGAACTAACTGGGCTGCATATTATTTGCTGGATACCACAGCCAACTACACAAATAAAAGTATTTATAAAGGGATAACTATTTCATGGTCATAACAAATAGCTTGTTGACAAAAAAAAAGGCCTATTTTTATAATGCAACTCTTAGAAGGCACACTTCTTTCACTGTCTAAGTCCTTTTATACATTATTCTCTTTATTTAGATTAATTAGTTTCAAGACATGAAAGAAGTGAAAATATTATACCTCTAAAAGACGTTAGGGAAAATGTTTTTTTCCTTAATGGATTTGAAATAAAATTTTTGAAATACGCATTTAAACACTACTGTCAAGCACTGCAACGATCTGAATAAAATCATTTCCTCTCCTGCTTCCAAAGGGTTTCCCCTGAAGAAGCCAGCTGTTACATATTTATTTTTCCATTATGTGAGTTGTATCTCATAAATTCTGCTCAGCATTTGGTGAGCTTACAGATCAATAACTCGGCATCCCAGAATATAAATCTGATGCAGACTTCCCTGAATATATTTCACACTTCAGAGGTGTATTTCTCATCTTTTCAAGCCAGTGCGGTCATCCCAGTGATAAATAACTAGTCTGGGATGAGAGGGATCCTTGGGGGGGATGGTTCTCCCACTTGAGAATGTGGTTTCTGGGATTCAGGTCAACTATCCGCAGGCTGGATGCTCCTGCTGCTGGACAATGAGCCAGCAGAACAAAGCTTTTTCCACACCACTGCTGACCACCGGTTCTCTCCCCCGCCATGGTCCTAGTCAAGTTTTCTCATTACTAATATATTCTAACCTAGTTCTTTTCAATTTCATGAACCAGACAAGGACAACAGGATTTAAACATCAAAGTTCTTAAATTCTAATTTCCGTAGAGTAAATTAATCTTCTCATTCCTGCAGCTTCACCAGCATAAATTTACAACAACAACAAAATTAAAAAAAGGTGTGCATTTAATACAGGGCTTGTACTCCTCACAGAGCTCATATTCACTCCAACAGTGCAGAACCTGCAGCAGCTCCTACGGGTAGCTTATCTCCATCAACACAGTCTTTTCCCAGTAAATATCCAGGATGGCAAGAGCCATAAATGACAACAACCTGCACAACCAACTTCCAGTTTCTAAAGAATTGGACCTGGTGGTTCACAAGACTCCTGGCACCCATGGGGATGGCAGCACGTTCAAATTGGACTCTTCGTTGGTATTATTCTCTTCCCAAAACTACTTCCACAGTTTACTGAACAGATGCCACATGTACCAATTTGAAACACTAATCCCCCAGAAGACAGGCACTGCAATATCAAGATTCAGAGCAGAACAAAGAACTTGCAGGGGGAAAAAATGTGGCACCTTCATTAGGAAACAGTGTACACAGCAAAGAAGGAAAGCCAGAATATTTTAGAGCTAAAAAAGACAAAGGGGCAGAAAGAAAAGGATGAGGATAAATAGAGAATAATACAAGATGTGAATGAAAGGAGTTCTCAAATTAATCTCTGTGCAAACTCCAAAGAGGCACCATTTTCTGGAAAATAAAACAGAGTGCCAAAACATCTCCCATATGGGAATCAAGAACAGTCTGAAAAGTTCACTCATCAGATAAGAAAGGAATAGATATTTTTGTCTATCAGCAGTAGGGAGAAAGCTCAATATGTTTAGGAAAACAAGAAAGTATAAAGGCCATAAAATCATCATTTTGAGAGTCATATAAGCTGGAGTTAGATGAAAGTGCAGGGGAACAGTTTCAGTTTCAGACCATTTTGTGATTCTGTCAGTAAAGTGGCTTGTAAGACAAAACTACATAAGGGAATACACACAGGGATGGATCAGAAAGTAACCATTAGACCTGAAAAGGTACTTGAGTATTTTCCAAGTCCTTAACTCTAAACAGACTAAAGGAGCTTTTGCTGCTACAGCTGGCGACACACAAATTTATAAAAAAAAACACCTGATGTGAGATGAACCAGGTGGAATTGTATCCTAAAAATAAAGCAAAAATTAGTATAGGCTGGGGAACTACGGTGGAGTAAGTCAGTCAAGATATCATGTCTACTAACAGGGGAGGGCTGAATCCCTCTCAAAGGAAAGAGGGCTATAAAAGTAATAGAGACTTCTGTAAGAAACAGCTTTGCAGGGTAACACTAAAAGGTATCCAAAAATAATGAAGGCACAACTATCTCACACACCTGCTACTGAAATTCGAGATCAAATAAAAATAAATGTAAGGAGACAAATATGATGGACACACTCATTAAGCCAAAAAACTGTAACCAAGACTTTGGAACCTTGTACAGGTATAAGAATTTTATTTTCAGATGGATTTTCAGATGGAAAATAACAAAGATTAAAAAGATAGGAACCTAAAATGATTTGCTGGTGAGATGGTAATAAGAGATACATTTTATTAGCCAAGTTTAGTATGCTGGGTAAACAATAAAGAGAATTCAAGGGAGAACAGCACTTCACAAAAGTCTTTTCACTCCTATAATTAAAACTTAAGCAGACAGGCTGCAAAAAACATTATAAGAAAATTCTGAAAGTGAGAGGTAAATTGGATCTCATTCAAACAAGTAAGAAAGAAAAAATGTCAAGATATATAAGGCACAAATTTTACGAAAGAATGACAGGGCAGACAGATCCCTAGTTAGAAAGCTGCAGAAAATATGGAGAGAACAGCAATCCCAGTCACTAGGGACAGCAGGTAACTAGTTCAGAGAAGAGAGGAAATGCTTCTGGTGGATTTTATAAAGGCTGCCATCTCCCAGACTACTGATAAAGTGTTACAGTTTCTAGATAAATCCAAAAAAGTAAAATTTAATTAGAAAACAAAAGAATACTATCTGGTCTTCAGAAGAGAAGGTAAAAAATTCCTGAGGAAGAAGATTAAATCTAGGAACCACATATGTTTATTAACTGTTGGAACATACACACAGACACCACTCCCAGATCCTAAGAGCAATTTTAATTCCTATATTATTGGAATCATTTATTGTGATTGAGAGAAGAGTTGCATCACCAAAGTAGGAGAGGTTTCATGAACTGATCACTGCATAACACTCTTCCCTACTTTTACCAAATGTCTTTTTTGTTGGTACCCTGGGGATTGCTAGAGAGCGATGTTCTCCCAGATCAATTAAAATTTATTGTGGGGAAACACATTTCAGGTAAAATTCTATAAAATCAACAGTCACAAAAATCCTATCTCTTTTTGTAAGCCCACTTGCAAAAGAGAAGAAAACATGTGAGTCCCATGGTAGCAGTGTCTTGCTTTGAAAAAAAACCTGATGATCTGCCTTTCTACTTTATTTAAAAGAGCTTCCACGTGAGTGAAGAGGTACAAAGAAGGGTAACCACCAGCATGCCCACAGTTTGGTCCAGACACAGGATGTCCAGGCACAGGGATTAGGGAGTATCCAGAGCTGAAGGGCAGAAAGGATGGACTGGAGCTGTACTGTAGATACCTCATTTCCACATTCTATACTACTACTTTTTGTGCAAATTTTGTCTCGTCCTTAAAAGCAGTATCATTTCCAACTTGCAGATTTGCTACTTCCATCTCTGGATATCAAAAGAATAATGATAAACGGAAGTATTACATGATGACCTCTCTGTGAAAATTGGGCGTTATAAACTTAAACGTGTTAAAATTCAATGAGATACTTAAAGAAAACACAAGGATCTGTTTAAGGCAATCATGTTAAAGTTCAGTCTAAATTAACAAAAACCTCACAGCGAGTAGAGATGTGGAGTTCCCTTTACCTCTTTACCAACTGCCCACTGACAGCTGCATCGAGATGGAACAATCTCAGCATGCAAGAAATATTACCAAGGACTTCAAAGACTGGAAGATCTTCTGCCTCCAAATTCTCCTCACCCATGTTAAAAGTATGGACTTCCTCCTTAAAGCTTAAAAAATATATAACTTCATTTGGATCAAGACAGGGATTTCTTAGTTAGGTCACCTCTTGGGGGAGAAAGATGTGAAATCTTATCAATGCATTTCTCAACGTAGTACCTCAGTGAGAGTTTTCCATTTCCAGTATCTTCAAGTTGGAATTTTATAATCAAAAAACAGGGAGATTTCTATAGACTTAACCTTCTGAATAACTGATATACAGGGACTCAAGAAAACAGGTGCTCGCTTTCCAAATACACACATTTTAATAAAGGAAGAAATAGATGGGAGGACTAAGCAAATGAAAAAAAGGAGAGATATCCTTGGGGGATAAAAGAGCTTTGAGCAGTATGTATAAATACATCACAGATGGTACCTGTCTCCAACTAGGATTCTACATATTTTATCCAAGAATGCTGCTGGAGAGACCACAGGACAAAATCTTCTTTCACATATGTCATTGGGCCTAGGTCCAAATTCTCATTGGAAGTAACTAGAAGAATAACAACTGTGATGGATGGTAATATCCTATTAGATTCGCTTGTTTGATTCCTGAATGATCCCTCTAAGGACACTCCAGAGGTGAAGAAAGAAAAATTACTGTACTTTTGATGGTAGCAATTAGACTCTATATTTGCTTATACATAGAGGATTAACTTCCTCATCTTCCCCTCATCACTGAAAAATTGGTACAATAAAATATGAGATGCCTTAGTGATGAATAAAAGTATTCTGTCAGTTCAGACTGCCAGAAGAAAAAAGCCCAAAAATATTTCATTCCTTATTTATCCAGAAAAACAAAAATTGATCAGCTAAGAAATGAGACACACTGAACATTACTGGCTGGGGAGGGATAATAGGGAAGGCTTTCTCTCCTTCTTTTTGCATGTGACTGTGCTGCCAGTAGATGGGATTCTCACTTTCCAAGGACTACTGTACATCTCCACTACTGCTTTGAAACTACAGTAATAATTTATGACTTGTACAATTGGTCTGCATATCTTTTTTTTTTCAGTTGCCTATATGAAATAATCTTTTCTAAAATGGTTATCGCTGTAAATACAAGGAAGAGGTATCCCAGTGAGTTTGGGGGGTTTTTTTGTTGAGAAGAGGGCTTGCAACTTTTAAGCTGAACCGAACTTTGAACAAAGGGAAAACCTGCAGGTGATCACACAGCGGATATAGAGCGCCACTTCTGTCACAAGATGTGTTGGTGTAAGGAATTCAGGTGCACTCCTCTAATTTTCTGGAGCAATTCACAGCACTGACAAAGTGTGAATGAAGTCAGTTCAAACTTGTTGCTCACCAGCCTAACATAAAGTGGCCACATGGACCACAGAATTGGTCAGAAGGATGAAGACAGTTAATAAATGTCCCGCACCTCTCATCAACAGTACTTTTCTAGTTTTCAAAGCACTGTGCACCACACGCTAGTGCAGAACAGAAGGGTGTTGTGTTGGGAGAGCAAAGTAGTGCCATATGTTTCGGAGAGGTGGAGAAGCCACTGTGCATAATCTCAGAGCCTGTGTGGGATGCCGGGACACACACTGGGCATCCAGGAAACATTTGCTTTGCCTCTGTAAGTAAATAAATCTAAGATATCCTATTGTGTTGTTATTATCTTACATCTCTGCTCAAAAACACATTCTGCAAGAGCACTACATCGAGTAAATAAAACAGCCTATGATGAATTATTCATTGTGAATCTGTAACTACTTATTATTCTTCTAAAAGAAATATAACTCACTTCCTGAGTCCAAAAACCTTCTGTCTGCTCAGAAGTTGTGACAATATTATTTTTGCTTTCCCCTTCAAATCACAAGAAAGACTGTGTATCAATCTGAAGCAGAGGCTAAAGCCATATCCCGAATGGAGTGTGACATCTTTTTTTACACCCTAAACCAGGACTACACTACAGATAAATGCATTCAGCTACCGAGGGGCTGGGCTACCTGATATATGAGAGAGGAAGAAAAGTCAACTCCAAGCAAAATTTAGTTCTTTCATCCTTTGCAACCCTCCCAGCATGAGTGAACAACAGAACTGGAAGCAATTCATCCAAGAAGGGTGTAGCTCCTGGCACTTCCACACGACACTTCCTCCCTCTGATGCCAAGTAACACCTCCCTATGAGAGCACGGATACCAGGAGGGCCTCAGCTAGCCAAAGGCTACCAGTGACTAGATGTTATCTCCTTATTTTCTTCCCGTTTCCTTACTCAGATCTACTTAGGCCAGCACATGAGAGTGACCCCCCACACGTACCTTCCTTCAGCCGGTGCATCCCAAGCTCCACGGTGATCTGGACACAGTAGACCACCCGGGTTTGCAGGCCACCTCCACAAAGCCCGGCGTGCCTGTGGTGGTGAGGGTCCTGCTGCCCAAGGAGGAGAGACACCTGGCAAGCTTTCCATTCAGAAGTTCTCCAGGCAAACCTTTGGAAATGAAACAGAATAGGTAAAATGAATTTTTAAAAGACTATGGGTAAGGGAGAGGTACTTTACTGGATGACAAAATACAATTGGTTTAATCTTTATAGCAGCACCTCCCTATCCAAAACAAGGAGCGTTTTGAAATATTTTGAGTGTTAAATTTACATGGGTTAAGTATTTGCTATTTGTCTGGAGTGCTTGTGTAAAACTTTTCCCAGAGCATGAATCTCCAAAGCGTTCTGAAACACTAAATCATCCTGACAACACCTTTGAGCAGGGTGTAAAAAAGGACTGAAGATTAAGAGGTTTGATTAAGTGTGAAACTGAGTTTTCAAACATGTGGCTCCAATCACTAAACCACCCCTCTCTGCCAAGAGCTGAACACCTCACTCTGAAATGCACTTAATAGCTGAAATCCTGCATATGTCAATGGAGCTCCAAGCACAGGTGGATTTTCTACAGGGGACAATTCCTTCAAGGGATTGGCCAAAGTAACTCAGTTAATTCTAGTTCCCAGAAGTTGTGATACACAGCAAACTCTGGATAAAATACACTTTCATTCTACATTCCATTCACAACTAAAGAGCATTAATGGTTCTCAAGTCAGGATAACGTTTTGGGGCACGGACAGGTGAATGCTGGGCAGACAACAGTCGTTGGTGTTGCCAGCTTAAATGCCAGGAAGAACTTATTAAAACCTTAGGGAAAACGGTGATGTGTATCCATGGAAAGTGAGAGTTATATCCCCATCATGTCTGAAAATGCAGAGCATATTACTAACACAACAGTTTTCACAGGCATAATTCGCTTTGACTCACAGGTCACAGTATGAGGGGAGTAAATAAGAGCTCGAAGTCTTTCAGAGCTTCCTGAATGCAAATCTTAGGCAATATTGTTTTTATAACAATCTGTTCACACTTCTGCTGCTTTATTCCTCCACTCCTATAAATTTCATAGTTTCCTTTTTTCCACACAGTCTTTGGGGTTTGTGTAATGTAAACTATGTAAAATAATTTCCTTCTTTTATCCTCCAGACAAATGTTCTCTCTTCTTACAGCAGATCCACAGTTGTTAAAATTACGTGTGTTTGTTGACTGCTGACTGATTTCTGGAAACTCAAACACAATGGGGTGTCTCTGCAGAAAAAGCCTTCACGTCTTAATTCCCTGTATTCTCCAAGGCAAGTATATGCTCCTGACTACAGCTATGGCAAGGAAACATGCATCTCAAAATTATATGAAAAATAAATACATTAATTTGTCTGAGCACACATCAATGTTCTCTTAAACATCTTATGTTTTAAGTATGGGCATAAAATGCTTTCTAGCCACAAATCACTTCTGAATTTTGTAACATACTCATGGAAAACATTTTTGAATACTGTCAATTACTTTTCATTTACAGTTACTGTTTGGATGAGCTGTCACACTCTCTTAAATAACACACATCATCAGGTGCAAATCCGGATACACTCACGGGGTTTACTACTGACAGAGAAAACAATGAAGAACACACTTTTCACATGACAAGTATCAAATACTTCAACTCCAATAACATATAAAGCATAGCCATAAATTTTTTCTTCTAGTAGTTCCTAATCCCCTTTCTTGGGCCTGCAGTGTTAAATGCAACCTTCCCCTTACCATATAGCCAATGAAAAGTGCTCTTCATCAAACACTGGGTGAAGAGGATTCCTCCCCCACAGCACTTCAGGACATTGTGCTTTTCAGGTCTACACTTTCAAAACTAAAAGCTTAAATAGAGAACACACACATCTTTCCACAGCCATGGAAATAGCTCTTTTAAGGAAGTATTTATTGAAAAAAAAACCTGCCTTAAGAAAAACTAATTGTCAATATCTGGCTTAGGAAGTCAGCTGTGAACTCTGGATCCTAAAGACTCATTTCCAGAGGTGTGAGCATCTGCTTCTATTCAGTGTGAGCTGCGGGAGTTAACACCTATAAAAATTAGGCCATCGGTGATTAAAATTATGCAAAATAACTAAATCTGAGCTCTGAGATAATTAAACTTCATCAGCTCCTGAATCTTAAAAAAAAA
>VZRE01001354.1:985239-1016924 GCA_013396775.1 Cephalopterus ornatus
AAAAAAAAAAATCCCTTTAGATATTCTCCCCAAGTAAGTGGATGGTGTGTTCCACTGCTGAGCTGTCTATAAGGAACAGCTACCAGAGCCCAGCCAGCACCTGTGCTGCTGTCACCAGCTCCCAGCCTCAGCCCCATCAGCCCAGCTTGCTTTTTCCCAGCTGGACATGCCCTCAGCTGCGTGGAATCTTCCAGTACCAAATCCTGATCTCCAAGTATTAAAATTTTTTTTTAA
Source organism: Cephalopterus ornatus (assembly GCA_013396775.1). NCBI lineage: Eukaryota > Metazoa > Chordata > Aves > Passeriformes > Cotingidae > Cephalopterus > Cephalopterus ornatus. Next base: position 985,474 of record VZRE01001354.1, read on the forward strand.
ACATTTTCACTAAGAAGTGAAATTAAGAAGCCCACTAAACCAGAAATGTATCCACAGGATTGCTGTTCTGCTGAGTAGAAAATCCAGTGCATGATGGACATGGTGACCTTGGGCAGCTGCGGGGCAGACTCTTTGCATGGTTTTAAGGAACGTGGCCAATACTTGGTATTAATTTGCCCACCTACGGGCTACACTAAAGACAATCAGAATTGACATTATTTAACAAAGAGAAACCGGCTGCATAATCTCTATTTATATATAAACAGAGGCTTATTAATAGCCATTAACAAAAAAAATGAGATTACTGGCTGGAAAATACTTGGGGGGTTTTGTGACTTTGGCAAACTCTTGCAAATTATTAGCAGTATCAACAGTGAGTTTACCACACGACTGTAATTTCCCCAACTGATTGCAGATGACCAAAGCCACCAACGAACCACAAAAAAAAAAATGCTGTACCCATGTTAAACTCAGGAGCCAATCCATCCAGACACTCCTTCTCCAGAGGGTGAAAATTATGGTAACTCAGGAAGTAGGAGGAACATTACACACTGGGGACAAAGCTGGTCATCTCCAGTGTGCTCTTACGATCCTTACTCCAAAACCTGTCACCAACATCAATCTCAGATGTCAATGGATTTAACATCTCATTTTAACTCCTACCAATCTCTCACGAGACGGATGCAAGCTTGGTATAGTTGCAGTCCTAGCCGTGACCCATTTATCTACAGACCTCTTACTATAGCTAAAATATCTCACCCCTTGCCTTTGGCTTCCCAATAGGCTTGCTCCAGTTTTTGACAATACTGAGGTATAGGAAGTCGAGGTGCTTCAAAGACAGACAGACCCCACTGATGATGCTTAGAGGACTAGCAAGGTAACATCCCAAATGGAGACCTCCAGAATCCAGAGAGAGTTGTATCAGTCTGCTTAAGAAAACTGGCAAACAAAAAACGCTGGTTTAGGAACAATGAAGTCTGTGCTTGAGGCATCCAGGAGGAAACCTGGCCATTAAAGCTGAACAGCTTTTCACGTCATAAGGAGTGCTCAGAATTTCCCTACTAAAGAGTTAGCAGAAGAAGCAGAAGAGCAGGTCCTGCAGGTTTCAGTTCCAATCATGGCAAAAGTGCAGTCTTGCACTGTAAAACCCAACTCAGCTGCAGGAGAAATCATCCAGCATGGAGATGGATAACCAAAGCTTCCCCAGGGATCGTTCCTGATCCAACGGGAGGTAAATAAGCTGGAGGTCACTGCTGCCTGCCCAAGACCCATGATGGTCAAAGGGGTGAAGAGTAGTGTTGCTACCGCTCCAAAGTGTAACTCCAAAGCCTGGTAGCACTATTCACTGCATTGCCACTCTAGTCTTTCCTACTTCACACTAACGTCTTAGCTTCAATTTGGGCATAATGAGCGTCATTTACAAAGTGATACTATCACACCTGTATCTCAGCAATAACCTCAAGTCTTTTTTTAAAAATCGGGTCTTAAAACTTTCCCATTTTCCATCATTTAACTTTTTAAAAGCTTTGAATTTCCAACAAAGCGAAGAGAGTTTTTTTCTCTAAATCCCTGTCTTGTAACATAGCAACCACAAGCGAAATGAACGATATAAAGACATAATCATAATTCTGGAAAATCTATCTATTCCCAGTGAACATGAAAGCTACACATCAAGGATAAAAAGGATATAAAACATTGTTCTAGAACTCATGACTCAGTGACAGTTATGCAACAAACAAGTGCTCAATATCTTTCCGATTTATAGTAACCTCTTGGTGTCTTTAGTCTATGGGACTTATGCTCTTAGCTTTTACACAAGTTTTATACCTGTATATACCCATTCACTTTAATTGAAGTATCTCAAATTTATACCACAATAAAAGAAAATAGAATCACCTCCTATGTGTTTAAGCTTTTTAAGCACTTAATCCTTTCAGAGCAAACAACCAAAAGTAAAACAAAGCACAAAGCTCTGGAGTCTTACCTGCAGTTAACGTGGTTTATTTTCTTGCATTTAAACTATCGATTATAGTAGCCTTTGTAAACTTCAGTCATAAAATTAAAAGCCCTTCCCATCTAACAGCAAATTTACGGCTTTGCCACCTACCTCTGATGGGACCTTTAACTTGAAGCCTTGCCGTGGACATAGAGGTAATATTTAACAGAGCAGTTCTGAGACTTAAGGTATTTTTTTTCCTCTTTGGATCCTTTTAGGAGCTGGAATATCATTTCACCCATCTCTTTCTCTGATGAGTACAACTCTGCAAGTGCTGCCTCTTTATCTGCTGCTTTTCCATGTTGGAGGATGTAGCCCACAAAATGTACCTTCATTCACTCACGGGGTGCTCTCTGACCCTGCATTAAAAAACAGCCTCTAGAGCATCATGGGATCATTGAGTGGGTTGGGTTGGAAGGGATCTTATGGATCACTCAGTTCCAACCCCTGTGGCCATGGCACAGGGACACCTTCCACTACACCAGGCTGCTAAAAGCCCCATCCAACCTGGACTACAATGCTTGCAGGGATGGGGCAGCCACAGCTTCTCTGGGCAACCTGTGCCAGGGCCTCACCACCCTCACAGGGAAGAATTTCTTCCTAATATCCTCCCTAATATAATAAGAATTTATTCGTAATCCCCTTCCTTCTCCTGCTCAGAGACTTGTTCTGTTTCTGGTCTATGTCATTACCCATTTTCTTTGCTGTGCCTGCAGCACACATTTGAAAATTTTTGCCCAAAGAATAAAACTAAAGGAAAGGCCACTTGTCTCAAAACAAACCAGAAATTAGCCTAGAGTGTATTTCCATGAACTGGAAAAGTAAATACAAGTCTCACCTTAAGAAATTTTAAGACTAATCTGATTAGTCAAACACAAGAAAGAAAAAAGGAATGGCCTGTGTTGAGACCAGACAAATGAAGGAAAGAGCCTTTTATTTCTGCTACAGAATCTCCTTAAATTCATCATCTTCTTGTAAGGGGAAGAAAGAAAAGATAACTGTTTGGTAAGCCCCAGCAAAGCATATATTTAAGAGGGGAAAAAAGCATAATCTTTCTAGGTATTACACTGCAAAGAGAATATGCTCAAATAAGGAGAATAGGAGCCTCAAAGGCTTCTTATATTATTTCATAGGGATTAACACTTCATCCCTCTACAGCTGAAAGCCACTGCTTTCCAATCTGAGCTATTTCCACTAGCTCAGTCGCCAGTTTTTAAAGAGCAACACCAAATCACCAGGCTGTAAACTGTAATATGGACCAATAGTATCCTTCACCAGCTGCTGACACCTAAATAACATCTAAATGTTGGGCTTCTGTTCATTAATACAAAATTCTGGTCCCCAGAGCCTTTTGTCTGATAAATCCACAGCACATACTGCAGTACCACAAATGTTCATTCTTGCTTGTTTCTGTATATACGGAATGGAAAAATCAAAGTCTACTAACCAGGCACTACTGCAAAATTCTCCTCAACACTGCACAGTATGAGAAGGTCATAGCCTACCACCTGCATTTTGAGATATTACATCCCTAGAAATATCAATTAACTAAATACCAGAGTTGTATTTTTTAATATTTTTAGCTAAGTGGCTCTATTAACCTGCAAGTTTAATGTTATTTTTCGGAGCTGGCACATTAGGCAGCTTATTCCTGCTCTTGCAGATACTGCCCTGGAGGGTGTTGCCTCAAGGTATGGAGGCATGGAAGGATGGGGAAGGTTTCAGAGTTCACAGAGTCATGAAAACCTGGGCACAGCAGCAATACACTCAAAGGACAACAGACTTCCTTCTACAGAAAGAGTGGCACCTCCAAAAATTTATCAGTGTTACGCAGGTTCTCACCTTTTGGGCTCTCCTGGCTCTACACAACCGTTTGCCCTTCAGTAAAGTGCAATGTCAAAAAGTAGAGGTGAGAACGTGGGGACTCCCTGTTCACTCCCTGATTAAGTCCCAGCCAGTCTCCCCCAATCAGGTGTCACTGCACCCACCCTCCTGCACAAAATCAGCAAGACAATGTGCTAATCTATTGTCTTTGAAACTGATGTGCGCTGGGGCAAGAGCAAAAATCACTCTCTAAGAGCCTTTTCGGAGGATGTAATCAAGCAATAGAATATTTTTTTTTTCATACTTCTTCTCTTCTGCTGGCAGGGTGCATAAAAATGATCAGCATTTGATTTTGAATGAGCACAATGATACAGAGACACTTTTACAGGTGATGCCTTCCTAAGAAATATATCTTCCAAAGGCTTTATCGAAGGTTTTGGCAGTGTCTGGCAAAGCCCCAGAAACTCATGACTTGAGCACTGAACAGATCTCCTATTAAACACACTCATGCACAGACAGGGAGATTTGTCTGAATGCATATAAAATTTTATCAATCTCAAAGCATTTTACAATCAATCTGAAAAACAAGCCACACAAAAAAATCAAGCAGTATTTTATTTTCTTTGCAAAGCACACTATCAACCTCCCATACCAGCCTGGCCAAGCACAGTGGCGTGGGTTTGCAGACCAGAAAGGGGAGATCCTCTCCTTCTGCCAGAACAAAGATTGCCACAAAACAAACCAGCTCCCAAGGACTGCAAAGTTTCCCATTTCAAGAAGTACCCAGAGGGAAGCTGAGTAAAGTCCAAGCTATTACCTGTGATCAGTTCCCATTTTCCTTAAGCAGGACTGGGAATTTTTTTAAGGGGAGATGAAGAGGAATCATTAAATCTCACATAAAAATTACAATTCCAAAGCCATTAAAAGCACAGCCAGAGAGACCTTCCCAGTCTCTGTGCAGCTGAGGAAATTCTCTGAAACAGCAATCAGTACCAAAGCCCCTTCAGAGAACACGAGTCTCTGCTCCCAGTTTTTAAAATATGAAAATATGAACTCTAGTGGGTGTAATTTAAATTCATTTCTATATATAACTGTAATTATCGTAACAGCAATAACGACAATAGCAACAATTACAGGAACATTACTAACAATAAATAACACAACTAATCATAGTTAACAATGATCAAATCAATGATCTCTTAGACACAGAAAGCACCACACACAGTCCTTTCCATGCACGAACCAAACAATGAGGATGTGCTTTGCACAAGGCAAATCACCAAACAGGAGCTTCTTTACTTCCAGAAACTGGGCTAAAAGCTCTCACCATACCTGGGGCAGGGCTGCAGCAGCTCCTTCCCTCCCAAGCTGCAGGCTTCCCTCTCCTCCAGCTCCGGGCACGGCTTCCCAGCGCCCACGGCCACGCTCCGCACGCTGCGGCGCCGGCTCCGGAATCCTGGAGTGGGATCCCCCCAGCTGCAGGTCCGTGAGCAGGAGCTCCACGGGGACCACTCGGATGTCTCACAGTCTTTAGGGATGACACAGGACTTGGCGGTCAGAGGGACGGGATCTTGCAGGCAGAGGCTGCAACAAGAACACAGTACAACAGCTGAGAAGGTCTTGCCTAAAAAATTCCTTTCTTCTTTTTCAAGCCAAACCCCCAAAGAAGAAATCGCGGTCATTTTGGGCAAGTCAGAAGACCTGCACCAACAGGAATACAATGAAAGTCAGAGGAGCTCCAATACAGTGCACATAACACATTTCCAGCAAGCTCTGGGTGCGATCTTTCAGGATGAGCAGCTTGTAAAGTATTTTGAGTTTAACAGATGAGAAAGGCATTATATTTGCTCCTGTGTAGTTAGAATTTCAAAGTTTATCCAGAATGGAAAACAAAACCCAAGCTCAAGAGAAATAATGCCACTGGTAACCATTCCCACACCCTATACCCAGGATGAGATGTCCACTATTCATCCAATCAACCAATCCATTCTCAGCACGTCCTGTTGAGAAACTCTGCTCTTTTAAAAAATAATTAGTCCCACACTAATAAGAACAGTGTCAGTTCTGTGAGGCTCTTATCAAACACATGCTGTCAAACAAGGTTTAGAGCGTTTTCAAACCTGACAAACCACCAGAGATCCAGGAATGCTGCAACTGGGGCTGTATTTTGGGACTCAATTACTCCTGCTGATATCAGGACATGATCTCATTCATTCTGCAGCACACTGAGACACCACACAAGGCCCAAAATAACAAGAAACCAAATTCTAAGAGCTGCCAACTGTTGAGATTTGGTATTGAGATACAAATAACATTTTTAAGAGCTCCAAGGTTACAATACATTTTCACAATATAGAAAAGTATGGCAAATGCAGCAAATACTTTTGTGAGAAGACAACCCTGCAGAGTAAGGACACCATCCTTGCTCCTCTGTTTCTGTCTCAGCCAGCTGATGGCTCTCCTGCCCAGGGGGTGCTGGGGGAGACCCCAAATAGCACAGCTGTGGCTGCTCCACCTCACCCTGGCCAGAGACCAACCAAAGGGGCTGCCCCATCCCTGGAAGTATTCAAGGACAGTTTGGATGGGGATTTGAGCAACCTGATCCAGTGGAAGATGTCCCCGCCCATGGCAGGGGCATTGGAACTAAATGATCTTTAAGATCCCATCCAACCCAAATCATTCTATGACAATGGAGGGTCACCTCTCCTCCCCCAAAATGGGAGAAAAACCTTTCTTGTCTCGAAAACCTTGGATAGCTGAGGTAGCAGAGCACAAAAGGATGTACCGAAGGAGGACTGAGGGATGTTTGAGCAGAGATGCCACTGAAGCATCATGAAGGACAGGATGGGGCAGACAGAGACGAAATCCAGGGAAAAGAAATCACTTAGGAGAAAAGAAAACAAGATTTTCTGACTTCTGCATAGTGTTATACAGATCATGCAAACTGGCCTCTGAAATTAAGACCACACACGATGAAATCAGTGTAAACTCTAAATTTGTCTTCTCCGGCCTCCAGTTGCTTCTGGTCAAGCTTTTACCAACTGTAAGGAGCAAATGCAGGTACACTTAAAAGGTGTGAAATCCAGAGCTGCTACCAGGGAACCAGCCATTACCTCTCTTGTTATTACTTACAGCACAGTTTGACCAACCTAACTCCTTCCAAAGAAAATAGACTGGGGCAATCATTTCAGGATTGCCAGGGAGCCTCACGGGTGGGAGCAGAGAAGATAAAGGACATTCACTTGCTTCTCTAGCCTACAAATTGGTCTCCTTTTCACAAAGGTCAATAGGAATATTCCCACTGATACACATCAAGTTTGACTAGAACCTCAACCACCTGTAAAATACAGCATTTAGTGGCTTATATTTGTGCTCCAATGTAAAAACAGAAAAACACGTAACAACTTTTTGTCTTAATTTCTTCACCCAGAATAAAACTCATTCATCTCACAGGTGCTGTGAGGATGAATTTACTGAGGTTTATTTAAACAACTTCATAAAGTACAAACAGCCTGTGATGTTTGTAGACCCCTCGAAATAAAAATATTCTTGCTTACAATTTAAAAATGCTTCTCATTCCCCTATTACAAGTCAAATGCAACTGATTGCAAAGCTGCCTCTGGAACAAAACATCAGCTCTGAGGAACCAAGGACTGAAAAGTAATAATCATTCTATATGTATTTACTAACCCAAGGATTTTGAGTCTTTTTTTTGGAACATTAGGTTAGGTGCAGTCACATGAATGGTCACTTTGTTTCCCTTTCAATATTTTTTCAACAGGTGAGCCATCCGTGTCACAAACATTAACAAGAAGGAACAATTCCTGATTTTGAATAGATAAAACAGTAGCACAGACAAAACACTGTCCTAACTGATGGTACCAGAAAACTCAAGTTTATCTAAGAACACAGCACAGCAGGTAACTGATCTCACATTTCAAAGTGTGATCAAAACTCCCCATTCATACAGCAGTGCGAAAACCCAAATCCATTTTTGAGGTTGCACCACTGCAAAAGAGATTTAAGTCTTGCTTGATCTTTACTGAAACACTGAACAAAATGAAGCCTTTAAAAATCTGGTTTGGGGTCTTCCTTGAAATGTACATTGCTAGTCCCAATTCTTAGCCAGACAATACCTCCAACACCTCTCCTAATGGATTCAAACCTATGCTGACACTCTGGCTGCAAAAGCCACCCCTGTACAGAAATCAGCCCTGCACTGGCAAAAGTCTTTGCCAAAGGCTGAACAGCTGTTTCTGTCCCTGAAAATCTCTCCACCGCTCCTGCTATAAAATAAGATGGTAACTTTGTTGACCTCCAGGTGAATAAGACAGGGAGCTGGCAATTTCCATCCTGCTCAAGTAGGCTTTTGAGGGAGAATTACCAGCAACTGCCTAACAGAAGGAAAATTAATTAACTTGTACCTACTCATTCAGAGCATCCAAGTCAAATTAATTGTGACACCAAGCAACACAAAGGCAAATGTAAAAATACTCTTTTGCATGAAATTCAGACACAGCCTTTCATGTCACAGATGTATTTAGGACGATCTAATACAGATAAAGCCCAGACATGTGAGACACTTGCTGATCTGAGGCTGGAAACCAGACACGTATTTGTGCTGCTGTGGCTGTATCCAAACCCACAGAGAGAGGAAGCAGGTTCCAGAGACAGGTGATACTACAAGAGCCCTATTTTCAAACTAATTTTCCACATATTTATGTCTCAGGTTAGATCTTCTACGTGGCAGTTGATCTGGGAACTGTGATACAATAGGGTACTTACACTACTGATGTTTTTTTCTGTGTTACACACTTGGATTGACACTGTAACTCTACAGGAATTGTTTCCCTGTGTCATGGTGCCTGCGGTGCAGGATGGATCCATTAGTCAGCAGCAGCACGGAGCCTCAAGTGGCAGAGTGCCCTCTTAGCCTCTTGTGTACTGAAGAGGAATAAACCACTTATTAAAAAACCACAAAACACTCGACCAAGGGAAACCTACCCATGCCTCTTTTACACTCGCACAGTGCTGGAGCTACACACAGAAGAGCAGAGGGGGGGAGGGAAAGCAGCTCTGGGTACCAACCAGCTCCACATCCCTCCAGGCTGTTCCCAGGGAGCAGCTCTGCTCGTTTCCTCCATCTCCAGTCACACACACCCAGGAGACACAGTAATTGTGCAGCCCCAAGCTGAACCACACCACCTTTCTGCTCTGGACAAAAAGCAGCTCACAAAAAAATAGCACATTTCTCAGCAGCTCAGTGCCTTTGTGCTACATGCCCTACAGTCACAGAGCCGTCACATCCACTGCAAGGAACATGTCTATCAGCTGGAAAAAGGAGAGAGACCATCCAGGAGCTGTGCATCAGTAAATCAGGTTGGGCACAGCACAGAAATTACCCCTGGCTTCCTTTCCCAACCGTACCAATGCAATTCCTTACATTACAGGATGAGGCAGGTGGTTATTGTTAAACCTTTTGCATGGAAAGGATCATCTCCAAAATAATTTGACACACTAAGAAGCTGTCACCATGGCCATGCTGCTGGTACAAAGGCAGCACCCGGAGGACAGGGTACCACTTCTGCAGCCAGGCTCTCTCCCAGGACCTCAGGAAGGCTCCTGGGAAGTACCTTGTCTGACTGGGGAAAGTGTGTTCAAACCCATGCGCTGCAGGGCAAGACAATCCTGGAGTGAGGCAAGCCACGCTGATAACAACCCATTTTCTTTTTTTCTCCTTTTTTATCATCATCTCCTATTCTGTAATCAAGGACCCAGCCCTACAGGCTGCTGGAATACATGCTACCTGCTCTTTGCACTTGGCTAATAATATTAAGGTCTCATAATGGACACAATATTGCCATGTTTCCAACAGCATCAAATAACTTTTTTCCCTTAGAAATTGGCAATCAATGTTAACAGGCATACTTTTGAGGATTCCTAATGTATTTTAGGGACCTCCAAAGCTGCCAGGGGTATTCTGGGTACTGGCAATACCATATACTCAATCTGTGCAGCAGAGGTTTCTTTGGCAGAAGAAACATCAGCCTTTCTGCACCAGGGTGGTGAAGATGGGGAATATTTGCCTGCCATACAACTGACCGAAGGGAAAGGGAGCTGAGGGTCCTATAATCCAAACAAACATCAGTAAAGATGTCTAAGGCATGGTGTCTCCAAAACTTAATGCACCAGATCCTCTGCTTTAATTAAAAGTAAGTGCTGGCTTATATTTGCACTGCCCATGTAGATTCTGAAATCTTGGGGCTACAGAGGCAGCTGGATCCCATCACAGTTTGAGAACAGATAAAAACACAGCCATTATTGGACACTATTTCAACAATCATAGAATCAGAGACTTGTTAAGGTTGGAAATGTCCTCTAAGATCATCGAGTCCAACCATTAATCCTGCACTGCCAGGTCCAACACTAAACCATGTCCCCAAGCGCCACAACCACAAGAGTTTTGAACAACTCCTTCCAGGGATGATGATTCATCCATTTCCCTGGGCAGCCTATTCCAACGCCTGACCACCAAAATGTTACTTACGGAAATGAAAAAGCCATCAGTGCTCCTTTGTTTCACATGCTTTCAGTAAAAGCAAAGGAAACAACAGACAAAACTTTTGAAAAGAACACTAGAAAATAAAATCTCCTTCCTCTCCAACAGCTCTGGGATTTGTTTTGAAGCCTGAGCACTGAGGCTTGATTCCTACATCTGCCAGGAGGAATGTGAACATAAAACTCCTCTCCCAGATCGGAATCATAACCATCAAATAGCGTTATCACGGCACAGCATTTCCAGCTCCGGACTGCAGAATTTTGTATTCACCCAGAGAACAGAAGAATGTCAACACTGAAACTGCAAATATTTTTTTTCCTAAAAATGTGCAACAGCACAGTGGTTAAGCACAATCCACTAGGAAACGGATAATGGAAATTTAAATTACAGAGGCAAACAAAAGAGTTGAATGCTGCTCCACCTCTGCCTTGACAGATGGGTTGTCCCTTGACTGAGTTTGACCTGAATTTTCACGTACAAAGGCAAAGCAAACAGAAACCCAAATCCAACTCTATTATATCACTGTTATCATCTCAAATGTAAAATGAAGAGTTTAAGAAATATGTACCTAAAAGACTCCTAATCCAAATAATAATAATAAAAAAACCTCTAAAACTGTTTGATCCTGACTTTACCTCCTCAGTATGCTTAGTGAGCACACGCATCAGGTTGGAAAATCAGGTTACATTTATTTAGGACTTCAATGTCTAGCTATGGGCACTCACTTCACTAAACTGCAATTCAATATCTAACCTGAATAATCTTCTTTTTTTTAAATAAAAAAAGAAACAAACTCAAGTGCCTTTCCCTCATATTCAGTACATTTTTACATCTCTAATAAGACAGGAAACCAAAAACAGCAGAAGTTCTGGTATATTCATTCCTTCCAACTTTTTCAGAGGTTTGTTTTTTTTTTAATGCATGGAAGTGCTTATATTGGAATTTGTTACTGGATATGAGATTTAACACAAAATGGAAACATTTTTCTGAACTAAAATGAAATCTGAGTTCAATCTGAAATAGTGTGAAAAAGAATTCCAGCTTTAAAAAAAAATCAGATCCATAAAATCATCTTATTTTGATGTTATTCCTTTTATTTTCATGAATATAAGGTTTCTACACCAAAACCATTTCTGAGCAGAAGTGAACCTGTCTCAAGGTCTGTTGATGTTCTGCTGTTCAATTGTTGTCACTTCAGGTGTTTTCAGAAAGGTCTGTCACTCTCTTTCCTTCTCCTTTGCCCCTCTTCCTTCCATTCTGCCAATTGTAGAACCTCCAGACTGAAAAGATATTTCATCAAAAGCATCCCCAGCTCTGTTTCCCTGACACAGAACATCCAATCTTACACGTGCTTGTGCTCCTCTCCAAGTAATTCCTATTTACAGTTTTTTACATTTAAAACTGCTAGGATTTCTGCTTGTACCTTTAAGGCTGGTGCAGACACAGGGATCATCACAGGACCAATTATTTAAATTTTAAAAAACATCTTCCTTATAATGCAAAGGATTGTTCATCTCCTTCTGAGGGTTCACTGTAAAACCAGAGGGTCCTTTTTGCAGGGTTACATGGCAAACTTAAGCATCAGTAAAAAACTCTAAACAAGTATCAGGCACATTTCCTGCTGCTGCTGCCTCTTTCACAAGGAAAGGACACCCCAACTGCCACTCCCATCAATCACTTGTTAAAAAAGAGGTCAAAATGAATGTCCTGCCCGTAAACTGGCCTCTCCCCTTCTACTCTACTCCTGTGAAACTCCACCAGGAATACTGCATCCAACATAAAAAGGACGTGGATCTGTTGGGGTGAGTACAGAGAAGGGCCACGAAGATGCTCAGGCTTGAGCACCTCTGCTATGGAGAAAGGCTGAGAGTTGGAGTGTTTCAGCCTGGAGAAGCGAAGGCTCCAAGGAGACCTCAAAGCATCTGCCAGTACCTGAAGGGGCTCCAAGAGAGCTGGAGAGGGACTTTGGGAAAGGACCTGGAGTGACAGGACAAGGGGGGAATGGCTTCAAACTGAAAGAGGGGAAATTTAGATTAGATATTAGGAACAAATTCTTCCTTGTGAGGGTGGTGAGGCACTGGAACAAGTTGCCCACAGAAGCTGTGGCTGCCCTACCCCTGGTAGTGTTCAAGACCACGCTGGACAAGGCTTGGAGCAACCTGGTCTATGGAAGGTGTCCTGGGCCATGTCAGGGGCTTGGAATGAAATGGGCTTCCAACCCAAACCATCCTGTGACTCTACGATCTGTGGGAAGTGAATGCCTTCAATCTTTTAGCCTTCAAAAACCAGCCTGCACCCAAGGCCACCAAAATCCAATTTTTGGCAAAAGACTGTTCTTTCACACCAAGGAGTGTACCCTGTATCCTCTCCCATCAGGGAGCACAACAGCTGATGCTGCTCTCTGGCCTCACCAGCTGCTCTACAGCCCTGAAATTAGACACCAGTAAATTAAACAACCTTGATAATAAACTGGGCATCTTTGCCTCTGCATTACAAATCAGCAGGCAAGATGAGTATATGGCCCCTCTCCTTTTGAGGCCCTTGGCCAGCTGGGGGTGGTTTGCTGACCACTCTTGTTACCTGCCACTTTCCTCTAAGAATTGGGAGTGGTGGAAGGCAGGGTGATGGCAGAGCCGTGGCAGACCAGCAGCTCAGAGCCCACCACTGAAGCACGTCCTGGGATATCCCTGTCTCTTGCCCCAGTTTTCCAGAAATTTAATTTACACTGGTACTTAGTAGTGTCAGTAGAAATGGGAAACCTTGGCCAGGAAAATGCAGAAGCACAAACAAGGCACTTCTTTCCTGTTTTACAGCAGACACTTGGCTTCCTGCCAGACCCCACTACAGGGTTATGCAAATGCGTTTATTCTTCTTTATCAGTAGCCAAAATACCATCGCTGTCGTACAGCAACATCTGTAAGATCAGGCCTACTCTTCAGGAGAATAGCAGCAAATATGCTGCACAACAAAACAAGGAGAACACTACCAGGGGATGCTCAAAAGGAGTCACTGTCAAGGGTATTTGATGTCTGTGACACTCCAGCCCCGGGATTAAACACCAACTGGATTTTGGGCTGGATTTTTAGCTTTGAATTTTAGGTCCAAAAAAAGAAAGGAAAAGCGTGTGACTAGCTGGACGTTGTAACATGACGTGACCTTTTCTTCTCTACTCAATCAATGAGCTTTGCTCTTGTATTTAGAGTAAGAGTAAGGGATGGGTCAGGCTCAGCTCTGCAGTAAATCTGAGACACAAGCTCAGCAGAAAAAGACTGCCAGGAGGTGGCTAATGGAGCTGTACACTCCCCAAAAGGGGACTAGATCAGCAAAAAACCCAGAAAGGAGCAAGGAAAAAGACAGCTCGATCAGGGATAGAGTCACTAAAACCAAAGCTCCCAGCACCCTCTCCACTGTCATCCAGAAACTGAATGTATAACACAGCAGAGAAAACATTTATGGAAAGTTTCCATTCCCATTCTTACAGCAAATATAGCAGTGAGAGTGTGAAGGCAGAGCGAGTGAAATTTTAACAAAATCAGGATTCCCTTCCCAGAGCCTCTGATAAGGAATGAGATACAAGAGGCAGAACAGCTAACAAGTGTTAGCAGACATAAACCTGCTGCTGGTCACACAGCAGCATAAATCACAAGTGACTCCATTAAAGTCAAGCAGCTACATGAGCATAAAATCTGTATATTTAGAATCAGCATATATTTAGAGATGAGTAATAAAGTCAAGATGTTAGAAACCGCCGGAACAGTTCACAAAGCCTGACTTTCTTCCAAATGATAAAAAAATAATCCTTCCCTGGTTACAGGTGTAAGAGGAGCAGGTTAGAAAAAGGGTAGAATGTGTATTTTCACCTCGGTATGTGTGCAAAACCACTGTGGACATTAACAGGGGTAGGGAATTGGACATAAAATCTCTGCCATTTGAGTTTGTGCAAGCGCCAGGAGCTATGGATTGATTTCTGCAAAATTCAGGAGCAGCATTTTTCAAGAACTTCCAATATTCTTGAAAAACAGAACACAAGATCTCCAGCAATTTTGACTTTCTCAGAAGTCAATCAATTTCTCAGTCATCTGTAGCTACTGGCACCTGCCCAAATCTGACCTGAAGTCAAATGGTAGAGCCCAGATAGCTTAAATTTAAATGTGAGAAATAGAGAGAATAAATCTTTCCATTACTTGCTGCACTTTACTGTAACCTTCACATTGGAATTATAGCAAAGCAACCTACACAGACTAAGAGAAATCATTAGATAAAACATTAGATAAGGACAGAAATCAACAATCTCTACCAAAGACAGTCATACCAGTCACCAGCCCTCTATCAGCACCCAAGAGTTACATCCAGACAGGAAAGCTCCTCAATAAGGACAACAATCACAGGTTTGCTCACTGATTTCTTGCCAAATTATATCTTCTAGCAAATTCCCAAGGCCAAACTTTTCAGACTTATTTTATGCAGTGATGATTTGTAAGAATGAGGGAGTTTAAGCTGGTGCAATTTTAGCCTCTTCTGCCAAATATACGCAGTACATGACTGAGAATGAAACCCACAGCCAGGGCCCAGCAACAGCACAAAGTGATATATAATTCCATTTCCTCAAAACAACAACGAAACAAAAAAACACAAAAGAGAATTATTAAAAATATAAAATTAATTAAACAGTCACAAATTGTAGAAGAATGCCAAATCTTCAGCATATGCTAGAAGAGAATCAAATCAAGAAGAGGTCCATAAAGAAAACACATAAAAATTGCCATTTAAAGCTCATTTTCTGTGGTGCTGCCAGGCCGAGCCAGCGCTCTGCCCCACAAATCCTCTGGGGATGAACCAGAAGCCAGAGCCCCCTTACCTGAGCGCTGCACGTTTTCCATCGCTCCTAACACACCTGACCTGCCTGGTTTGGTAGCCGATCTCCACCTCCCCGGCATGGTGGTGGCGTTTAGAGCCGTGAAGTCCAGGCGTGCTTCGCTCTCCAGAGTCCGAACCCAAATCCCGCATGTTCCTCCCAGCCAGCTCGACGTCTTTAGGGTGGGGCAGCCAGCATTCACCCCACGAGCCCACGCGGAGGCTGTAAGTGTGCTCCTCCTCCCCGAGGGCACAGGCAGGAGCTGCACAGGCTCTGGATTCCGTGAGATTCGGGCACGGGGCACCCCCGTAGAGAGGGGGAGCGATGACCGCCCGCGTCCGGTGCTGCAAACTCCTGGCGCAGCCCGTGCCGCACTCAGACCAGCCGGAGAACTCGGACACGACGCAGTCCCGCGGGCAGGGCACCAGGCAGGCTTGCTCAGCCGGTGGCTGTGGCGTGAAATACTCACATATTTCGCTGGCAACCACGGTCCTGTTCAGTCTCTGGAGGCAGCGCACGCTCCGGCGCTGCAGCCCGTGCTGCGCAGTGACACAGGCCTCGGCTCCCACCTCAGCTCCAGCGGCGGAGACCAGCCCACACCTGTCCCATCCCGAAATCTCCCACTCAAACAGCTCCAGGTGCCAGTCGCAGACCTTAAAGCACCTCCTCTGGCTCTCGGGTTTGTGCTGCTGGTCGCAGTTGGCGTGGTAAGTCGTCCAGCCCTCCGCGTGGGTGCACCAGACGGCCCGGCTCCGGAGGCCCCCCGATCCGCAGTCACCTATGCACCGGCCCCAGTGACCTGAAAGAAAGAGGGTGTTGAGAAATGCCATGCAATGCTCCTCCCATGGATTTGTCCTGCTGCCCAACAGCAGATCCCAGAATCACAGAACGGTTTGGGTTGGAAGGGACCTTAAAGCTCATCCCATGCCAAACCCCTGCCATGGGCAGGGACACCTTCCACTATCCCAGGTTGCTCAGAATCCCATCCTACCCGGCCCTCAACGCTTCCAAGGATGGGGCAGCCACAGCTTCTCTTGGCAATCTGTGCTAGTGCCTCACCAACCTCACAGTAAAGAATTTCTTCATAATACCTCATCTAAATCTCTCCTCTTTTAGTTTAAAACCATTCTCCTTTGTCCTATCACATGTAAAAAAATATAAACCATATATAAAATATAAACCATACCCTGCCATATATTAAAAAGTAAGTAACTGCCAGCTTGTCTCTAAAATTGGTTAAGTGCTTCCTAAAGGCTGTAAGACATTTCTCCTCTCAGGGTACTTGCATCACTAAAGTGCTTGGAGAAACTTGGGGGGAAAAAGAAAAAGCCCCACAACACTTCAAATTAAAGGCAAGGCAGGCACATTTCTGTAGCAGTAAAATTCCTCCCAAAGCCTCAGGAAATACGACTACTTAATTATACTTGTACAAATTAATATAAAAATGATCATAAAAGAACAATCATCTAATAGGAAAAGAAAGTCGAGCTAGATAAGAGGAAAACAGTCTTAATAGAGCAATTAGTTAATGGAATAAACTGCACTGGGAAGCAGCTGAATCATCATCTGAAGGGATAAAACAATGTAGTTAAACGTGTGAAAATAAGAGTATATTCCTGATAGGACTTTGAAATGGAGGAAGTGACTTGGCATGGTACTGCAGGATGGGACCCACAGGGTGCTGCTCCGAGAGCGCAGCCCGACAGCAGAAAAGGCACCTCATGTGCATGGACTTCAAATCACTCTCAAGGTACATTGAGCAAGTAATTTCCACTTGCAGTATGTGGCACTATAAGAGGTGGTTAAGCCAGTCATTCAGGAAGAGAAATTAAACCAAAATAAAACCCAGCAATGTAATTTTCAGTTCTGGAGCACGTGAGCACACACATGTAATCGTATGAATCTTACTTGAGGATTTGCAAGAGAACACAATCAGACAAGGCTAAATAGAAAGATTTGCCTATGAAAATATTATTCGATAAAAATCCACCAAGTCAAAAAAATAATGAGGGCTATAAAGCACAAAATTGCTGGCAAACTTGAAGAGCAAAGGTAGAGAAAAGCACTCAGGCCAAATCTTAACTATTAAAGGGATTTTGATGATCATCTCAAGGGGGTCTCATCTCATTCCTAAGTTTAAAAACTTTCCAATACCTCATAAAAGAGCCATTTTGCTCAGTACAAACACTGCATACATAATTCTTGCTTGAAAATACACTGAAACTGCCCTTTTTTTTTCTTTCCAAGGCAGAAAATGAACTTGCAACAAATGAGTCGATTTATATTAAGCAATGCTACTCTAGTCAATTTTTTTTTTAAATTGATTTTAAAACTACCGGAATCAGTTGCATGCTCACACTACAAAACCAAACGCACATAAACCCCAAAAGCAGTCCCATAACAGCTGCAGTTATAATCCCAGGTATTTCATTCAGCCGATGGCGGTTTCGTTGGCAATCCTGTTGTTCTTTCTCCATGAATAGAGGAGTTGATCCTCCAGAGCCAGGGGCTTGACATTGTATAATGAAAAATGAAAATAAATAAATAAAAATGCCTGGTCTTTTTTTCATTGTTAAGAAAGGAGGAAAAGTAAATAGGAACTGGATATAGACGAGCTTCTCCTCCAACAGATCCCATGCTCTTGGCATGTCCCTCCTGCGGGAGGCTCCTCCTGCCCCATCCTCTGGGCCAGGGCTGCAGCTCTGCCCTCGGTCAGGCGCCTTCTGCCTTGGTGGGCAGGCTGAGGCAAGAGGGGTTTGCAGGGCCCTTAGGGTTTAGACAGCTCCAGCTTTTGCTGAGTCCTTTAGGATACGTGAAAAAAAACTTTGTCCCTTTTATGCCTCCGTCTCACACCAAAAGCCATCAGCCCAAGGTAAGGACTCAGCTGTGACACATTATCTTGAATGGGAAAAGGGAGCATCACACCCTAGTGTGCTCTACAAGCTGTCCTACAATAAGGACAGGCCTTCAACAGAATCTGATGTCTTTAAAAACTCAATATTTAAAAAAAAAAAAAAAATTAATCTTTAAATATGCTTTTGAAGTCCAGTTACAGGAAAAGGTCCACTGACGATTTAAACGTTCGTCCTTGATACTTCACCTTGATGTAACAGAATATTCTTATTCTAACGTCCCCAAGATTCAAAACCAGATTACATACAAACTGTCATCTAAAAATAATAGTCAAAATTCAAACTTCAAGTAGAAGGTGGCTTTTTGTTAGCAGAGAAAAGCAACTATCACAAAGATTAAGCATTGCAACCTAATTGTATCATGAGCTTATTTATTTCTCTGAGACGCTTCAGCAAAGGCAGCTTAGTTTTTGGAGATGTGGAAATTTCAGTGCAGGAAAAGCTTGGTTTTCACCAACTGTTTGTTTTTAAAGCAAAAATTCAAGAATATATTGTTTCACTTCAGAACAGTATTTTGCTCATCAATAGGACCTTGAAAGACGTTACACCAATCAAGCATTTACTACCTATTTCTTAGGATAGAAAATTCATTAAAAATAGCATTAAATCCCCAGATGGAGTAATACAAGGCAGCTGTAGCAGAGGACTGGCCAAATCTCACTCATCAAACCCACCACTGCTCTTTCCCTACTGCACAGAATGGGTCTCTTTAGTAGTTTTTTTACATTTCTGGGTGCTGCTCATGAACTACTCTATGGAACAGCTGCAGATTTACCACCCCTCACATTAACAGGATAGAAAGACAAGCAGCAGAAGCCAGAAGCAAGAAGTGGCCATTATTTAATGTCAGATGTGAATTTAGAATGAAAAATTACCAAAAAAAAAAAAGTAAGCAAGGACTAGTAAGTAATTACGCTGTCATCAGACATATTACAATTTGCAATTATTCTCTGGCAAACATGCTAAAAACAGAGCCTGCTCTTGGCATAGCAAAAGAAAAAAAACAGAAGCATGAAAAATAAGGTTAAAAATCAGATGAAAAACCCATTACTATAGATTTTTTTCACTTCCTGACAATCTCTTCAGGATATGGCAGTAAATTTATCCACAATCTTTCACTGCTTAGTTAAATATCCTGTTTAGTAGTTAAATGAGAAGGATGTAAATACTTCCTAGTCAATAGCCTGCTTTGTAATTAGAATTTAATTCTTTTTAGAAGGGTCATGTTAAATTCACACTTTTCCCAAAATAAATCTGAGTCAATTAAAAGAAACATCTCAGCACAATGTGAATAATAATATTAACTACATTAAAAACCCACTGGAATTTAGGCATCAAAAGCCCGAACTTCAGAAACATGCTTTACAACTCCCCATCTAGAATGAGAGGCCACTGGTAATTTAAGCAGAAACTAAATAAAATTAAATAAATTTCACAGTGATCTGTCTGTAGAAAGTACAAAACGATGAAGATAAATGATAGATCATCTGTCTCCTATCTTTTGTAACCTAATCAGATACTGGATGGGTGTTTGAACTCATCACAGCAGGACACAGATGGGAGAAAGAGTCTGTGGATGTACACGGAAACAGGGAGACTGCAAGCTGGATGTAAGAAAAAACTTCATCACTGTGAGGGTAACCCTGGGAAGAGGCTGCCCTGAGAGACAGCAGAATCTTATCAGTGGAGGTTTTCAAGATCTGACTGAACAAAGCCTGGTGTGAATTCAATGCTGAACGTGTTCTGTGCAGGAGGTTCAACCAGATGACCTCCTGTGTCCTTTCTGACCCGAATTACTCTGTGTAGGAGCATCTAAATGAAAGCAAGGCCTTTGTCCAATAGGATGCCATAAAAAGCTTCTCATTAACAAATACCACCGAGATCTGCAACATGCAACAGCACAAATAAATCCATTAGTCAGCCAAACCAAAGAGAAGGTCAACCAAATCACCACTTCCAAAAATGAGAAGTCAAACGAAACTTGCTTGGCTTGCACAAAAATTGTAACAGACAGTGGGGTGTCTTTGTTTACAGAAAACTGAGAAAAAAGACATCCTACTGTTTCTTACAGAACATCTATAACACTACAAGTAAAGACATGAAAGGGATTAATAAATCAAGACAATCTATTAAAGAAAAACTACACATTGTTCTGTTTGCCATCCTTTATCAGCCAGAAAAGAGTACTGTACTATCATCCCACACAGCTTCTCTAATCCCTTTCAAAACATGCAATAACACAGTAATTGTAGTTTATTTGATGCAGTGCACACTGATCTGCTTTTCCTGCCTGCAAGACCTACCTACAGCTACATCATAATTAAGTCTGAAAGGACGCAGTGACATCTGCTCTGTGCCACAGGTCGCATACACATAAGGCAAGCAGGGTATACAGACAATAATTACATCTTACAGACAAAATAAAACACCACTAAACATCAAAATTACACAAGGAATCCCAGTAAGATCTGCTTAGTAAGTACGTTATTGCTTAATAAGGCTTGCTAGAATAATTATGCTCTGGTTATTGTGACACTTAGTTTAATCCTAACCATTATACCCTTGGGGAATTCATTCAACAGTCAGCATCTTCCACAATGATTCTGTCCCTGATGCTATGTACTGATTTGCAAACTTAGGACAAGATCAGCAATCAGTAAAATAGAATATTGTGTCAGCAATTTATATTGAGTAACAGATATGTTCACATCTGATACATAAAACAGTGAAGGAACACTGAAAAAATTAATGGACAAACACTGGAATAGTCCTATTTTCTACCCATTTTTACCTTCTCTTCCACTTTAAGTATCAAATTTAGGAGCAATTGCTCTAGACCTTAAAAACTTGTTTTTAAACTGAACTTCCTAATTCTCATACATCATTAATAGAGACAAAAAACTTTATTAATCCCTGAGCGAGGAGTAACTCCTCCAGATGTGATGTAACTCCAGATGTGTGGTAACTCTACAAGATCGCTGCAGCGTCCACTTTATTGAATATTTCTGCTTCAAACATCATAACCTCTCCAGATGTCATTCCAGCATCCTTCCACCAGAGCATGGTCATGGGAAATGCAAAGCTCCAACTCAGCTTTAACAACTGACTCAGAGAACAAGGGAACTTTATTCCTGATGGCACTACCCCTAATTAATCTTGATTATTAGCAATGAAGGCAAAAAATAAGTTCCACTGAATATGTTTCCTCAGAATAACTGGTTGTTTTATGAGAAGTTTTTTTATTAGATTTATGTAATTTTAATGTAATTTTATGAGAATTATGCATGTTTTATGGGACTTGGACACACATTTCTTTATTATGAACCAAACTCTTAAAGATCACAATTCAAAGACATTCAGTATTGTGCCAAGAAAAATAACTTAAAAGATTCAGGCAAAGATCTTACAGTCAGATCTTTTTTGCAGGCTAAGGGGACCAGGTCTATACAGAGTCTAGGACATCGGATCTGATATGTCTCCATATTTTATATTACAAAGTAATGTTGTATCGCTGTAGTTGGCAGAACTGCCCCCTCCTTCCTGTCTCCTTGCCCTTCATCTACTGCCACATCTCAGCCAAAACACAGCTTTTTTTCCTTGCCTGTACTTAACTGTCTCAATTATTTTTCTATTTATTATTAACAGCAATTCATTAAATCACTCTGTACTATAATCTGTATGAAAGATTCTATACAAAAGACTATTGTTCTATTTGCAGTGCGTGTCACACAGGGCATATAAAATTCCTCTGATTCCTGGGATTAATTTTAAATACTTGCAGCACTTTTTTAAACTTTCATGACCTACACAAATGAGCAATTCAGCAGCTTAGTTATTCATCTTATTTTAGATCTGAATAAATGTGAAGTTTAGTGACTTAAAGCCATGCAGCAGTTTGTTCCAATTTTACATTTCAAGTTTTTCCCTTATTATCCACATGCTGTAACACTCAAGACACACTTCAGCAAGAAAGACATTCTGCAGCAGACTGTAATGAACAGTGCTGTTTATGAAAATGCAGTGATTTACTAACCCCTTGGCACTGGAAGGCAGGACTTCCCAACATTAAGCACTAATGTAAACGGCATTAGCTGAGCTACTCAATCATGTGCCCACACCCTGGAGACAACCCAGGGAAAAATATTCTTTTCTTTCAACTCTCAGTTAAAAAAAAATAGAAAAAATAGAAAAAATAGAAAAAATAGAAAAACCCCACACATTCCAAAACATTTCTGTAATTCTCATCCAACACATTTTGAGGGTTTGTAAGACCAGATTTCTTGCCTTGATAGCAGCGGGTGTTAGGAGAGGAGTCCATAATCTACACAGACTTATGTATTCCATAGAAACAAAAAGTATAAATAGATGTTATCAACAGATTACAACTATGAATAAACTATGAGTAATGCATATGAGATTAAAAACACCTCAATACTGGATTATAGACAGCTATAATCAAACTCTGGCCTTTTCAAAATTCCAAACAGCTATGAAAACCAATTCCTTCTAAAACATAACAGCCTTTATGAGATGCTTGTAAACATCACCTTAAGAGAAAAAGAAATGTTTCTTCAGTCACTCCACCCTGACTTTGGGTCTTATAATCCCCAACAGGAAGTGTTATTTCCCAGAATCAACACAACACAGGTTTTGCAGCATCTCCTATAACACAAGCCAGTTTACCAGTGGGGAAAAACATGGGCACTGGACATCCATCTCAGCAACACCTTCTTCTGATCCCCAGCCTGCCCCCTAGTTATACTTCAACCTTCCCCCAGGCCCGTGGGAAAACTCAAATCCTTTCAAGCACAGTCAAGCAAGAAGTTGAGGAGGTCTGCACTGATATTTGCAAGGAAGCAGAAGGAAACTTCAGATATTTGTGAATGGGGTTATTTCTTATTTTCCTCCAGGAACTGGGAGATTCAGAAGGTCCTTAAACCTTCTGCATTAACACCAGCAAGCCTTGCATAGGGCTTTTTCTGTTTTTCCATATTCTGGCTTCCCCCCGTTGCCCTTCACCCAGGCACCCTTCACTCCAAGATATTTTTCCAGCATGGAAAGCCCAGGTTTAACCCAGGTGCATGTTCTGCTGACAGTCCGGCTGGGATACACTCAGCTCTGTAAGAGTCTCATCCACAAACCTTAGCAAACAACATCAAGATCAGACAATAATGGAATGGTTTGGGTTGGAAGGGACCTGAAACACCATCTCGTTCCAAGCCCCTGCTGTGGGCAGGGACATCTTCCACTAAACCAGCGTGCTCCAAACCTGATCTAACCTGGCCTGGAACACTTCCAGGGATGGGGCAGCCACAGCTTCTCTGAGCAACCTTTGCCAGGGCCTCACCACCCTCACAGGGAAGAGTCAGCGACAACAGAGAAAATTGGCACTAATGGACTCCTGAGGGAATCACAGCAGGAAACCCACTGCCAAAGGTTCGCTGCTCTGAGACAGGCCCCGGGTGGGACAGCTGGGGGGAAGCACTGGCAGTGGTTCAACATCTGCTTGCTATTCCAGCTCCAAGACACAAAGAGAATTCTTATTTTAGTTCTGCAATAATTCATTACCTGGCAAACACCAAAGACAGAGCCCAATGCTTCTTCCAAACCATGACAACTGAGGTTTCTAATTTTCTTACTCTTTCATGAAGCTTAAATTATGTTTGTTCATTGAAATAATAGCAAAATATACAAATTGTTTCAGAGAAAAAGTTGTGAAATAATACAGCAATCTGCACACCTGCAAAACCTTTCTGAAGTATCCAAATTTACTTCCCATGCACATAATCACAGAAATAGGTGCATGCCCCTTCAGACAGCATTTTAAGGGAGAACTATAATTTTTCTGCTCAGCTCCAAACTATTCCCAGCTTACATATTTTATAACTCACAACAGCCCAGAAGCCAACATATGTTTCCAGCTACTACAGCAATCAATATGCCATGGGAAAGGAATCGGAATCCAGAGTTGCACACTAAGTCTGGCTGGGGTTAAACGGTGGAGTTGCATTCCCTGTCCCTCAGCCTCCTGCAGAGCTGGTGTGCCCACACCTACAGATATCCTGTTACCTTGGATGTTCTCCACCTCTGGTGAGCCCCAGCTGGGGCAGACCCTCTCCCTTGCTCTGGAGCAGAAGCAGGGCTGCCCAAAGCTCTTGGAACAGAAAAGGCAGATGGGTAAAACTCAGACACCATGTACTTCTAGAGAAATACCTTCTCAACTGTATGGGCCAGCCACTAATTATTCTTGATGAGCACTACAGAAGAGCTATACAATGGGCAGGAGTCCCATGGTGCCCTACTGCTGCTAATTAGTGTTTCTGCAAAGATGGAGAACACCTATGATAACAATTCCCTGGCAACAGCATAATTAATTCATGTGAAAAGTACTATTTTTAAATATGTGCACCATCAATTTTATAAAAACCGGACAGAGGTTATTGTAGAACTCTACAAACTACTTTTACTGGGCATTTTCCCTTTATTTACAGTCCATTTTTAATTATCCCCCTTTCAATTATTTATAATTAAATTCCTATTTACTCTAGACACTCTACTCCATATTCTAGGGAAGAAGTGTTTTGGAAAAGCATAATTCAGTGCATTGTTTGTAAATAGCTGTGGAGGAATAAACCATATGAGCAGCAGTGCCAAAATCTGGACTGATAAGTGTTCTCCAGCAGTAAATCAATCTGCTCCTCTCACAGACACCGGGAGCACCAGCTGCTGGCAGGAGGAGTGGCTGAGGAACGAGCAGTGGCTCATCAATCCAAAAGGGCCAAAGAGTTTAGATTTCCAGACAGTGTACTCAGGATTAAGGGCTTTAACACGCAAGTGGTTTACAGTTCAGGAAGGAAGGACAGGCATATAGCACACACAAAACAAAACAAAACAAAACCAACAATAACAACAACACAACACTAACCAACCAAAAAAGAAAAAAAAAAAAAAAAAAACGCTAAACCCAAAATACAAAAATAAATTCGATTTGGATGAGATGAAATAAAATAATTAATGTAAAAGGAAAGCAAAGACAAAGACATTAATGTCCTAATTGAAATAAACTCCCATCACATCATGAATTTTGCTTCCTGACTGTGAGGTCCAGAAGAGCAGAAAAACTGAAAAACTTCAGTTTGCACCCAGGGAACTTGATCACATTACCTCATTCAGGTTTGCAGGTGTTAAGAAAAATCTTGGGTACCTTGTGCCAAGAATTACAAAATATAAGTAAGCACATCATATCTGCATGAGTATGTGAAGAAAGAAAAATCTCCATCCCATCTGGAGGCAGATTTTGCCAGGCATTGTTCCAAATGACTGCACATGCAGGTAAGTGAAAGCAAAATATGGTCAAATTAAGACCTGAGCATCAGGTCAGACTGAGATCCAGGGATCTTATGAGGAGGTTGTATTATCCCATGGTGCTTTTGAATTTATTTTATTTTAAACTAGACATGGAGAGCAGGACATGGTACTCAGCTACACCCCATCCAGAGCATCAGTGCTTCCTCTTCAAACCCACCTCCCAAACAAGAGCGACAAAAGCTAGAACCAGGGCAATAAAGCATTACAACATTAAAAGCAATTTCCTACTAGTTTTACTTTTTAATTTAGTTTTTTCCTATTCCAGCCGTGTTAGATTCTCTGGAGCAAAAGCCAGTACCGCTCTAAGGATGAACAGAGAAGAGCATATCGTGGTTTGGGCAATAAACCTGTGTCAGTCCCTTCACTGGAGCCCAAGCACTGCCAGTCCTGCAGTGGGCAGTGCCAACCCACCGTCTGGGGTGGGAACAGGCACGTTCCAGGGAAGGGGCAGGGTTTGGGTTGCTTTTTTCAATACTTACTCTGCTGAAACAAAGAAAGCTGAAAGTAATTTAAAGTAATTTAAAGATGGAAGTGTTCAAATATCAAACTGCACCCCAAAATTACTTAGAGATCAGTCTTACCGGACTGGTAGATCTTCACTACCTTTGTGGCAGGTGTTTTGCTCATGTTATTCTGAATGTATTGTGGTTACATATTTCTGAATAGTCCTCAGCTATCACTGAAATACTAACACCTTTACTTGTGTTTTCACAAGCTTCAGCACAAGGGATAAAACCACCTCCTTTTGAATATCTATCCCAGAAATGGCTTTGCAAGCACAGCCCCATGTTTCTTTCCAAAGCCACTAAGAGATGTGGCAGGCAGCATTCAGGTTTTCTGCTAGGGCTGTTTGCTGAGCAGAGATGAACAATTTTGAACTTGGAAATCTGGTCACTCGTGCCGTAGAAGGCCATACTCTGATTTTTTGAAGTAAAAGGATGATGACATGGAAAAATATCAGTTCCAGATGCACATATGCTGCACGCAATTTGACATCCAAACATAAGCATCTGCTTCCACACCGTCAGCCCACACTTAGCAACTGAAGGTTTTTTGGAAACAAACGTTCTTATACATAACTAATCATTTAACAAGGGCTCAGAAAATGCAGCCCTTAATAGATTTAATTAACAGGTTAATGATGTGCATAGCATGCATGCTCTCAAAAGCAAAGATTTTCACATTAAGCTTGTTTCTGTTTCACAGAAGCAGCTTTCTGTAGAATATCTGTGCTAATGTAATTACACATCTGGTACTTCTGCTGCTTTCAATTGCAGAGATATTTATAAACAGTGCTAGTAATTTGCACAAGAGTACCTATCTTTTCTAATGTTTTGCACTACAAATAAAGATATTTGCATGAAAATTCAACTGCAAAGAGTTCTCTTTTGTACCCCTGAGTAGTTCTAACGAATACATAAAATGATCATTTAGCCTGCAAAATAAATCTAGCACTTACACTAATGTCATGACTGCCTGGGAAACCTGCATAAACTAAGCCTGCCTCAAGTTCACCTTGATATAAAGAGGTCAAGTATAAATTTTTAGGTAGTTTTAAATTAAACATCAGCCCTGCTAATCATCTTTGGACCACTGTGTCACCACATGGCAAAACTAATGTTTTAAAATATAATTTCTTGGCAATGTTCATTTATCACCCTCACTGTAACTGCAAAATGATGGAAAACCAGGCCAGAATAATGGAAATCACACATTATCTCTACCAGTATTGTCAAGAAAATGCAGTGGTTATTAATTTAAATATGCCTCAAAGAACGATCGCAACTTCAAACACGATTCAAGAAGATAAAAAGCCATTCCTGCCTCAAGCTGCTTTCAGTTCAGTTTAGGTCATATTTAGGTTCATCATGATAGCACCTGAAATCCCTCAACTTACTGACAGAAGATGCTGCCACCCCAGTGTTTAATCAAAGGAGAGGATGAGCCCAAGGCCCTGACGAGTGTTACTGAAAGGAGATACTATCAAAGGAACCTTCCAACACCTGCTCAAGCTCAGCTATGGCTGCATGGGAGAAAAGATAAGCCAAGACAAATACCTTTCCTTCACATTTTAAGGCACATCCGACTAAGAAAAATCATAAATTATTTAATAAAAAGAAAAGAATTTATGTGTGAATGTGCACAACGTGCATAACTGATGTCAAATATATTCATACACACATACACAGACATATATATACATGCCATGAGATATTTGTATTCTGATGATCCCACTTTGCTCACGTTTTGGAGTCAATCAGTGTTTTAACGCTCAGGAGCACAGGAGACACTTCCCACAGGAAACACTTTCAGTGCCTTGGAGGTCATGATGGAGAATGTGGATACTTTTTAAAAGGAGATAATGACAGGAAATGGACAGAACACCAAAACCTGGTCATCTAATTACTCCAAGGCCCCTGACAGCAGCCCAGACAGACAGAATGAGGAGTGATTCTGGGGAACAGGGCAATGAAAACACTTAGCTAATAACCCTGAACCACAGAGCTCAAATGGCTTTTAGTTTTGCTGCTTTTATATAAGTAAGCTGTTTCCATACAAACCAGCTCATTAACAGGCCCCAGCAGGTTCATTAACCAGTACATGGAGATTCAGTATCACCATAAGAAAACAATAACTGCTACAGAAAGAGCTTTTTTGAGAAATGGAGTGGGATACCCGGTCTCTGCCAGAAGGAAATCCACCTCCTGGTCTTCTCTCCAGGTTTAAAGAACTACAAAGTTCACAGTAAAGTTGGTGTAACCACCCACCAACTGCAGCATTAGGAAATCTGTCTACACCCTCAATGGTTGACAACACTCAGCTGTAGAAATACCAGACTGGTAGTTCTGTGGAATAAGAAAAATTGGCTATTCCTCTAAGGATACTGACGTAACTGCTCTTAATTGAGTTTTAATTCCACTGGGCACGCTTTAATTCAATCAAGTCACTTGGAAACACACTTCTATTATAAATGTCTATTCCTTTCTTATGATTGCCATAATAAACTTTACTCAGAATATTCTGAAGTAAATAAAGCCAATCTGATTTGAGATCCCTTTAACAGTAAGCCATATATTTTACAAACACAAAGAGAAATGACTGGTCAAATGGCAAAAATCAATGAAGAAAAGGGAGCTGAGAAAATGCAATCCATATTCATTATCTGTTTAAAACATTTACAGTCTTTCCTATCTGAAGTTTAGAAATTCAAGATATTCATCATCTTTGAAAATTAACCTTAAATGACTTGTATTCCTTCTCAGATGATGCAGAAAGATTTTCAGTTTACATCTAATCTTGATACTACCGCAGATACAGAAAGTGGCTTCCAAAAAGCATAAACAGAAAGCACGTATATGGCTAATAATCTGCACAGACTTCAGGTCTTTTTAAAACAAAAAAGAAATTTACATTTCTTCAAACAATATTTACTGTTCCGAGGATGTGGTTTTTTTAAATCCTTTCTTATACTAAAACCTGTTTCCTAAATTTAAACTGTTTCTACTCTGCTGCCTTAAGAATAAAGGAGAGGAAAATACCTTCAGGACCTCTGAGCCTAGTCACCGGTAGGGTAACGTAGGCTGTAGGTTCTTCTGCTTAACGGCCAGTTAGGTTTGTTGTTCCATCACTCTTCTCAAAGCACTTCACTGTACCATATTCCCATTCTCCCACATATTCTAACTTAAACCTATAAAACAATCCTGACAGGCAAACTAAGCAACTAAATACTTTTCCACACTCACTTTTACACATGCAAAAATACATTATTAACGATTACTTAGTCAATGCTTCCATTTATCTAAATTTGTCTGGTTACAATAGTTGCTGCCCAAAGAATTTTGCCCTGATAATGACGGATGTGTGATCACACACCATATCCACACCACAGCCTTATTTAGTTCCACATGCCATCAGTATCCACTGGACTATCAAAGCAGAAGCTTCCCACCATGTGTCCAGACAGCCTCGCATCAAACTTTGCAGTAAAACAAGAGAATAAAATAGTCCATAAATATGGACTTCTGCATATTCCTGTACCTTCTTGGCCCTTCAGGACAACTTCCCACAGGATCCTATTTCCCTGAAGAAATTAAAATCCATGCTCCCAAGACCAGGGAAGGAGCTCCAATTCATATTCCCTCCTTGCTTCCCTCAGAATCCTAAACTCCACCATCCTGTGGACCAACCCACTTCCCATGGTCAAGGCTCCTGATTGCCACCCTCCTGATCAGTCCCTCTGTACCTATGCATCACCCTCCTTGCACGTCACCACCTCAGTTGGCCTCTCCAGCACCTGAATACAGACAGTGTAGAGGAGCAGAAGCAGGGAATGACACATTGTGGGATGCAGGCTGGCACCGGAGACCCCAACGCTACTGAAACATCACCAGTGGTCAGTCAGGGAAATAGACACCTGGAAATGATTGAGGGGGTAAAATAAAAACTAACATGGACCAATAAAGAAGGAGGGAGGTGTAAAACTGGGGAGAAACAACTCCTTGTGAATCCTACAGAGAGGAAAAAGAAACCATCAACATGAATATCATATTCCTCCTAGGAAAAGATTCCAGATACTGACAATCCATCACCTCCAGGATGAAAACCCCAACTTAGGACACATGGGAGCAAGGTGACATTAACACTGGGAAAGGTGTACAAGGTGAGGTTTGTGTGTGTAACAACTTGAACTGCATTACTCTTCTTCTCTGTAATGATTAGATCCAGACTAATTATGATTGCCTTCTTAGGGTTTCAGTTACACTAACATTAATTAATTGGATACACTTATCTCTTCCTCCTTGCCCAAGTTTACCTTATGACATTTCAACTCATATTAGAGATGGACTCTCCTTCTTAGTCCACAGAGATCTGTGTATTTTCATTCCTGCCACTGCAACCTCAAGTCCTGACAGGACTCCAATGAAACAAGACAGTCCAGCCTGAGCAGAGACTCTCCCAGAATGCTGGGAACACACAAGTGCCTGCTGTAATGCAGCATATTCAAATAGTGAGTCTCAAGAATAAATCAGCTCAGACATTTGTGTAACTAGAAATAAGGATGTTTTGCATCAGCCCTCATAGGAAGATTCTTCACATTTATTAGGTACTGCAATGCCTTGGAAAAACAAGTCACTACGTCTTTCTGACTGCAAAGTTCAGAGTCTTGGGTATTGCAACAGACCAATTATTTTCAAATAATTTATTTAATTTCACATGTAATAGCTGAAGAACACTATGCATGTCAAAGACACTTATTACAGAAACTAATTATTTTTTTTAAATACCAACTAATTTGAACATTTTATAAACGCTTCCTTAGATTAAAGCTGCACTAAAGCCCTTCTCAAGTTTCATATGTGAATAAACTCATCCATAACAACAACTCTGTAGGGCTTTTTACATTCATTATTTATGGACAAACAGATTTTCCCCATCGAAACTTTGGCGAAGCTTGAAAACACCTTTTTATGGTCACCCTAAAAAAACTCCAAAATCATGCAATTATAATGAAACTGCTTATACAAGCTACATTAAAATATTAACTCAGCATCGAGTCTATAGATAAATGGAGCACAGCAGCAACAACAGCATATGCCACCAGACCAAGAGGGATTACAGCATCCAACAGCTGGACCATTAGAACAAGTCACCGGGTGCCAATCACACTGATACAAAATAGGGGGGCTTTACTGATCACCATGCACATCCTTTGCCCCAGGGAGGAGGAAGAACAGCTGCTATTTCCTGTAGAAGCGTTCGTATTTCCTCTCTTCAGGAAATTCAAGCCCCAGACAATGAATTGGTTGGGTAGGCAGGAGAATTCATTTTCTTCCAGTCTGCTTCTACGTATGTGTTTGCCAGCTCAAGGAGAAAAACACTTCCACAAGAACACTAAATATCTGTCCCTACAACATCCACGTTCTTCTCTTAGGGGGT
>VZRE01001354.1:1016929-1107939 GCA_013396775.1 Cephalopterus ornatus
CGTTCTGTCGTGATGGGGTTAAGAGGGCCAGGACCAGCAGCCACTTGACAGAGGCACCCTTGGCATCGTTTTCCAAAGGAGAAGAGGCCCAAACTCTGAATCATAACACCAGCATCAATTCGAGCTGACCAGACTGAGTCCACGTTCCTACACCATTCCTCGCTTATCTCTGTACTACATTTTGGATGTCAAGTTAATTACTAAGTTTCATTGATGAACCTCAGTTCACCAAGAAGCATTTTTAGTGATGTCTTTGAATTTCCAAATGGATATCAGACTGTTAAATAATTTCTTTTAAGATGTCACAGGAAAAAAACTCCGTATCGACTCGGACTCGCTTCCAACTGACGCCTAATCCATATTACAATAATAATGTAAATTATCTCTAAGAAGTGGTTGGCCGTTGTGGTCACATCACATGGCAGGCAAGCAGGCTCAACCAATACATAAACTGTGAGGGAAAATGGTAAATGTGCTGATTATGTAAATGGAACTGTTTGAAGTCAAAGATGCCGGCCTGTATTTCACTGATAAAACGTGTAAAATGGAAAAAAACCACTGCGTAAGCAATTAAATTTAACTTTTTAATCAATAAAGGGGAAACAGGGACCTAAATCCACTTTATAGGATTTAGGAATCAAAGTCTTCCTGCAACTCAAAGACAGCTGTGATGCCCACGTAACTAGAGGGGAACTTGCTGTAAGACAAAAATGTCACATTCTATCTTGATACCACTCACAAGAGAGTCATCTATCATTAGATTAAGATAATTTAGTGCAATGATGCTCCTGATCTTTAGTTCTGGCTGGCATTCTTTCTAAAGCTGGGCTCACGACAGTTTTGATGGCAGCATCTCACTGGAGTTTGACAGATGAGCCCACCTGTCCTTGTTAACACTTTGGAGTTGTTTTTTGTAGGTCCAGTATTTCTCCAAGGACTCCAGAAATAGGAAGCATATTGTGCTTTTAAACTTGCACTGCATTCCAAAAATTTCCGCGTTGGAAGAACTGGAGCTGGTACCAAGGTGTCCAGAGCTGCAAAGCATCAATTCTCCCTCCTGGTCCTCCGAGGAGACTGCCCAAGACACCAAACACAGTGGCCCAACACTGAGCTGGAGAGTTGCTTTGACTTCCCTGCTGTCTGCCAGAGTCCACCACATTTTTCTTTCACTCCTCATTGACTCATTTCATACAATCCTAGAATAGTTTGGGTTGGAATAGGCTTTGAAGACCCTCTCATCCAACCCTCTGCCACGGGCAGACATGCCTTCCACTGGACTAGGTTGCCCAGAGCCCCGTCCAACCTGGCCTTGAACACTTCCAGGGATGGGGCAGCCACAGCTTCTCTGGGCAACCTGTGTCAGAGCCTCACCACCCTCACAGGGAAGAAATCTCATTTCTCTGTATTGACACTCAAACATGGCACAATCTGCCACCAAACACCATCTCTGCCTATTCACAAAACTCCAAAAATTCAGCAGTTTCTAAAAGACACCACTTCAGTCAAACTTATTCCATTGCCATAACACACTTATGAACTGCTGCTCTGTATTTTACCTTATCCATTTCTCTGCTTAATAAAGTACTGTACAGTGTCACAGTCCTGTTAAAACAAAAGAAATACCCTTCCTGAGGATACTTTCACATCTGAAAAGCAACTGAGAACACATATGTAGCACACAGGACACGTCTATACACACACATTCAGAGGTGTTTACTGATGCAAGAATAACTGAAAAATAAATTTGCTACACACAGTTGGGGCTGTGATGGTCAGACTTCATTCTAAAAAGCACCAAACAACTGCCATCTGCAATGCATCTGATAGCTCACTAATTAATGATCAAGATTGCATTTGCTTTAGCATAATTTTATGCTTTTATATGGATATCTTATTTGATTATAATTATCACAGACTGTAGAAGTTTATTAGGGCCAATCATTTCTTAATGCAATTAAAATCCCAGGGGAACAATATGAAGTAATTTTTATTGGTGAAAGTGATGACAGCTTATAACCAAAAGGGAGCCTACTTATCAGCCACAATTATTCCAAATTATAAAATTAAAACAAACTACATGAATTTTTCAATACGTTCTTGTGCATACCTGAGTTAAAACAATCAGGATGTGTTAAAAGTGGCAGAATGAGATGACCTTTGGGCTCCTTTGTATTCACCTCTTTGGGGAAGGGATTATGCAGCCTTTTTCTCCTCTTGGATGAAATCACCCACTCTCAAAATAGCTCTCTGGGCTATTGCCTCTGCTTCCCAACCCTGTTAACACAACACCTCTAATTCTTTCTCTTCCACAACACTGTGACAGCTCCCATTAAAATGAGTCTAAAAACCATTTCTCCACAACACAAATAATTATTTATTCTTTCACCCAAAAGTATTAACATGGAGATTGGAAGGTAAAAACAATAAGAAGTCTCTATGAATGGATTCTACGTACACACAGCTAATCCTGTTCTTTTATACATTTTTAGAATACCTCCACCTCGGCACTGGTGAAACAAATTATTCTCTTTCCCATTCTGTCATTCTCTCTCTATTGTCATCCTAAAGGTGTTCCTTTTCTTTCTCTGCCCAGACAAGAGCCTTTCAGGTTTTAGTATGCTCCTTACCCCAAGACCTGCTTAAGAAAAGCAATACATAGCACCCTGATGGGTGCCAGAATGTGATTTATTTCCATTTCACAGTTTCCCCACAGTTTCCCCCGAGAACCCAAGTAATCACTCTGAGAACATCTCATCACTGCCACTGGTTTAGCCCCATTTGCTCCCCCTTAGGAGAGCCTTTTGATTTAACATGTTGCACTTAACCCAGATAATATTACAGCGTGTTCCAAATTCTACTTGTAGTGCTCTAAAAAATGTTGAATTTTGAGATATATTATTTAGCCAGTCAGTCTATACTGGGTGGCTGTATACACAACTGTTTCCAAACAATCTAGACAACATTTTCCTTACACCATGCTATTTAAGTATTCTGTACTTCTGATGAATGAGACCCAGTATCTGACAGGTCATAAAAAAACTGGAAAGAAACTATCCTAAAAACAAACAAACAAACCAAAACAAAACAAAAAAAACCAAACCCAAACCAAACCAAACCAAACCAAACCAAAAAACCAACCCTGTTCTAAAGAAGGTACTCAAGGAGAGCTCTTACATTTTCTTACCTAGACAGACAGACCTAAGAAAATAGCCTGTAGAGGAATAAAAGGCAGATCAGGGAAATACCAGCCAGCATTATCTATGTGATTAACCCTTCTCCAGACACCAATACCAATCCTGGAAAGCAGCCCCTTCTGCTGGGATATTGACACCAGGGAAGGCTCTCCACCAGCAGGTATGAGCAGAGGCACCTGGAGCCAGGACAGCTTCATGGGAACCAAGGAGAATCACCACAGAGGCAGGGTGGAAAAAACCTGGCTTCAACATAAATCAGCTCCCTCAGATTGTTCTTATGAATCACATAAGAGAAGTATCAACAGCCAGCTGTGACTGGCACTGAACTATTTTCCTAAGTATGCTGAACAGCACAGAATACAGGCATTTCCTCCTGTGTCAATATTCCACTGCGATAGCTTTTCTCCCAAGGCTTAGAGAAATCCTTCCTCTTCTAATCTTGTTTTCCAGTGACAACTTAAGAACTGAAATGGCAATAATTTCCCCTTTCCAGTGCTAATTCACAAATTACCGAGGCTTTTTTTTTTCCTTGGCTGTTCTACACATCCAGCAGCGCTCAGTACCCTCACAGAATAGGAGATTGGACTGTTCAGCTCATTGAGGGGTAGCATGGACAGGTAGAGAAGGATGGGGAACCACTTCTTTATAAATTATACCTTTGCTGATTTTATTTCTACTCTCTGAAAAGAGCACTAGAGTCATCTTGGATCAAGGCCACTTAGCGCAAGGCAGTGATGCTTAAACTCTCCAGCCCCACTGGCCACCCAAGTCTGGGCACCTCAGCTTCACAGAACAGTAATTTACTGCTGTCTGCAATATGAAGAATACCTATTGATTTCAAAGACTTTTTAAAAAAAATACTTCCTCTAATAAATCAGCACTGCCTGGGCTCGTCAATTTATTTGCAACAGCTCATACACCCACGAAGCCTGTGCACTGGAAACAGCATCTGGATTAACCAACCACTGTGGTGTTGTTAATCACACTTGCCAATTATGAACTGCAACAATTATAATGCTGCTCATTCATTAAACATTTCAGCACTAATAAGTTAGCCATGTATATGTGTGTGTGTGTGTATATATGAAAAGATCTAGGAACAGGATACACACTTGCTTTCAGACTTCATGTCTCAGGCAATTCTGTATAGCAGACACTTCAAAGGCAGATAAGGCACTTTTTGTTTTTGTTTTAAATAACTGGTGCCAGTTCCAAACCACAATACTATTTCATCCCAAACTGGAACACTGTACGGAGTCAATGCCTGTGAAAGTCACTGGAATGCTGAGATATATTTGTTCTGTATTTTTATGATAAAAAAGGAAAAGAAAATTCCATGCCAGCAGTATGACTCAATGTCAATTACACACTAACACCTCAGGCATTTTCCCTTTGGTTTGATACTCAGTTCTACAAATGTAAGTTCAAAGGGAAGAGTTTTTTCAAGCCCACATTTGGGCATATAATATGTTCCCTATGAAATGGAAATCACTTATCACCTTGTATTAGTGGCTAGTGGAGAAACCAAAATGAACTAGTGTTTTCAAAGGGCAAAATATTATATTTAAAAGTCATATAGATATTTGTGAATTTGCAACCTACTGTAGTCCTGACATTTTACTTATTTTTGGTGATCCAGCTTACATGAGGTTGCAGGCACACATGGAGGAAGAATCACACGTAACTAGTTTTTAGTGACTAGGTGTCTGGCCATATAGACAAGCCCATAATAGACACCTGTGATGCTTCTGTAAGAACAAAACACTACTGCTGAGAGGATGGGATGGGTATGAACATGCACTGACTGGTCATGAAGGGCCCTCAAGGGAATAGCACTCCACCATTAGTGGAGAGCAATCAGTTTCTCCAGCAGAAAACTGGGAGCACTCAGGTCATGGCCACATGAGGACCTTCTCCCCAGAGAAGCTCCTTTTTCAGCTGTACAGACACAGGCAAGGTTAAAGCTCATCCTTCTGCAGAGTCTCAAATTTTCCAGCTGTTCCAGTAGGAATCTGTACTTTTAAGTCACTTTTCAAAAAATATTTTGCAGGTATTTATCTTAGAAATCATTCCTTTCAGGAGGCATATCCCATTAATTACCTGAAATGTTTTTAAGTCTCTAGCTATCCCTAAGAAGTAGATGCTGAAATGGTGTGTTGAGCCACAAAATGCTGAAAACTGGGAAGGTTCATGGGGATAAACAGGAAAAGACTTAATTCAGTACAAGATGGTAAATCAGGTTAAAAAGGCAAAGCATGCACATGCCTTCCACGCTGAATAGCTTTCTGAGCAGAAACCCAGCTATCAAAGAACCTTGAATTTGAGTTTCAAATGGGATTTTCAGCTCTGCAATGTCTCCACTCTCCATTCACACAAAATATTAAGGTTCTAATGAAACAGCACAGATTTCATCCACAGTTCTGCCCTAGAAGCGCTATTCTCAGTCTCTCTTTGTCCCTCAAAAAAAGGTACATGAAAATTCAACTGTTTCTAACTTTCTGTCCCAATCTTGCAAGAAATATTATTCCAGCAGAGATAACTGGGTGCACCAGCACAGCAAAACCCTTGACTCGCCGTCTTCAATTGATTCTTTTCTCCTTCATACATATAATCCCTTAAGCCCTGCATTCAATATCTTTGCACACCCTATAATGTGTTCCTAAGACACACACACAGCAACTCCTAGCTCATTCCCTGCTCCTCACCATGAAATGCATCTCGGTACAGAGTAACAAATACCTGATTTTAGCTGGAGGCCCGGGGAAGGAGGTCCCACGCGGACACGGCCGCAGCTGACTGCCTGAAACGGCGAAGACCTCCCCACCTGCCCCGACATAAGCTTCAACCACCCACATCTTTCACGTTTCTATATCCACTGCCCATAGCTCAAAAAAGTACACCGCATGCTTCCCAGCACGAATAGGCTTCCCCTTTCCCACTGTGCACACTCCTGGTTTCCTCCAAGTCACTGCTATGAACTCGGGAACACCGTGAGAAGTTTCTCACTGGCTTTGTGGAAGTCAGCATGAGCCAAGGTCCCCTTCTCTCCCTTTCCAGTGAGGAACAGAGGTATGAGGTGTTCTTTCCCTACCAAGGGAATGAATTCCTTATGGACAAAAATCTACTCTTGACTCTGGGGGATGAAATTCCTACAAGAATTAATGCAGAGCCAATTTGCAGCCAATCTGAGACAGGAAATCCTAGAAAATATTTATGCCAAAGTAATAGTTGTGTTGTTCAACCAAATTTATAGTTATAATAAATCAAGAGATCATACAAGATTTAGCCATATTTTGACTGCTGTTTAACCTTTTCTGAACAGTACACAGCAGGAAATAACTCCGCCTGCAAAGAGGGCTGATATGCTTTTTAAAAGTTCATTTTCCTCTGATTTCACTCAATTCCAAATTCTCCTGCAATGACAGGTGTCACAAGAGGAAACAAAGAACTTTTTTCTAATTGGTCCTCTCATCCTAGAAGTAATTTTCAAAGTGCAGAGAGTTTTGCCAGACAGCATTTTTATGTATTCTACTTTCATCATTTAAGAAGGTCTGGAATGCTGCAAGGATCATTATTACATGACGAAGACTGTTAGGCAAAGCTTTTTATCTTGGTTGTTATTAAGTGCCCTTTTATTGCCATATCAATCAACTAAATGATTTCCAAAGTCTGGTGTAAAACAGCATGTTGGTGGAGCGGGCAAGGCTGACAGTGGGTAAAACTGTAATCTGTTTACATCTTTGGACTTGATGGCTTGTGCTGCTGGTGAGGCATTTCCTAAATCTTTCATTATTGTAGTGACTGGAAGACAACATGAAAATGAGTAAGAGGTTGTCTGGTGTGCAGGAGACTCCTTGAAAGCTCTGAAAACCAAAAATAGAGGCCATAAAAACAGTGCTAAAGAACTTCTGTGTGTTTTTACTGAAGGTGTGGGGAAGTAAGAGAGACCAGAACAATTTAGGAACCAAGTAGAGCAGAACTGTGCTGATGTGGATGGGAAGGAACCAAAAAGAAGGTGGAAGGAGGATTATTCATGTAGTTCTCATAAATTAGGTGGAAGAAAAATGCATTTTGAGTTATAAACTTCAGATTTCATATTCAACAAACATAATTATGGCTTTTCACACTAACAGCAAGGCCCAACACTGCTCCTTTCAAGCAGTTCAGCACTTCTGTCACAACTACAAGCTGAAGCACAATCAGTTGCTTTTATTAGACGTGGTTGCTTTCTTTCCCCAAAAACTGAATATTCAGCAAAAAGTAACAAAATGCCATTTATTAGCAGAGTTCATGAAATATAACAGTGCAGAGGGAAAAAAAAAACAGTAAGGTGCATTCTTTAACAAAGTGCCTCATGCAAAACACTGAATTTATAAATGCACAAGCAAAGCAGCAGTTTGAAACAGATGGGTCACTGGTTATAAAAGTTTGCTACAGATGGATAATTAGCACAAATACTTTACCACATCACATTCAGATCAAAAGTTTGCATAAAATACAAATAATTTTCTCTCACTATATTGCTCCGCTCTTAAAAAGAGGTATTTTTGCAATTATTTTGCAATGTCAAAGACCTTTAGTTCTCCAAAGAAATGCCCTGAAGATATTAAAAATTTTGAACACCTCTGTTCAAAGCTCCTCTTTCCACGACGGGAAGAACATCCAGGATCTTCCATACTCTGGCCATTGCATCACATATTTGCCACCACACTTGTGTGAGCACAAGCCCTTCCATGCAGCGAGAGTCTGCAGAAGGTTAAACCAGCTGTACAGCTTAAGTAAAAATAATTTCCCGCTGTCACAGGACTGCCCTGGTCCTCCAACAACAACTCCTGGGGCAGCTCCTCGCTCCACGTGCAGACCTGGTGGTGTCTGAACATTTCACCATCAGTCTCACACCTGGAACAATGTCTACACTGTAGGATAAGCTCATCTCAAAATGGGGAAGGCTTTAGGACATCGACATTATGGAGCTGGATTTCTCCAAAAGCTATTCCCTTGATCTAAAGCTCCGAGTAAGATGATTAGGAGCCCTGAAGCGTGCAAAGCCCAGCTGTTCCTCACAATGCAGAAAAAGCCCTCTTTAGTCTATTTTACAAGCTACCATTTTTTAATCTCTTTCCCTCACATATATCAGAGACTACACATTGCTTTTCATCAACTGCTTTTTATTCACCCTACCACCACTTTTATCAGTAAATTTTACTGTATTTAAAAGTTTCCTGTACTTCACCATACAGCTATTTTGTATTTGATTTTATCTTTGACTAGGTGGGCCATCGAGGAAATTTCAGACAGGACACCTGCTTTACAAATGAACTAACAAACAGCAACAGCTTTGGAAGATCACAGGTAAAACAGTATAATGAGGCTCAAGAGGTTCACAGTTATTTTACTGCTCCTAAAGGCAACTCATACTTGTTGGGCAGTGGTTCCATAGTCTGTTCACACACCTCTGAAGTATGGAGGGCTAAATTCCTGCCTTTATTTCCTGGGTTTAAATGTCATGAGAACACAGATAGAAACGATAGCATGTGCTTTATATTCTTGCAAAATTACTGAACTACAGGTTATAGCAAAAGAAACTGCACCCCAGCAGGTGCATCCTGCTGTAACATCTACATCGCTTTCTCACACTCATGATAAAACAATTTTACAAGCGCTTGTAACGCAGTAATGTTTGTATTAAAACACCTGACTAGTTCACAGAAGCACACACCACTCTCCTGAAAGTCAAAAACCCAAGGCCAAATTTTACTACTCATTAACTCCAGATTACTCCACCGGCTGAAATAGTATAGCATAACGAAGTTCAGAGGTGTGCTGGTATCAGGGCTGGGAAGATACACAGAGGTCCTCTCTTCCTCATTCCTCCCAGCTAAAGAAAAAAAAACGTAATTCCCAGAGGCTGGGAATAAAATCAACCTCCCAAATCACATGTTACAGCAGTGGGGACAAGCAGACCCAAAACACCTCAGCACTCACCCCAGCAAGGCAGGTGGGGTGATGGGCTCCCACACTAAGAAGAAAGTCCACAAAATATGCATAAAAAAAATTTTTACCTGTAATATATGAATGTATAACACTAATGGCAGTGAGTCAGTAAACATCATTTAAATTGCCAAGCTCTAACAACCTTCATCACCTAAAAATGTACTTCAAAGCCACGTCTGCACAAATTAACAAGGGCAAGGGCACAATGATGCATTGGTGAACCTGCACTGGGATGAGTAAACACTGTAAGAGAGTCTTACTATGAAAATACTTTCCCTAACACTGTTTGAATTACAGGGTAATTAGGTGGGTTTTTAATACATCTTGTCAATCTTTTGGCTCAGGCTACAACATACAACACACAACCGTGGCCTTGGTAAAAAATGATTCACTCACCGCAGACTTTAGTTTCCAATGAGGAGTCTAAAAGTTCAGCTTAATAATTCATTTGCAATTTTTGCATACTGCATATATGATATCAATATTTCAGCACTTGAATCATTGGGAAAAGTAACACATGATTAATTTGAAGTTACAGAAGTGATGCGAGGCAGACTATGGCTGGCACCTCAAGTCTACTCTTCGAAACCATTTCACTTGCATAGCAGGGCTATCGAGGTCTTTTGGGGTGAAATGCTGACAGACTGGATTCTGCAGCCTGCCTTCTACTCACACAGCTGCACAACACTGCTGAGCCATTTAAAAACACGTTTGTGAGACGGTGCTGTTGCAAAACTAGATTTTTAACAAAATATCCTTAAAAACACTGTACTTTAGCATAAATTTTGTTTGCTTTATGGAATACAGGCAGCACAAATATTGTGAAATACGTAACTGCACAACTTTCCATCCCTACATACTGAAATGCTCTAGGTCACAAAAGGCACTTTTGGTAAATTCTAGTGAAGGCTTCCCCAAGACAACAGTTGTAGCACATATTGGGCATCTCCATCTGCCTGACCAGGGAGGCTTTGACCTGCTAACAGATGGCAGTGTTTTACTTTATAAGATTCATTCCATTAATAAAGAATGTAAATTTTTCTTCTTCATTTCGGCTGATGCAAATCCACCAGAAACCCTGATACACAACAAGCCCACTTCTTGTGACAATTTAAGTGTGACTGCTCAAAATGTGTCACAGACACAGCGAGCGTTATCTGGGCTTCATCCAACCTCAATCAGATCTGCTCAACTTGAACCCACGCTGCTGCTGTCCTTCAAACAAAAGCATATGAGATTGAGAAGAAAAGAAAGTTCATAAGACACCACTGTATATTATTGTTCATTAACTGCTCCAAGGGCGTAACATAATTAACCAGCACACACATGTGTGAGCAAAGTGTCAAATTGAGGGGTTTTAAATATATGTGCTTTAAATAGTAACTTCACATTTATGTGTCTGTTCTATGACACACGATACGCAGAACAGAAACTTTCTTTATTAAACATAGTTCCATACATCAGTTACAAATTGTTAATGAGTATTTTCTGACAATTCACTCCATTTCAATTATTTATTAGTCAGTGTGAAGCACATGCTTTACATTTTTTTCTTAGCTTGTACTTTTCCTGTCTTGTCAATAGGAATTCATATTTGCTATTCAATTTACATAATGTGTAGGCTCTCCTGAATCATCAAAATAAGCTGAAGTACTAGGGAGTGACTTACATGAATATCAACAACTCCTATTTTTCACTCCTGGTGACATCCATGCAGAAGCCAAAGTATTGAAAAATACCAAAAAGGACAGGGAAAGAAAGGCCAGAGGGCAGATACTGTGACAGGAGAAACATCTGGCAGCCAGCAAAACAGGGCAAGAAAAAGATAATTAATAGAAGGGAGGGTTTTCCTTGGAGCACACACATGGGTACATGCTCATCAGTACCTTAAAACCAGCCAGGGGGTTTCCTAAAGATGATTTAATTTGGACCACAGTGCACCTCTGATCAGCAAAAGAATCCTATCCCAGGTCTGAACAGCTGTAAAGAACAGACACCGCAGCCACAGTGCCAGAAAATGAAACTAAATAGTTTAAAAACCAGCCAAAGCACGGGGTGTGCAGCAGCTGAAACAGATGACTCAGCCCAGAGAGGTGTCCCTTCCATCATCACTAACACCCTGCTAAAATTATACTTGTGATCCCCACGGGAAAAGCCAAGGAAGTAAAAGGTACTTTATCAACCACTTCTCTGAATGATATGCTGAACCTCATCATTCTTGCCCTGACTTTTTATTATAAGAAATATACTTAGGTAGAGAAAAGGCAAGTTAAATCTCCTTGGGGGAGGGGGGGGAGAGGGAAGAAAAATAACCCCAAACATTTTATTTTTCTCCAAATTTCTCAGGAAATAATTTCTTTATGTAATGATAAAAAGGCACAGTTATCTATGCTTAAGTGTAAAGCAATACCAGATATAACACATCTTCACTGGCAAGGAGAGTGTGTTCCACTCTTCTGCACAACTCATTACAGACAATACCCAGAGAAAATCTTTATAATGTTCTGTTTCTCATTTCATGAATTTTTACAGCTAATGTGCTCTCAGTCAAGAATAATGTAGTGATTAGAACAGAGCACGGTAAGAATATCTGGCAATGTAATACCTATAGAATTTAATGAATTTCTCTCCACCTAGAAGAAATTTATTGATCACCAATTTTTTTTCCGGCTTTAGATCAATTTTCACATCATTTAGCATAAAGTTTCTAGAATTAATTCATGAGAAGGTACAGATAACAAGCTTTGAAGGTAACAAGATATTGATTGGTACGACTTTCTATGCTAATTTTAGGATTTGATCACAGCTAATTTAATTTGACTAGTGCTTTTTTACTTTTAGATATCCACGAAACAAATTGAGGATGAAGATTCCCTTTGACAATAACTTCAGACAACTTCATCAGGAAACAGA
Source organism: Cephalopterus ornatus (assembly GCA_013396775.1). Lineage (NCBI taxonomy): Eukaryota > Metazoa > Chordata > Aves > Passeriformes > Cotingidae > Cephalopterus > Cephalopterus ornatus. The sequence goes on from VZRE01001354.1 coordinate 1,029,031, forward strand.
ACCGTGAAAACTTACAGGGTTTTGTACTCACTTGTGCACATGCACTCATGCAGGAACTCACACACCAGATTGTTTAGTGACAAAAAAATATTACCTGGAATAATCTGCCAAGACATGAGGCCAGGAACATCTCAGCAGGAGCCACCTCTTAAGAGGCTCCACTTAAAGTATAATTTGAAAAAACTCACCAGTAAAAGATGCAGCTTTACCTGGGCAGTGTTTAACACTATCTCATGTTGAACCATTTTGTGTGTTGAGCATTCTGTGCCAAATTAATGCAGTTTCCACATTCAAATAGATTAAGCCATGATTTTACACACTGGAACTTTGAAATTCTTTGGCACTACCTCTGTGTTTCCTGGGACATCACAGCCCTGGACAAGCCCCTCAGACAGGGATTTGTTAAAAGCACAACTCCTGATCTAGGGAAGTAACTGTTTGGCAGCCAAATTAAATAAAATCTAGAAACCATCTGTTTTAGAAACTTTAATGATTAATTTTAGGAAGACGTTCTAAAAATGAGATTATTTCTGGCATAGCATTTATTTATAAGACATATCGCGAGCAATCCAGCATTTTTCATACCAGGCTTATAACTACATTTTCCAGTTATCCATCTGGGCCCTTTTCAATTCAGTGGTTTAATTAAAACTCAATGGTATTATCAATCTGTTGCATTTTTCATTTTGATGGTTATTACATTTACAGTACAGCAGGAGTACAAATTAGAGTAAGAAGATAAATCTCATCTTAAAATTTCATTTCTCTATCTTCAGTAACTTTCGTTGTCATAATATTTTCTAGCTCATTCACGTTTATAAAACAGTTTTAATGATCTATTTTTTATTATTACAATAACGGGAAAGAGGAAAAAATTATTTTTCAATAGCCTTATACATCTCACAGGGAATCTCTCATCACTCATTCCATCAATCTGGTCAACAGATGGGCATTACACAGCAAGGTTGGGAAAAGGTCCATGGTAGGGCTGATATTAAGTTTTCTTTTCACCTCTTAAACATGTAATTTGGCAGCAGGCAGCCAAGTACATATCTAAGAGACAGAACCTGAGAGATGCAGGAAAAATACGACAGATTCCCCAAAGAAGGTAATGGTGAAACAAAAATTGCAATGTCGCAAGTTATGAGTATTTTCATTTAATATTTAAGAAGAGCGTTGCTGTGCTTCCAAACTACCTACACAGACCTGGAAGACTCCAGCTTTAGTCTGTAATAGCCAAGACCTTAAGGAGTCTATGTCGTCTTTCCCTGGGCTTTGTGCAGCACTCCCAGTGTACCCAACCATTTCCCTTGGCAGATGATTCCCCTTTTCATTTCCCAGCTCCAAGTCTTGCAGCAGAGCTCCCACCACGCTTGCCTGGCTCTCAGAATGGCAGGGCATTCAGAGCAACATAGTTAAAGGCTTATTAAACCAAATTTTGGAGCTGGTTTTGCTACTTTTAATTGCAAACACAACTGAACAAAAGGGGAAAAGAAAACATCTCTGGGTCCCATGCTCAGCGCCACTGAATCCTTCAGGTTTTCAGGATAAAATATTTCAAACGCACCCTATAGTACGCAATATGAGAATCAGCAAGAGGAAAGGAAAAAAAGGAAGGGAATATTCACCTTGTGTCACTAGCTGATAGGCAGCAATCTTAAAACCTTACAAAAAATACAAGGCATAATTCAGACAGAAAGCAAGAACTGTAAGGAAAAGGAATATGATTTATTAGACCAAAGGATACAAGTAGCAAAACCAAGCATGCTTCCAGCATACGCCATAGCAGGATCATGATGAATTAAATTTTGGGCCTCGCTGCTCCAGGATGCTTGTATGTCAGAGGTAAAAACTGTTTCAAAGAATCATTTAGACTCATGGCAAAAAGTCCATCAGGGCTATGAAGGTTATTATCCCTAAAAATGGTGCAGGCACCAACTCCAGCTCAGGGCTTCCTGAATCTCCAGGCTGTCAGGAGTAGAAGGGACACCAGGAAGTCCCCACATTTACATTTACCCATTTCTTACAGAATTTCCCCAGGCAGGCAGCATGGGCAGTGCTGGGGACGAGGGCAGCCTCAGGGGACTGTGGGTTGGTCACTGCTCCTGCTCTCTTGACACATTTGAAGAAAGGAGAAACCAAGGTTTGCAGAAGGTCAGTAAGAAACACACGTTTATTCTCACACACATCATCTTCTGGCCTTACACCAAAGAAGAGCCTACCAAGAAGCATTTATCTGATTAATGTTTCCCCAGCAATCAACCTGTCTGTTGGGACACCATTCATCAGGAGCTGTGCCTGGATTTGTGGTGTTCATCATTTTGTTTCCACAGACCTCACACGAAGTCAGTAGGAATTCCTGCTGACTCAGATGTTGGACCGGAGCCAGCACTTCCACAAAAAGCAGTGGTTGTACAGCTTAAGGGAGGAAAAACTATTTAACTGCTTGGCCAAATGAGATTCCAGCTTGGAAGCTGATCTTGATTACTCAAAGAGGACAAAGAACAACAGAGTAAACTCTGACAGGCATCAGGAAGAAAATCATTAAGTCCAAAAAACAGTAAGTATCATAACAAGGAATGTCATCTGTAATGGCTTTATGCCTTAGGCTTGATGTCTGGATTTTCCTTTTCCTGTCAGCAGATGGTTCCTTTGGCTGAATCATTATAACAGCACTATTTAAAAAAATTCTAAAAGTTCAGATAACACTATTTTTCATGAAACATATGCAAATACCAATTTTGCAGCTGATCAGTTTTGACACACCTGGCTATCAAAATGTTCAGCCTTCTCTGAAAAGCCTGTAGTTAGCTGAGAGGAGCCACCAAGAGTAGCTGACATCTCCAATAAAGATTTTTAAAGTATCTAGGCAGCACTTTCTGTACCCATCGCCCCCAGCCAACACCCACAAGTCACATCTTACTCCACACACACAGAAGTGTCACTCACTTCAGCCAACTCAGGTGCATTTAACTTTGAAAAAATGCTAAAAAGCCAAAATAGAAATTAATCTTAAATGTACACATAACTGTTTCTGGGTCTTAGAGTGGGAGCACTAACGAGTTCTCTTTCTGTACAAGGTATTTGGAGGCACTAAAAGGCTTGGCACTCAACTTGAATTAACTTTTGATATGAGTCAGACACCCAATTATCCTCTGTGCTGTTGAAAAATCCACCCTCGTCTCTAATTCTTGTATTTCCATAAGAGTTGACATCTATTGAAACATCATTAGGTATGCAGTCAAAACAACATAACACTTCAAAAAATTACTAGTAGTCACAGTTAATTGCCTGTAAAATATTTCTTTAAAACCTCCGTAATTGGATTCAATATTTCAGGTATCTCTTCCATAGATTTTGGGATTGGATATTTACCAGGAGAGCCTCAGCTTACTGGCATTTGCACCAGAAAGAATGAAAGGAAACTACAACACAGTAGTAGCCTATGCTTTATGAGCTGTTTTGACTTAATTGCAAAGTTATAATTAAAAGAACTGAAGTGCCTACCAATTCAAAATCTATTTACTCTGCTGTTTAAAAGGGTGATGTCTATACACTTGAAGCAATTTTGAGTCCAAATCCAATAGAAGAAAATCTTTACAAGAGATGTAAATGATCACTGCAAAGCACTTAAGGAAAAAGCTAGAAAGAAGCACAAGCTTGTTAAGAAAGATCACAGAAATCCAAACGTGTAAAATATAAAATGATTAAAAAAGTAAGAAAAATTAATACAGATTAGCCTTTAGAACTTAACACAAAATGTAAAGAAAAAGACAGGAAAGCTGGTTAGCACGAAGGCTAGGAAATATGTGAGGTTTCAAGAATACCAGGAGCCAAAGGAATCATGCCAACAGTATGATTAACTGCCTCGTGGGTCCTGTGAAGTCTTCATTAGACAACCTCAGCCCATCCCTCTCGGATGCTGAGTGATACATTCCCTTGACCTGAAGTGAACACTTTGGTTTTTCCATGTACCTGAAGGACCCCCCAGTGGCCAGAACACAAGATATAAAGTACTTCTGACGTGTACCCAGATTGCTGCCTGTGCTCCAGCCCAGGCACACACATTTCTTGTTGGGAAACCCCAGGCAGCCCCACACCAAAGGCTTTTTTAAGGCATATTTTTCCCTACCATCATTTCTGACGTGGTCATATTTCACATAGCCTTGTCAATGCTCAATGTGCACCACTGGCAAAATACTGTGAGAGTTTTGGTATCATAATTCCTTCCCATCAGAAACAACTCGGAGCACAGGATTACTGAAACAAACTGTTTATTTAATATGCCAGAAATATAAAGTAATATCCAGAATAATATTTTGGCTTGAAACTGAGTGAGAGACTGGGGATGAGACCTGTCAGATTAGACCAACTGAACCAAACAAAATACCAAAAATTTATGTGAGTGCTCAATCACTCTGAAATTACTGCAAACAAACTGGCTATTTACCCAGAAGAAGCCAGCTATGGACATGAGTGAGTATTTCTTCTTTGTTAAAATGAAAATAGTATTTGGGCTCTTAAAGTGAGGTATAATACAGCAAAAACTGCAAGGGTTTTCTCATCTATTCTTGAATCCCTTTTTAAATGGAAGGGCCACTTAGCAAATAACAGAAATGGATGCAGTTGCAGAATGAACAGAGATAAATGGGGAGAGGAGCAGCCACGGCTGTACTATGCTGCTTAGTACATTAAGTGAAGGTAATCCCATAGCTGGGATTTAAACATCACCTCCAGAAAAAGCAGTTCCAAGAACCGCTCCTAGATGCAGTGTACCAGACTTTTGTACGGCAGTGGGAGCACCCAAAACTGCCCCAAATGTGCCTGTCCAGGACTGGCCACACTAAAGAGGATGACCATGAGGCATCAGTCAGATTAAACAGCAGCCAGGGAACTCCACAGAGACTTCTGAAATAAAGAAAGAAATCAGCTCCAAAAGTATTTTAAAAAGCATGTGGTTTCTTTTCTTATAGTAGAGGAGAGAGAGTAGGGGGAGACAGATCTCACAGGGCACAGCATCCACATCATCTGCAAGATGAGATCCCACACAACCAGGGACTGGGATGATAACCAGAAAGTTTTGGGGATTAGCTCTAGGAAGGTATTTCTTAAGTTATATTAAGCCTTTTGTACTGCAGCTCATCTGGTGCATTGCTGATACTGGTCTTGAACGTACAGTTCAGTGCCTGCTGGTTAATTTTGTCCCCTTAATAAATCAGTGAAGCGCTTTGATCCCAATTTGATTCATATCAGATTATTTGAGCAGCTCCTCACTGCAGCAGGCAGGTGTCACAGCCTTCCCTGCCTGTCTGCCTGAAAAATCGGGAAACAATACGCTTCACAGAATTTTTACTCCCAGACATTTTATTACTAATTCAGCCACTTGAAGGAAATTACTGATGGGTTTGAGAACTGACCAGGGAGGAAAGGATTTCCCACGATTTACAGGGAGCAAAACACCTTCGCATGAGCAAAATAATGCCATTTTGACTTTAGGCAAGCCTGACCACACTTAAAATACATAAAAGTCCATTATGGTTTTGGGCAGCTGATGAGCTTTATTAAAACCTTTATTCCCTCTTCAGTTAAAAAACTCATGTTAGAATAAACAGAGGCCTGACAGAACTATTAAACCACAGATATTCTCTACTCTCTCAGTCTGTTCATTCAACTGTTTTTCCCACCCCAGCAGACACAACAGCACAGGAAACAACCAGCAGGTCACAGCGCAGGAGGACACCTGCTACAACAGCCCCAGTGAGCTTCCCACCATTTGTTATGTTGGATTTTATTGTTGGCTTTCTGCTGTCATTCGTTTTCCTGCAATTCCACTAAGCTTTGGTAAACTATACACCACGTACCAGAGTTTAACTCTCTGCTGGCTGGTCCCCACAAACAGCATTTGCTGTCACAGCTATGAATTTAGAGAAATGGGAAAAACAATCTAAGGGAAGTATTGTAAAAGAAAAGTTGATGATTACATTCCTTTTTATTTATGACCCTGAGCACGGCAACGTGCTGACAAACATCCTTCTTTTCCCACTCTACCGCAGCCCTCGGCACAGTATGTCCTACACGACCGCTAACCTTCATTTCACCCTTTTTTTTTTCCACTTTTCCTGATGGATGCAAACCTGCACAGGCACAGGGAAGATCCACGCATGAGCAAGCAGGAAACAGGGCCTGGGTTTGCAGTGCAGGGGCAAAAGAGAGAAGAGAGATCACAGCTGTATGACACCCTGACACCCTCACTCTTTCACTCTCTTCAAAAGTATCAAAAAAATAGGTGGTTGCATTAAAATTAGGAGGGATGACCACCTGCCCTCCCCCGTTAGCAATACCCTGCTCCAGAAGGAGCCACTAAAGCCTTTAGGAGCGATCTCTTTCTGGAAACAAGATCCACAGAGGAGCCCAACCTGAACGGAAAGAAGCTGACTGGTAAAAGATACTTCCTGGAAGGTAAATGTATTTATTCATTACGTGGCCTTTCTGCCTTCTGTTAAATTTATGAGCTTTTATGTTCTGCTATATTTTCAGCGTTCAGCTCAAAAAAAAAAAGGCACAATCGTGGCACAGAACGAAAAAATTCCATGAAGTCAAAAAGCATAAAAAGATATTTAACTGCCTCCTTTTAATTTCTTTCTTCATCTCTGGGATAAATCTTTGATCCAGGCTGAACCTCCCAGCTACTCTCCAGTGGGGGTAGAAGAGATGCACACCTAAAACATCTCCTAGAACTGCTGCACAGCTCCTGGGTTCTCACCACAGGCCAATTCAAACACATCCCAAGCCCAGGGTTCAGGGACAGGGATGGTCCTACTCCCTGCCCATCCCACAGGCAACACAAACAGGGTTTCCCCAGAGCCTCTGCACTGCCTGCACTGCTGCCACACACAAATGCCCACCTGAGTTCTCTACCAGAAAACACATCAGCTCTGCCGGATCTGTCTTCAATAGCTGCAAAACGCTGAGCTCTAATACATGACAGTAAGGGGGGCTACATCGTTCCACTTTCACACTGTCACGCACATACAAGAAGTTTTTGATGAGGCCAGGCAGGTCTGTCAAACAAAATCTGTTGTGAAATCTTCTCTCAAATTAGTAAAAAAAAAAAACACCCTACTTTATTTAGCTTCAGTCGTTCTCCTCACCCAACACTGTGAGCTATGAATCTCTTCAGAACAGAGCCCATTAACGCACCCTCTAACAACCAGTAACGCCACTGGTACCAGCCAGCTGTCACCACCTCGCCTGCTCAGGCTGCACACACTGCTCATGGAAAAAAGGTAGAACACAGGACCTGGGCTTTTGGTGGTTTCATATCAGAAGAATGCAAGGCTGGAACATAACTATTATGCTTAGAAACACGACACAGGAGCTACCGCACAGTTATTTTATCTGCGATCCCGCCTGGTTTCCAACCGAACAGAAATCAGCCAGCCTGAAGAGAGAGAACTCCAGGATGGGTCACAATAAACTGAACAGGAGAAAATGAAGCCCTGAAAATTAAGCCTCAGAAGTTTGTAAACTTCATCTACGACACTCAACTTTATCCTTTCTTACTCTCCCAACTTCAATCTAAGCAGCTGTGGTAGCTGGAGCGACTCTTTAAGCTTGCACCTGAATCCATGCAGCTTTTAAGAACATATATTTCTCTGGGTTTTTTAAGATATGCAGAATACAGCACCTAGAGAACATATATGTTACTTGGGATTGCAGAGAAACCAGAAAACAACATCAATATTTAATTTTAATGTCACAAAGCAGAATTCTCTTTCAGGGAGCTTTTCAGAAACTCGGCTCCTGCTCTTTGAGAGGAAGATGTTGGCAGCACTGAAACCTGGAAAAGGAGTTTCAACTTCTGAAATTCCATTCTTATCCCCCTCATCGCCTGCACAGGGAATCGCTTCCTTTGGTTTTGTTACAGAAGCACTGCTACCCTCACTCCTGAATAGAATCACGAAAATACTGATTAGTCATAAGATTTTAAATTGAAAGCACGGTTTAAACAAGATAGACAATGTACAACAGTAACCCAAAAGACTGGATTTTTTGGTTATTTCCTATTTATTTGTTTTGTTTTCTCCTCTTATTGCACAAGAACCTCGCAGGTCATGTATGTTTTCTCTCAGTGCTGTGTACAGGGATTTCAGCTTTTGTCAGAGGATGCCAAACCCGGTGCCGGAGGTGCACTTGGCTGCAAGGACTGACTGTGAATGAACTTGGGCCAAGAGGAGCCCAGGTGTACGGTACCAACACTGTGAGGGCTTCACTGCTGTGCAGCAAATATGAAGCAACAGTTTGGGGCAGGTTTGAGTGTTCCTGACTCTTCTAATGTCACCCAGCAATACAGACGATGCCGCGAAATGTGCAGTCCTCGAGGTTGGCAGAACAGATGGAGCCTTAACCTTTACTGGAGACTCTGGTTACACAGCTTCTGCATCTTAAATAATTTATAGGAACTGATCATATGGGAGCTTCAGCTGTGGAAACAGATGATGCTGAAACAAGATCTGATCCAATCTGTTCACTTGCCAGTGTTCAAAACCTGGGAAAGGTGAACAGGTCGCGCTGCAGCCCACGGCACTTGGAGGCATGGGATTTTCAGCCCCATACACTTGTTTATTACTGTTTATTGCATTTAACACAACCCAGCTTCAGCATGTGGTGCACCACATTTCCTTCAGCTAAACAACTTTAACCCAATTTTGCTCTAAAATCAAGGAAGTTTTCCAAAATTACAGTTCACATGCTCTGCAGATGAAGAGGCAAGTTCAGCACTGTATATGTTATCATACAAATACTTAAGTAATAGTAGCTTGTTCTTAAGGTAAAATATTTACAAATGGGTACAGTGGTTCTGCAGGACTTGAACAGTAAACAGGACCTCAATTTTAAATACACTGAGAAGAAACCTTAGGCTGAGAGCAGCATTTGTGCTGACCCTCAGGATGGGTGATGCTGGCACAGGGACACTCAGGGCTGTGAACATCATTATCCACAGCACAGAGCAGAGTAACCACATAAATCTGCCCATTTGCACTTAGACAGAGCAGCAGAGCAGGAAGAAGCATGCCTTTTCAGACAGCTGGGGCAGTCTGAAAGCTCCCCCAAAACCATTCAGAAGAAGCATGTTAAAGTAAACCAGTCTAAGTTCAGCCTACTTTAATATTCCAGGCTAAAAACTGCTTTATGAAAGCTGATTCACAAACAGACCAAATATTGCTGTTCTGGGATGCACAACAAAGAGTGGGGCAGATGGTCAGGGGTGGCAGCAGCTTCACTCATCTGATTTAATCCATCACCACAACCCTGTCAGAGCCCCCAGTCACGTGTGTTTCACTTACTCACTCGTTTGGTTCACACAAGGCATCCAAAAAAAGCCCACTGAACAAGATGTACAGCTCATATTTACTATCCAACCCTGCCAGCATTCCTGGGTTTTTTTTAAACAAGATCGGAGAAACAAATTTGCTCTTGGCTGCGAGAAGCTCTGCCAGGTTTTCCATCCTAAGTGTGTTTTAATCGGATCACCGCTTAAACTTTTCAAAAAACAGTGTTTAATGAAAACAAACAGATGTACAACTGCCGAATGTCACTGGGAGACTGTTAACATGTGTCATCACCAAGTTTTAACAGCAGAACTAAAAAAAAAAAAGGAGATGGAGAGTTATGACAAGGAAATACAGTTGCTATAGAAGTCCATCTTTCCCAAACACAATATTGCCTATAGAAGGAAGGAGGAGAGCTCCTACACACAGCCCGAGCACGCGTCTGTGTCGGAGTTGATGTGCACACTCACCCACCTCCCACACATGGCCTGGAGTCATCCCCCTGCCCCAACTCGCCCACAGAACCCTCCTGCCTTCCCACTGCTCACCCTCACATCTGCTGCCGGGCAGGTCACTTCTCGCACTGCTGATTCAACAGAAAATCCTTCAAAATACAGGGGGGAAAATACATTTTCCCTCACATCAGGCTTCAAATGGACTCCATCCAGCATCGTCATCCAACCTGAGCCACTGAGGAGTGGGGATACGAATGGAAACCTCTGTCCAGGGGAGGATATGGCTCCCTTTGGCAGCTGCAACCTTCCAAATAAATACTGAATGAATACTCAACTGAACATTCCACTTACAGCATTGCTTCAAAATACCCAAATCCACATTATGGCTCCTATTTCTAAGAATAAAGCTGAATAAAATGGTTTTTCCCCCTACTTCTCACAGGAAAGCAAAGAGCCCGTCTAAACTTTCCCTTCTTCCTTAATGAAACTCTTATTGATTTTTCATCTTTGTGAATCATTGCCTTGGAGCAACTTCCTTTAGCCGCAGGTTCTCACATTTAATTTCTGTGTATGCTTAAGGGAAAGTTTATCATGAGAGTGCCCAGAAAGATACTAAAAGGGTTTTATGAGAAAGCTATGAAATTTTACATATGGCATTTACCAGCCTAGTTTAACAAAAAAAGAAAAAAAAAAAACCAAAATCACCCATGACATTAACAATCAGCAGATTCCTGTGACATCCTGTGCCACCTCCGTGCAGCTGTCAGTGCACAGAGGCAACAGAAGAACAGATTTATGTTGATAAAGAGTAAAAATAAAAAAACACCACAACAGACATTAATTCAGATGTATGGAGTGTTAACAGGTACCCGAAGATAAGTAGACCAGAACACATGTATGTGTCCACAGGATGGCAGGAATTACTGGCACTATCATGTATATTCGGGCTGGGCATCAAGAAACTGTTAGGATTTAATAAATAAATAATGAAAAATCCATCAGCAATACATTAAGAAACAGACAGCTTTGCCAATACCAAAGACATAAAAAGAAGCAAATCTCTGATAATTTATTCTTAAGCTAAAATTTCCCAGCTGCTTCAATTGCTATTTAAATGGGAAAACAACTAAAATGCTACAGACCTTGTAGTTCTCATTCATGCAAAATACGCTAATTTTACAGGTTTAGGGAAGAAGGGAATTTATGGGCCAACAGGCAGCCTCCAGGACATTCAAGGAAATATTAGCCAGGTTGGTATCTAAGAAAAGGAGATATCGTTTTGCTTAAAAGTTAATCTTTTGCATTGTGGTTAATACTGTCTAAATGGCACTGTCCACAAGCAAAGCATTGGCTAGAACAGGTTCCAAAAGACCTGAAAGTCTTTCCCCCATACTTTCACAAAGTATGGGGGGAAAAAAAATCAGGCCCTATAAAACTTACAGGAAAGAAGTTGAATCACCTGTCACTTTATCAGTCAACCACCTGTTATTTTTAAGAGGTGAAGCAGGAAGAAAGCTTGATGGAAATCATCTTTTTTTCCATTCTCTCACGTCTGTCTTTTCATTAAAGTTCAAACGTACTAGCACTATCCTAATGGTGATAACACAGTTGTCCTTAACTGCTTCCCAGATTACCTAAGGAAGGAATTCAGTAGTGCTTCCTAGGCAGTACCAATTAACATCCCCCAACAGGGATCTATAACGGCCCCTGAAGCGCTGCCCATGAGCTGAGAGCAAAGCAGAGCAGAGAAACCACTGCTGGTCACAGGAATGAGACTGAAGTACTGAAGAACTCTGTGAGATGCTCGGACTCAGAGTAGGAATTGTGCCAAGGGAAGGGAAGTCCCTGAACTGCACAGGAACAAGCACCAAATGAAGCCAAATGAGATGACTTATGTAGGATAATTATTCCACCACAAAGAAAAGTGGCAACAAAGAACAAAGCACAAAGAACAAAGAGGAGATTTTACAGAGAAAAATTGATTGGGAAAAATCATGTGTTTGTTGCTTACAACAATGAGGTCTTCTACTCCAAGAATGTTTAAGAACTGCAAAAAGTTATCAGGATAAGGTTGGGGAAATTTTTTAACTCTCACTAAACCCAGTACCAAAGCACTGAGATTAAAAGAAAGAACATTTATAAAATCCTACATGAAGCAAACATGAAAAGGTTGCTCAGCTGCAAGATAACTGAGTAATGTAACCTTTCAAAGCAGCAACAAAAAGCGATTAGACCATCCTTTGGATTGAAAATGATTGATTATGCCACTAGTATTGGAATTGAAGTTGAATGTAATGCTTTTCATGTAATTGCTTTATTGAATGCTGCATGACTTTATTTGGCAATATACTCAAGAACACTGCAAGTTTACCAGTTCTACAGTTCCTGATACACTACAGCCACAGTTATAATATATTTATCCCAATGACATTGGATTAAATGGCACATACTAAGGTTACCTCCTGACCTTTCAGTTAAGGTCTATGGGGAATCTTCTGCCTGCAGAATCATCTAGTTGATCTGAGTACCAGCAGCTTTCCATCCTCTGCATCTGTTCGCTGGTTTATTCCATAAACTCTATCAAAAAAACTTAAATCTGATTTGGGGCCCTGTGTGCTGTAATAATTAAATCATTTTGAGGACTTTGAAAGCTGGCTCATCCATTAAAAAAAAGTATCAACCAAGGACAAGTAAATCACAGTGAAGAAGATGAGTGAGTCAAACTTTCCTTTTTTTGTATTGGAATACATTATAATATCTATGGGGTGTTGTTTGCTTTTAACCTTTGTTTTTATCCAAAAAAACACCATTCAAAATTTAAATGTAACTGCACAGAATTATCTTTTCTCACCTGCTTTTCAATTTCTTTGATTTGTTATCCCCCGGTGACACTCCCTGGTCTTTGAAGAGAGTCCTGGGAAAGGTCAGCAGTCAATTAGCCATCAATAAATACCCAACATGAGAGTGACAATTTTAGGCTGCCTGAGCTCCCATTACTAAACCAAAGCAACATGTTGGAAAGCTCGTAACAAAAAGTATAAGGTACTTTAGAGTGTTCTGAAAATAAATATAATGTTACCTTTAAAGCAGTAAGTATGAAAAATATCAAAGAAGGTATGTAATACCAAGTTTTATCATCTATTGCACACGTATATTGATTTAACCAAGACACGCTCACTTATCTACAAAGCAAAAAATTGGGTTTTAAGTACCGTACTTTGCAAGACCCTTAGGGCACAACAACATTACTGTCATCATTTACTCTGACTTCCCTGTCTCTCACTTGATCCATCTCCAGTCTTTTCAAAACAATGCAGCGCTGTTTCTATTTATGCCACCACACCAGTATCCTTGGCTAGATGGCAACACAATAATTATACACAGTCAACATAAAACACGGGCAAAAATTAATGCTTAAACACACACACACATACACCAACATCTGAGCAACATACATAACACTCAGACACATGGATAACTTTCCCAATGCTGTGCATACAAGGATGTACTTGTACATCCATCTTGGGAAGGTGGTTTTGAACGCTCTTTCAAGTTTGAAATTGTTCGGGGACAATCCTGAAAGCAAGATCTTCTCGGCATTTTGCAGAGGAATGCAGAAGGTAGAGGATTGATATTTCCTTTAGAGTAAAGTGAGATCAATAACAGTTAAAGTTTGGATAAACCCTCATTATCGGATTCCTACAACTTCAAAACGAATCCAGGTCGGCCGCCTGTTAAACACAGACACGACTTCAAATCTGCAGAATCACAAATTTTCACATTAACAGTGTTTTAAATCAAGGTACAATTATACTGGGGTTATAAAATATTTAATGCTGGTTGAAAAATAAATGTACTGAATTAGTTTAACTGAAAGTATTGAACTCTTAAATAAGTTACTTATTTCAGTGATACACTGAATACATTTAACACACAGAGCTGTGAGCAATCTACTGAAATTCATTTCCACTTCCTCTTGAACACAGCATTACTTTATTAATGCAACCAAGAATATTAAGGGAATGACAATAAAAACATGAGTGCTCCCTTATGTGCACTATATTTAATAACAGAACTTCTGCAAAGTTCCTGGTGTTTTATCATGAAAACCTCCTTTTAATCTTTGTCTGTAAAAACTCTAATTCTGTGCCCCATCCAGGCACCTGCTTCAAAACTCTGCAACTAATACACATTTATTTCAATGCATTTATTAAATGCATAGAAAATTAAAAGTCAGAAATACTTTTTTCTATAACCAGTGTCTCTACTGTGAAGATCTTCAACAGCTTCTTCAACAGAAGAAAAGTGCTTATTGCACAGAATCACAGAGTATTCTGAGTTGGAAGGGACCCACAAGGATCATCGTGTCCAACTCTTACATGAATGGCCTGGACAGGGATCAAACCCACAACCTTGGTGTTATTAGCACCATGCTCTAACCAGGAGAGCTAATTTTGCTTAAAAGCAGCTGGGTAATATAAATCCATTTAACTAACGGGTCAAAAGATGTTGAAGGTGTCACAAGTATTGAGGTTAATTTTCCCTTCAGCAGCTTCGAACCCATGAAAGTTATGATTATAAATGTCATACTGTAGAGAAATAAAACATGCCTCACATAGGTGGATATTTTTAAACTATTGATATTTGAAGGTCTTGGGATCTCAGGGGTGATAGAATAAACCCCAGTGAACACCAATCAGTGAAAAATTTCAGATAAAACAATAAACACCAGATATCCCCTCACCCTGGGTTTAACCTTGAGGCTGGCACCCCCAGCCCCGTTTCATACCTCTGCTGACCTATTCAACAGGTCAACAAAATCCTGACAAAAACTTGGAGAAGTACCTACCTTAAACATTTAATTTTTTAAGCATATTGAAAATATAATGCTTTGAATGTCAGAATTTTTCAGAGTCATCCAATGTGAACTATTATTGCAAATGATGCGTAGGAAGACTTTGAAAGCTGCTGTTGACTAATCCAGGGAATACAAACCTCTCATTACCACTTAATTCTGTACAGGGTATAGACCCAACTCTGAGTTTGTTCTCAGAGTTCTGTGCTGGTGGCATCAGCCCCTTCTCAACGCCTTCCGCTGAAAGTCTGACAGCAATTCTTTACAGAGCCACAAAGAGCCTTTAAACCAGATCCTGTGGAATACAACAAGGAGGTGGGGGAGATGCACAAAAACCAGGCAGCAAATATACTGGCTTAGGGTAAGTAAGGGAGGTGTATGGTCCTTTCCCCAGGATCAGCTGGGTACCAAGGCACACACTCAGCTCCGCCTCCGAGGCGTTGGGCTGGCTCCTCTTTGAACATATGCCCTTTCAAGTGAAATTAATCACTCTCTTTATCACTCCTGCAGCATCTGGAGCCATAATCATTACCCAACTGCTGAGAAAGAAATGAAACCACTAATCGCACGGGGAGCAGGGCTTAGCGTTCAGAGCAGGAAAGTTTTTATTAAGTTCTCATTTGAAAAGTGGTTTTTCACGGCCAGCCTTCCAGGACACGCCCCACAAAAGCTGGATCTACTTGAGCAACTGTCTACAACTCATCCCCCAAGCACACAGAAGCACTACAGAAGTGCTATAATGAAGTTTTAATATGCTTTTCCAAACCTAGCTCTATAATCCTCAATTCCTAATATAAGCAAGTACCACAGACTTTAAAAGGCCTCTGGAAGAAGGAACTGCAGAAGTGGTGGTGGACACCAGTGCCATCAAGAGTAAGGACCAGACAGTGCCTCTGGATTCACATACCACACTCATACCAAAATCAGCAGGAATTCCCCAGGCAAATTGCAGATCCTACATTCAAAACTACTATATTAAGTAGCAATTTCATCATATCTATCCACTAGATGAAAGTGATTAAAATAAACCATATCAACACTACTGCAATCATCTGGATTACCACGAAATATCCCCTATCCCTTCCAACTTCTCTAATTCATTTTCCTGGCTTTTGCCATTCATATTTTTTGAAACTAAGAAGGAATACAAAGAGTAAGTTGAAGACAGCAAGACTACTCTCATAAACGCCAGGGCTGGGGGGGAGGGGGAATCTAGGAAATAAGGGTATCAGAGGGCAGACAATCCAAACCACATGAAGAATCAGAACCTAGAAAGAATCAGCAGCGTTACTTGCATAGTGAGAACAACAATAGGCATCTTAGGAACTTCTAAAGCATTTTGTGTATTTTCACCCCTAATAATTGTGCTCTACACAAGAACTGAATGAGAAGGTGATTATCCCCATATACTGAAATCATTCAACTAAGCGGCCAAGTAAAACTCTAACTTAAGATATAATTATTAAGAAAAAAACCCCTGCAGGGTTCTGAACAAGGGCAGCAAAATAATTAAATCTAGTACTCTGCTAAAGCAGGCTCAAAATGTGATCATCCATTTTTAATGCTCCACCTATATGTAATAACAGAAATCTTTCCAACAGCTGCATTCAATTAAAAAAATATTAACCCCAAGGAAAAACTACAAAAACATCCCCATCTGTTTTTCTTGCCACTCACTGTGCTTCTTTTGTGACTGAAATATGTACAACAATACAACCCAATGAAGTTGAATGAAAAGTACCACAATTCCAACAATAATAAGCTATCTTTTTATTTTTTAAAATGAACAATTTAAAAGAAACCACTTTTGCAGATTTTCCCCTGTGACCCCCAGCTCTGTTCCCATAGTAACTATTGAGGAAAGAAAAGGATAAGAAGCCTAACATACTTTTCCCAATACCAACAAAATACAGGAAAAAAGCACCTTACTCTCAAAAACTATTATTCTCAGGAAGGGAAGAGGGACATTAAAAGATTAGTGTGAATCTCCTGTGTAATCTAGTTTAAACCACCACCTACTGAACATCTGATGTTGGTTAGACAAAGATGTTTGTTAAAGCGGGCGGCCTTTGTGTAAAAGAACTGTTGAAATAGTTTTGCAAGCCCAACAATAACAAAATTACCAGGAACATGCTGTAAAAGCTCCCATCTGAACACAGCAAGGCACCAGCCCACAGCCATGCTGAGATTCAGCTCTCGTCCCCACCGAGGAACTCGCATTCCAACCATAGAAAGTGTAAATTTTGGGACTTATTTCAGTGTTATTTCAATTCCTCCTTTGCTGAACTTTTTAATTGGTCTCATACTCTACGCCGGAGTGTGTTTTTCTAGGAAAATATACAGAAGCCAGTGATCCTTTCTTTAAGTAGTGCCACCAAGAACCATCCACTGGTGCAACAGGTCCCTACAGGAAACCAGAGCTAATAAGGGAACAGCTTGGAAACACCAAGTTTACAGACAAGGAGAAACAGCATCAGTTTAGGCACTTCTGCATCGCTAATTACACTTCCCAAACTCACCCACGAACAATTTCAATGGCATTCTCTGTGCCACAGGGAGGTCCCTCAGCCATGTCCCATACATAGATCTTTGAGCCCAGTGGGATAAGGACAGGACCCAGGCGAGTGTGCTATGGGCTGCTGTGGCATTTATCCAACCCAACACAGACCTCGAGCACCTGGAGGAAAGACTAGGCTGGAAAATGATCTTCCAGCATAAGAAAGGTTCTCCAGGAGAGAGGCGGAGCTCTTACGGTGTATGCTTGTCTGGTTCTCTGACAAACACACCAGTATTTACTGCCTGTAGACACAAGGTCTCCACCAACTTTGAAACGTCTCACCCACCTAAACATTAATTGTACAACCACTGCAAAGGGTTATAAATTAAGGCAACCAGTGCATCTCCACAACCCCAAGACAAGTTGGATTCAGCTGTGGAGAAAACAAGACCACATGAGGACACCACATCAGAACCGGAATAATGCAGGTGAGGTCCAGTAGCAGAACATTATGTAATAGAACGTAAAGGTCTATGGAACAGGAAAGAGAAAATGTGCATAGGAAATGGTAAGGAAAATGAAGAGAGAAAACCAAATGTTTATCCATCTGAAACAGCTGCACTTCTGTCTGAGGAAATATGAAATTAGCTTTGAGGCCACCCTCAAAGCTTCTCAAATATCAGTGACTAATATCAGCCAGCATATTAAGTTTTGTTGCTAATGAAATTCTGTAAAACAACTTTTTCTGAATATTCAAATATTATTGGGGTTTTTTAAAGTTTCATAGAAATAAAAGTGTAATTTATATTTTCCCATAAAATATTCTTCATAAATAATTATTTTATACAAATTTAGAACTAAAGTACTACTTTTTTATTTAAATCACTTTTTTAATAGCTACATAATGAAACTACAGCAACACATTAAAAACAACTAACCTGCTTCAAAGGAAACTATTCATTACAAAATATTTTTTAAAAATGATTCAGAGATATATTAAGCCAGACACTTCTGATTACAATTGTAAAATATCAGTAGGTGAAACCTTCATTCAGATTTGATATAATTCTGAGGAGCAATGTAAAAAAAGATTTCATTCAGAGTTCAAAGAGAATATATTTACTCACAGAGGTCCAGAAGCTTGGTACCCTCAATGAGTAAATACATTAGCAGTAACAACAAGAAGAAGTATTACTTAAATTAAAGATTAATCTGGCTCAAGAACAGAGGTATAAACTGGTCATTATTAAAGTTCCAGGTAAAAATAAGAAGGTTTATCATTTTAGAACAACTTTTCATCATTAGAAGTTTAGAATCATGAGTCAGAAATATCATAAACCTCCAAGATGCCACACAGAGATCACTAAAAAGCCATTCGTGCCTCATTCATGAGGTGTTGTCCTATCAAACAGAGCAATCACTTAATCTAGGACAGATCATCACTCTTCACTTTGTTGAGCTGTTTGAACAACTTCACTTGTTGCAGAGCTATTTTTGAATCTTCTTTCAGCAGGTCTGAGCTCTGCTGTCCTTTGAAGACCTGGACTCCTTTTAACATTTAGTGTACGTAGGTAAAAACCTGTCTTTTAAGACATAAGGTCAAAGGCACTTCCAAACCAGCACTTGACCTTCCTGAAATTACAATCTTGAGAACGGGCATTTTATGGCAGCATTATCTGAGAACAGAGAACAAAAGACCTTTTCATCGTAGCCGTGGCTGCCTCACCCACCCTCACGGGCAGTTCAAAGGTTCCTCCACGTTAGAAGTGGTTCTCTGAAAAGTTCATTTCGTACCTTTTCCATTATGGATTGTTTCTGAAGGAAGACTAATGATCAAAACCCATTTGCTCACCCTATTTTAAGGACAACTTTCAAATATGGGTAGTGACTCCAAACTAAAGTCTCCTGTTTTCCTGGGGCAAGAGCACTTACGGCTCACACACCTGGCTCCCCAAAGCCCATGAACTCCAGAGGTTTAATGGTTTCCTTCTCAGGTAAAAATCTCTTTACTGTGATCAGAATCATTACAAACCCATTTCCCAGTCTGATACCTCACTTTCAGTGCGCCTCCACTCATATCAGGGAACACGTCCCTGCTGGGCTAAATCACCATCCTGACTCATTTTTGGTAGAGAATTACAGATGGAGAACTCCCTGGGACACAACATCTGGGTTTCTAACAGTCCCCTTTTTCCCTTCCATAGTAGATAGAATATTATTTCCATGTTAGTATTTTTACCAGAATTAAAGAACTGTTTTCCTAAAAATCAGAACATTTTCATCCTACAAGAAACATTTTTATGATACTCTGCTTATTAAAAAATAAAGCCACAGCATTGCTTTAGCTCTGAGAGCCGCCTTTGTGGGGTGGCTTTTCAATTACCCTTTTCAGTCTCTTAATATTTTGGGGGAAACAGCAAGTGCACAGTTACTGAAATACAGTTTATGACACCAGCAGTGATGGGGAGATGGCAACCAACCCATGAGCAACAGCAAGAGTCTCTGGGAAGAGACACTTCAGCATTTTGCAATCCTAATTATCAGCCCCTCTCCGGTAAAGCACATGAAATATTTCCTGTGTTGCACTTAATTTTTGACTTTAGAACTAAATCTCAGAGCTTCACCAAAAAATAAACCAACTGGAATTACGCTGTGGATTCATGTGTGTGTCAACATTCCACACACAGTTTTAAAAGCCGGAATTGCCACCACTAAAACACAGAAATATTGGCATTGCAGAGATTCCAGGAGCTTTTAGGACCACTCAAGTGTTGAAGAAAATCAACATGGGGAAATATGCAAATTGCTCATTGGTAATTACATTAAATACTGTTAATTTACAAGAATTTAGATCCAATCAAACTTAGCAAGTGTGAGAAAATTGTTCAGCTCTTTGAGGTTGCTGAGTAATTTAACTGATATAATTATTGCTTTCATGTTTAGTGGTCACTAAATGAGTATCTGACAAGAAACATCATGAAACCAAAAGATACAGCGTGAAGACATTTGGACATCAATATGTAACTTGAAGATGCCAAAAGCTCAAAATAAATGGTTTTAAAACAGGTCACAAATAAGCAACATGCAAGTGATAGGGAAGAGCATGTATAATTTACCTCACACTGACAAGTTTTACATTTTAGAATTACAGAGCCTGGGTTTTTTTGTAGATGCAGTGATTTCAAAACTATTGCTTTCACCTATACCAAGACCACCAAGCCCAGCTTGAAAATGTACAAGTCTTCACTAGAAAAAATCAAGGACTTAACTGAAAAAAGTCTGTGTTATAAACTGCAGTGCTGATATGATTCTTTTTCTTTTCTTTTTTTTCTTTTCTTATTTTTTTTTTTTTTTTAGCCCCGTCCGTATCAAGGATGCCTCCCTGGACTTTTATGTGCTAGGAAAATTCATTTTAGTACATATAAATTCATTTTCATGAAGTCAGAGCTTTCAGTAGCATAATCTTATTTAATTATAAAGCATGACATTTCAATAAGGAGTTGGATTTCTCCCCAACAGGTAAGTAACTTGCCATGCTTCCAGCAGCAAATTCAAGATTTAAAAACAGAACAGATCATCCACTTTCCCATTAAGGATTGCTCGTTTCTCATCAGGTTGTTTAATTTAAAAAATTAAAAAAAAAACAAACACTACAACAGCTGCAGGTCTTTCTATCAGAATGGATCTGCTCAGTTCTGACACTGAAAGTTTTTGATTTTAGGTTCTCTGCTCTGTGCTTTTATTTAATTTTTCTTAATCTGCATTGGGCACAAAAGTCCTCAAACTATAGGATAATTTTTTAATAATTATTATTATTATACAAACCACAGACCTCAATATGTCAAGATCTCCACTATCTAAATCCCAAAGTTATTTTATTATTAATATCCTGCCACATCAGGTTATGTTAACCCTTCTACCTCTTCAGATCCACCTGTTCCATTCAACTTACCATCCCCCTCTCTTCCCAAAATTTTCAGAACTCTCTTCCCTGTAATCTTTTAGAAAATTCAGAAATGCTCATGCTTCACTACTACTGCAGAGAAAAAAAGGGGCTTCCCAAATACTGTTTCTTTGCAAAACAAAGTGTTTTGGGTGACCATACTATTCATTTCAACCCAGAACTAAACATTTGAGCTTTAGATGTAGGTTCTATCAAACTTACAACAAAATACTCCAATGAAAAAAGAAAAAGAAAAAAAGGTTTACAAATACTGGAGAAAGTTGTTTTTTTTTCCCAAACAGGACAATGAATTTGGCTGAAGCTCACAAGTGATTTTCATTTGGAAAACATTTCACTCAAAGTTGTTTCCTACCTCTTGTCACTACATAAGCAGAGAAAGTACATCAAAACACGCTTAGGATTTGTGGTTTTCAAAGTGACTCTTGAGAGCTCAGATATTTTTAATTCACTGTGGGAGTCACAAGAGCTGACAATTTTTCTTCTGCATCTGGAAGACAGACCTTTAGAACGAGCTCCCGGTGGGGCTTTCAGTGCATGGTGCCCACATCCACACACACCTGGGCACCACCTTCTCTTAGGTCTAAACAAATCTGCTTCAGATGCCTTTGCAGGATCCACAACTCCTTACTGTCAGCTGGAATCATCAAGTCAAGTTAAATGTTTATGACTTCAAATGTACAGCCCTAAAGACCGATGGCACAACGCACCTCAGAACTGAAGAGAAGACAGACAGCAACGAAGGCTCTAATTTGTCTTAAGAAAACAACTCTACCTTTCAAAGCTTGTTCAAAAATCAGGTAAATAACAGGGAATTGGGAAAGACAGTTGGTGTTTATCTCCTCTTCATTTCATGTGTTAGACATTTAAAAAAAAAGAGTCTTTAGAAATACAGTGTCATATTGTACTTCCCCAGCACTCAGCCTCCCCTCCCAGCAGCCAGGCAAGAAGCTGGTGTTGATCCCACCAGAAGGACAGGAGCCCTCCTGGAATAACTGCTTCATTATTCCATTCATTCAGTCTATTACCTTCTACAGAACTATAATTAAAAATCAAATAACCAAAATACCAGAGAACCTCTAAAAAAAAAAAAAAAAAAAAAAAAGGGAAGGAAATTATTTTTCCATCAAATTTAATCGCCCTCTCGCTCAGTCACAAAAGGCCAAACCTCAAAGGGATCCTGGGCACTGAAACCTCTGGTTCAGTTGGGTATTTCTGATTAAGTACTTTAAGTAAACATTTCCCAATTGGACAATTTTTCCATTTCACTGAACATTCTCTGCTGTTTTGTGTTGAGCTACAAAACAAGCATCCAATGCATCATGTTTGGGTTTGTGCAGCTGTATCACGCCATCTCCAACCCACTACCTGCCTGTCACTGAGAGTCTATCAATGTGTCTTCCCATGTTTCCAAAGCCTTGTGCACACCTTGTTTTGCATATTCAGACACTGAGTGTATCCAACCAGACCGAGGAACAGAAACAATTCGCTAAATGTACCATGGAAATTACAAATAGGTCAACTAGAGCATGGACTTCTGCCTCAGTACATCCCGAAAGTGTGTCCTTTGCACTCAAAAATGAAAATTATTAAATATTTTGAAGGAAGTAACATTAGGATGATAGTATCAGGAGCCAGTAAATATTTTACTCTTGCATTAGAAGTATCAAGGAGTCCAGAATTATACTCTAGAGTCACTCTGGTGCTTAACTGCAACAGGCATGAAGATTACTAACTTACAGAGATTAAACTCCTCTATTTGTCAGTTACAACAAAAATCAGAAGACATTATCAGGCTTTTTTAATTTATTACTGAGCTATAGAGAATGAAGAACAGACAATCACTCCATCCTCAAACACAAGAATTATCTAGTAGATAAGAGAATATATCTTTATCCTACCTGTTTTCCAGACAAATTGATGACCTCTCCTGGCTTCCAGATCAGCTGTTTGTAACATTAAGAAAACAAACAAAAGGAAGGGCTTCCCCAGGCTCTGCCATGCCCAATGAGGAGAAACCCAGTTCTGTTGTAGAAGCATAATTCAGATAATTCAGTCTCTAGTCTTCTTTGGTCCTAGAATTAACAACAAAAAAAGAGAAAGCTTGCTAAAATATTTAAAACACCAAGGCAACAGGCTCAGCCTAAGGGTAACCTGGTGGCCACTGTGCATTTCACAGTCTCTGTGTGCCAGATTTGATGAGGACACTTCTGGTACAGGTGCTTTCCTTACAGAGAGAAAGAGAGGGGAAAAAGGAGGGGGGGAAGGGAGAGGAAGAGCCAGTTCCCAGAGGACCTGCAGACCCATCCCACAGAGCCACTCTAAATGCTTTTTGCAGGTTCTTAAGAAGAAATTTACCAGTGCAAATAAATGGCAAGGGATCCAGGAACAGTGTGTGCTATGTTCCTTTTCTCTGTTTAACTTTAGCATGAGTATTTTCATGATATAGGCAGAGTGAGAATGGATTCCAGGTGCAAAATTCAGCTCCCAATACAGACCCCATGTCCTACATTTCAGATCCCTGACAACCAAAATGACAGACGTGGAATTGTTTTAGCTCTGTGTAAACATGGGATACACAAGAGCAATGTCAGAAAGGCAGCAGGAAAAGCAGGGAAGCAGGGGTTGCTTTTTAGCACATGTCGAACCAGGTTGAAAGGGAGAACTAGACACTATGTAGGCATTTCTAAGGAATTTGGGACTCTTATTCAAGTTCCTGATCTTTGAGCTCCAGATCAGCAACCAGTTACTCCAGAGAGGTCTCTCTGACTAAGGGATTTTAATTTAAGCTCTCCAACACTTCAGACGAATACCAGAGGCACGTTGTGAATGAGACAGGAATGGATCAAGTTCTGCTGCTGCAGCAGTTTTACACCACACAATTCATTAAAATAATCACTATGTGGTGCTGGAAGCAAGGAGGAATGTCTCTCTTGGTCTCCCACACAAAGCAGGAGACCAACTTCTAAATGCCTGCTTCAGCAAACATCCACATTGTTTATACACCACAGAAAAGCTCCAAATGAGAGATTAAAAAGGCATGCAACAAAATAAAATCTTAACAATTCTAGTTCAGTCTGGTAATTCAGATCTCTGTTTCTCTCATCCCAGAAGATGACCAAACCAGACACTTATTTAGGCGGATTTTACATGAATTTCAAGATATTTTGGACTCGTCCACATTCAGGAAGGAACAATTTGGAAGTCTCAAAAAATGTTCACGGTACTTCCCCATGAAAAAGTTTCTGATGTAAATTTACATATTAATTTTTCTGATGTAATAGCTTTTGTATTTATACTATGCTTAAATTCTCAACATAGTTCTATTTATTCAAGATTAACCTTACTATTATAGGTAAAAATGTCACATCTGTGTTTGTATAAGGACAGAGATAACACCTGTCTTCAAGATTTACCTTCACTGGCATAATCTTGGTGATTTTCATTAAAATAATTATTAGTTTTTACAAGTTTAGTCCAGAAAATTCCATTACATTCCTAACCTTATGAAAAGCAACATTGTCATAGTACATAATACACAGCATCATTCTTGATAAGAAACTGAAGATAAATCTGAAAATTGTACATACTGAATATACAGTAAAGCTTTTCATTTCAACCTGTATTCAGATTACTTTGAAACAGTTTCTATCATGATAAATTCATGTAATTATGTTTAATCAGATATTGACCAACTACAGTGGCAGATACAATGTAGGATCTGTTATCTGGTTTAGCTCATTCTGGTGTTTCAGATGAACAGCATCTCATGTAAGACCTGAAAACTCACCAAGCTGTCCAAATGCAGTAATGTGGGCAAGGGACCAAACTTACGCTTTTCTCATGTCTTCTGGTTTAATTTTAGTCAGAAATCACATTTAATTCACAATTCAACCCACCGAGTCCCAGCACCCAGGCAATGTAACACAGACCACAAGTGGCCTCATAAGAAGCACAAGAAATCTTGAGCATCCTTCAGACATCCAGCGCAGCAGGGAAGTTCTGGGGCGGGGGGAAGAAGGGCCCTCAGACACTCTGCAGTTAAGGTTTTTTTGCCCATCTAGACAGCTGCTCACCTCACACAGGAGAGCTGAGGAGGAGCAACCCGCCCAGTGCCTTCAGCATCGCAGTCACCATCTACGATGGTCAGAAAACAGAGTCACCAACTTCCTGCCAAAGGAAAGAGAAGGAATCAGTGACACTGGCTTCAACACTGTTCACACACAGAAACACAAAACCAGGAAAGAAATTATTCAGCTGCTCAGATTTAAGTTGTGGAGGGCAGCCAGCTCTGCCCTGGCCAACCCTGCACAGACAATGCTCATCTGACTTGCAGGGTGGCTCTCCAGGTCTAAAAAATGCCACTGAAACTACACAACTTAAACAGGCAGGGGCATGGAATGAGTGAATCCAAGGAAACTCAGATGAGAGCTGATAAAGCTGCTGAGATTTTTAATGAAGCACCAGTAGTGCTCATCAGCTGCCTTCTCAATGCACTGCCTTCATCTCAGCATTCAAAGGGTCAGCGAACAGCAGCACGTCCCTGGGAGGAGCTGCTCCTGCCCAAAACAAGGAGTTTCACATATGTTCATTCTTTGGGCAGGACTACAAAGATAACTGGCTGCTGCTCCCCACGGAGCAAGAAGAGAGATTATATTAAGTCAGGAAAACCAGAAATAAATTAGACACCACGACACTGATTGTAATCTCCCTCACCCCAGCAGAACTCAGCACAGTCCACTGATTTACACCCCAGCAAAGCACAATAAAAATTTGTCTGTATATCTGGGTTTGTGTAACACAATTTGGAACAGTAGCTGTTCTGTCCTGATATGATAAAAAATTATTGCACAGGCAACATATGCTATCTACAGAAACATGAATAAATTACATTATGAAGGCCACCAACACTTCACATCAAATTTAGTTACACTGTATCTCAGCTCCCAAATGTGTCAGCATGGCTAGCTGTAAACTGGCAAATACAAAGGAAAATGGAGAAAAAAAATTAAATTTACATTTTAAGAATTGACTTCACCGAGACTGGTCATGATTAAATTCATGCAATTGCTTAAATATCACAGAATGGTTTGAGTTGGAAGGGATCCTAATGAGCATCTCATTCCAATGCCCCTGCCACAAGCAGGGACACCTTCCACTAGACCAGGCTGTCCCGTCCAACCTGGCCTTGGACTCTTCCAGGAATGGGGCAGCCACAACTTCTCTGGGCAACCTGTGCCAGGGCCTCACCACCCTCACAGGGAAGAATTATTTACTAAATATGTTCAAGACTTGTGTTTTAGTCTGAAAAAAATCTCTCTCTTTTCCAAAACTGATTATCTGGATTTATTCAATATCCTTTATAATACAGGCCTGGCAAGTTAATAGTCTGCACTAGTGGATTTTCATGAAATTAAATAATGAGCTGTTGTTCTTGATATCTGAAGGATTAGTCACAAGACTCCTTGTCATTTTGTTTGGTTTGTATGGAACCTTGTTCAGAAAAACATGGATAACACACATTAGCTGTAACGGCTGGGAATATACAGGCAGTCATGAAAAAGTTATGCGCAAGTTTTCTAATGATCATAAAAATGCATTTACATTTTCTAATCCACTGCTAATTCTCCTAATGACAGGATTGAATAAAACTGTAGTTTTGAAAAGCAGACTTATTTCAGAAACCTATATTTCTGCTGAAAACATGGCATTCTAGTGTCAAAATGTTATAAATAAATAAATATGCCTACAGCTGACACATCTTATTTGTGTTCAGAATTTAATTTCATTTTCAATGTCAACGGAATATCCACCAGCCAAATCCCAGTATAATCCCTGTTTAGCCGGGGAAGGGAAAAACCCTCTTGGAAACTTTTCCCATTTTCCAGCCACTGCTAAGCACTTGGAGAAAGGTATTCCCAAGGGAAGGCACTGTGCTAGTCCAGGACACATTAGAGTCCTCAAAAGCACCCAACACTGAAAGACAGAAGGCTGATGGTCCAATTTGGACTCTTCACTCACAGGTACTGCACTGTTAGAGAAGGGGTAAGTTGCTCTTTTTCTCCAAGTTTCCACGGGACAAGAGGTTTCTCCAGTCCTTCTCCACCATTTCTGTGGCTTAGGAAAGTCCAGCCTGGCTCTGCTCCAACATGGATTTACAAAGTGTTTAATACTGAATTAAGAAAAAGATCAACTTAAACTGATGCAAAGCTGAGACACGATTTCAGCCTTGTCATACATCAGTTCAATTCCCCCTGACTTCACTGGGAGTTGTGACTTTCCCCGTCACGGGCAAATCTGACCTACTTTCTGGGATGAGATGGGAATGCTGACAAGGACACCTGGGCAGCACTCTCCATTTAAAATACGTGATGCAATTAGAATAATCCCAAACACCTTAAATAGCTACACAAAAAAAAGGCAGCAATTGCAGATCATAAGCGTGGCTATAACTCATTTGGCAGATGTCTAGCACAAAGATAAGCATCATTAATCATGAATAAATTTTCTTAATACAAATGTAAGCAGTAATTATGCAACTGTTTGCCTACTACACACAGCACAAACCCATTGCATGTGATATTCCAAGATAATCTGGATGTTTATATCATACTCTTTATCCTCAGAGACCAGTAAAACCTGCCTTGCCTTCTCAGAAAGCTGTTATCCAAAAAGCTAATTCTATTCTGTCCTAAAGCAGCAGAATGCCTGGCCTGTAGCAGCAAAGGCTGATCATCACAGACAAGCACTGCTGACCATCCCCGGGGGAAAGACTACCAAAAAAACACTAATGCTACTGCTACAGGCATTGAGTTTAATAACATTAAAGTGTCTGGGCAGTCACATATGTCAAACTAGAACGAGACCTTCAAATATAAGTGCATATATGGCAGCTTGATTTTTTATACCCCTACTTTGTCACCTCCAAATCTAAACCGAGAATATTTACTCTTCTTCCAGAAGCATTTTAGAAAATCCTGGATAAAAGCACACAGTGTGAAGGAGCAAAATTTCTACTTGGGTTAACAAATGCCTGACAGTATTTTTGTCCTAAGTGGTCACTCACTGGGAATCCAAACTTAATCTCCACAGTTCTTTGATAATTTACTACAATGATTTTAAGGGTAAATAATGAAAGAACATCTGATGTTAATACACCTGCCTACAGAAGATAACTCCAAACAATGAGCAGTCCACACCAGCCTTTTTGGGCTGGGAGAAAGCCTGCACAACCTCCACATCTACAACACTGCTCCATTTTCATGTATTAACTTCAACAACCTTCCTCAACACTGTTGCTGGAAAGCTCAGTAAGTCGTCACCATCTTTACCAGTTATATTTGAAAGTTTGGGTATTTTGGCTATGTTTACAGTCAAATGGTAAGAATCTATTAATTATTTCATCTTTTCTATTCAATTGTGTCCAATTCTTGTCCCAAAGCTATGGATAATCCTGGGGATGAAAAGCAAGAATATGAAACTACTATACTGCCAATGAATTAACTGCTTCTTAACTTACATCAATTTGTTTGGGGTAAAAACCACGAATCCCAAGTTCTCCCGCTTCAGTTTTTGTACATCCTAAAAATGTAACAAAAGCAGGTTTGAGTTTAGAAGTTTAATTATAAACTTAGCTAAGTGGATTATAATGAAAGATGTTCCAGCAAGGGAGCTCAGACTGATGCATTATGACTACATTAAAGAAAACACCAGAGAATAGACTTTCCATCAGCAGAATGACTTTAATTACAACAGTGCTAGAGCAGAACTGTTCTGTGAAACAATGCTGCCGCTCCATCTCCTCCTCTCTGAGTACTTCCAACAGGCTCCATGGGAACACGCTTGACTTCCAGTAATAAAAAGTGCGTGTGATTGCAGACTCTTCCGAGGAACCCAGTTCAGGAGATCAGTCAAAGGTAGCTGAAGCAACACTTGCTTCATCTGCACACAAACATGGATGGCTCAGACTCTGCCAGAAGGGCAGGGACATTGCAAAGTCTCAAGGATTCAGGAGCTTACGAAAGGCACCATTCTGGCACTCCTCAGCTGCACGACCCCAGAGTCACCTACACCCCCAGGCCCACTGAGAGCAGAACGAAGGATGCTCAACAACCAAGGAGCCCTCCAACATTTCGCAACACAAACAGCACTCAGGGGGACCCTCTCTGCAAGCGCCCGAGTGGAAGCCAAGCCTTGGACTTCTCAGTGGTATTTAACAGCCACAGACCTTTCTGTGCTTTTGGTGTTGTATCTTAGCACTCAAAGTAGGGTAATTTACCTTCACAAATGTTCTTCAGGCGATTATCATACCCCTTGCAGCAGGAACAAGTACAGAGCAATTAAGATCAAAATGCTCAAGACTGTCAATAGGCTTCTCTCCTGAACTCAGGCATTGATTTTTTTCTGAGCAGCAGAACACAAGAAGTGTCCAACAACTTTTAAGTAACCTTTTCAGGCTGCTCGTGCACTTTCATATATTTAATTAAATACAGAAAAGGCTGTAGAGACTCAAATCAAACATCTCGTCAACAAACCAACAGCTGTCTTATAAACTTACAGAGTCACATTTTTAACCTACATAAGTTTTGGAGGTTATTTTACTTAAGTTGTGTATACAGCCTCTATATACTACAGCTGGGTGCCTCCTGCCAGGCTTCTCAGCCAGCACAGCAGAACACAGCCCAGAATAAGCTCAGTGATGTCTTCACGCTATGGCACATCCTTTCTGTAACAACAAAACTTTACAGCTTTGAGGGGAAAAAAGTTTCTTTTTGTTTATTTTTCAATGGATAGAGAAAAGTTTGAGTCTATTATCAATATACTGCTCTGCTGTAGCTTTTATCATTGGCAATGGATGAGCTGAAGGTCCTTTGAAACTCAGCTATATCTAAGAACTGCTGTCACAGTTGCACAGATCTTGGATTACTGTTAAATTGCAATTAAACAAAGGCAAAGGGAGCTGGCACTGCTTCCAACACCATCTCAGTAAATGCTACTGCAAGTTTTTGTTCAAAGAGGATTACTCTCACTTCACTGGCAAAGCATTGCATATAATGCACATTCAGCAGTATAATACCATTTGAAAACTAGTATTTGAAATTATTTTCCTTTAAAAGGCAAACCTGGAAATCAGACTCAGTAGAGAGCAAAGTCCCTACTTTAGCAGCAGGACCATTCACACTGAAAACAACAGAAAGCTTCAAAGTCACCAATTACAAGGCAGCAGAGTTTCAAAAAAAGAATAAACCTCCTCATAACCTCTACTGCAGGAACAACGGCAGATTTCCTGAGCATTCCCATTAAAGTGCTTTCAGTTCAGAAATTAAATTGCTTTACTGCAGTGATTTTCTTCTGCATTCTGATATTACTTTATATTATTTGACATTAGTGCAGCATCTCAGGTCAGGGTTTTTTTCTCTCCTCACTGGAACACAGCCCCCACGTAGAGTTTATCAATCTTCAACACAAGGTCAAAACAATACAATCAAGTACCACCAGGCATATGAGCTCAGCAAAGACTTGGGCTCTGCTTAGCAGGGAAGGACCATCTGCTTCCCTGCCACAGGACTGGCAGAGCTGAAGCTTATCTCCAGTTTAAACAGTTATATTCTACACGTCCATGGATCCACCTGAGCAACCAAGTGTACGCACACGCCTAAGCACCCGAGCAAAGAAGTAACTGCAAAGAGGCAGGAAAATGTTACAGTGTGAACCTGTTAATCAGTTCTGTGGAGAGAACTAGGGTTCAGTTTTGAACCCACAAACATTGGTGACTATGGCTAAAATAACCCCACTCTGGTACACACAGATATGCAGAGGCCAACTTCAATACTTCTGAAATGTATAATTTCCCTTCTGCTGTAACACATACACTAAGAATAATTTCTTTTCCACGAGATCCATACCTCTATTTGTATGAAGACGTTTCTATTTTGCCATTTGCACCACCCAGCTCTAGCCCATACCCAAATGAGCTAACAAGAAGAGACACACGCACATCCATAAGATGAATTCCAATTCAAAAAACTCATTTCCAAAGTGCTGAAATAAACATTTATTCCAATGCATCCTCTGTCATCAGCTGTTTATTTCAGTGCACCAAAGTACAAACTTGTAGGAAAGGAGAAAATATGGAGCACAACACAAGGCAAACAACTCCAAAAATACGCAGGCTCTACAGAGAAGCACAGTCCATCAAACACTGACACTGTAGTTCTTCATTTCCCATCAAACATCACACATGAACTCTTGTGATGAACCAAGGCTTCACCATTTCTACAGAATAAAGTCCTGTATAAGTCGGGTCACATACTTGTGACCTGAATATGTGCTTTAAATAATTACAGCTAGAGTTGTCAAAATTAATTATTCTAATATATTTTGTGATGCCGTACTAGTGATTAATTCACTTTCCTTCCATTCACTTTGCAACAGATGTCCCAGTCATTGATGCCAACTGGCCCAGGCAGACGTTGTATTAAAGGGTTAAGAAAAAACTGTATTACTTACTAAGAAAAGAGACAGTGAAGGCTGAACACACATGGGGGAAAAAAACAGTGATACTAGTATAAAAAGCTCTAAAAACTGCTTTCTGAACACACACAGATGCCAACATGTGCACACTGCACTCCGAATCCAGCTGTTACTAATTGCCATGCAGACTTACTCCAACACACCAGGAGCAACAGAGCACCGGGATACAGGGCTTGTATTGAAAAGCAGCACTTGCTTTTTAGGTGGAATTTATTTTCAGGAACGGCCAAGCTACTCCCTATACCCAACTTCCTCACGCTGCCATGCGAGGGACTTCAGGGAAGGTCTCAGAAACCTCCTTCCCCCTGCAGCGGAGGCACCCAGGGAGAAGGTGCCACTGCAGAAGGTGCACAGAGCAGCCAAGTGCTCACACCAGCACATCACATCAGCTTCCTCCAGAGTGGAAACAACACCAGGCACATGCTCTGGCTCACAACCTGGCATCAGGATGTAAGCCTGAAACTCGGACCTTCCCAGACCCTTTGCAAGAGCCGCAGAACCAGGTGTGGGAATGTGGGTTTTTTCATATCCAAACCCATTCCTTCTATCTGCACATTTATTTAAAAGTGGACTTGCTTTCACCCCAAGATTAACTATGCCTGACTGCAGCAAAAACTCCAAATTGCCATACAGGCAGTTAAAAAGAATGACAACACCCTTCAAAGCACTTGGAGCAACCAGCATAGTGAAACCATGGATCTGTTCAAGAATTCTGTGATGCTGTTACCTTTTTCATTCCCATTTCTTTTCCCTTGTTGCTGGTTATAGTCACTCACTGTATTTTATCACACTGGAAAGTCTAATCTCTTTAGGGTGAGAAATATATTTGCCCTGAACTCAATATAATACAATTCACCAGGGGTCCCTGACACTATCACAGTATTGATATGAAAAAAATAATCATAATTATAGCAACTGATAAAAGAGCTCATTATAACATTATTTAAGCAAGGTCAATTGCCCGTGCAGGTTGTTCTTACCGGAGTTCATGTTACATCACTGGTCCCATCATCCTGACCTTCCCTGCTGTCATCCCCATCACAGTTCAATTAACAGAGGAGTCCTGCAGTGGCTTGATGAGCATCTGCTGCCTCTACCAGGCAGTAATTCAATAAGGATACACCATAGGAAGAGATAATGAGAAGTCAGCCCAGTTGTTCTGTCTCCCTCCAGGAAAGCAGATGAGTTTGGTTTATGGGAAAGAGCGTGACCTATGAAAATTATCTGTTAATTTTATATTTCCGAGCTTCAACATGCAACTTAAAAGTGTTGTCTGGTTTCTCTGGTGGGGCAACCCACAGGGAGTCCCCGATTAACCACCCTTCCCACATTGAAAGGATTCATCCTTACGAATTTTCTCTTTGCCACTTCTACCAACAGAACTGTTTCTACTCGTGCATTCAGCAGTTGCTCTAAATTAAAAAAATTAAACACCTGAGCACAGAAAATGGGCCAAAAACTATCACTGAAGTAATTCAGGCAGAATGAAACTCACACCCGCGTCAATCCTGGGCAAAGCACTTCCACAAAACCAAAATCTCCTACACTGCAGTGTCAGCCTGAGTTCTCTCCCTGTCCCACGGAACACACTACTCAGTGGTGCCCAGATTTTGTTTGCCCCTCTATTTCCTTTTACACCTTTCCAGCAGAGGCTCCCCTCTAATTCCCACTTACCTTCTAACTCTGTTGTTGCTTTAGGAACACCCATTCCACCACAAAAACCCAGAGCCAACCACAGTCCCTTCATCTCCTACTCCACCACTGGCTGTCACAGGGACTGTGTCTGAGGGATGTGGCTCTGTGTGCATGTATTTTGCCTTCTGATTGTAGTGCCCTCATCAGTTTTTCAGCTTTATTTCAACAATCTTATCCACTGAAATAGGCAATTAACTTGATTTCAATTTACTATTTCATGTCTCCTTAATATCATTAAGGCATAGATCTACTGAAGATGATGGGCATGAGAGGAGAAAATAAGGAAGACACATTTCCTTCCTAAGTTCTGCTTCTGTAATGCGACCAGTGAACCACAGTGAATTTACACAGCTGCACAGTCCCACAGCTCCCTATTCATGGCTCCATTTCTCTTGGGATCAGCTTCATGTGAGACACGTCCTTTCCCATCACACAATTATTTGCATTGCACCAACGACTGTCTGCCTGCTCTGACCACTCTTTTCTACGAGTACAGGTCAGTTCATCCCTCATTCACGGGATAATCCAGGCTGGCAGGTCCCTACCCCAGTCCAACCTTCTGCTCAAAGGAGGACCAGACAGCTGTGAATCACACAGGATATTCTACACTGTGCCCAGCTTTTTTTATTTTGCTTCTACTTCCCCCCAGGAAGCTCAGTCTTCCAAGCTCACACCAGCTGACATCAGATCTGAAGCTGTGGTTCACCCCTCCCAAGTCCTACAACCAGAGAGCTTTCCCCCATTTCAGTATCACACTCTTTTCTTGATTCAGTTCTGCCACCTCTTTCCCAATGGGTTTAATCACCTGCTGCACATCTCCTCCTGGCTACCCTGGTATTAATCCTAAAACCCTTCCCATCCTCTGACCCTAATTTTTTCCCATACTAAACTAGTTAACTTGTCCCAAAAGATAACACATTAAATTTTATAATCTTTACCACCTTTTCTCAGCATGGTTTCTCATTCATTTTCTCACCCTACAGTATTTTGTTCCTTCTCTTAAACTAGCCCTTTGTTCACTTGCATCTCCCTTCTATTTTCTGATTCCCTGGGGTCATTTTCATGCCTCCCACATTTTCTGTATTGTTTTCTGCCTTTTTTTTTCCCCTTGGATAAGCCTGGAGAGGAAACGCCACAGACACACCACAGTATATCCAAAACAGGACACTATAACAATTTTAGAGTTACAAATAATCAGCATTTAAGAAACGCTAGAATTAAGGTTGCCTTGGAGGAATGTATAAAGATAGTCAGGTTTTGTGATTACATCTATTTTTACCATATTACTGAAGTCTATATTAAAATGCAATTTAAATCTATCTTTGACTTCTTTTGCTTTTATCTATTCATCACACCTGCCTTCAAACCCTCTCTTAAAGCCTTACTCATACTTCTCTCTGAAACAGGCAGAAAGTACCTGTAAATCCAATAACTGCAATTACAGAAAATCTTATTTACTTCATTCTTAGTGTCTATGTGCAACATTTTAAAAAAATTATTTAAATATATTAGGTTAAATAACTCAAAATTGGATAACCACATTATGGACTAGCTTCCATCAGGTTAAAGAAAAAACAGACAGAGCCTATGCAACAAATGCTACCAAAGCAGTTAGTCAAAGAGCTACTTTTTGCTTTAGTACCAAAAAAAAGCTGCATCTCAGTATTAATAGCAAAGTAAAACATAGATAGTTGGTCATACTGGGCCCAACTGTAAGCTGCAAGGAAGGAATATAAAACACTATTTCAGGAGAAGGACTGAGAAAACTCAAGGGCCAACACAGGGGTATTTTAGGAACACAACAGTCACGAGGAGCCTGCCCAAAGCCCTCAGTTCCAATTGTCCATACTGGACTTGCACTTTGCCCACTGCAGTTTGCGATGGTTACAGAAGAAAGACACGCAAAAACACATCTGTCAAACTAGTCAAGGTCAACTCACCAGATCTTTGCAGGTTAATATATGTCACTGCCTGTTTTCTCCACTTTTCCAAAGTAGCTGAATCAGTAAGTCAACTAATGCATGAAGTCTTTTGTAAAAGCACACCCAGATGGATGTTTACCAGACTTCAGCCTTCATTTTCCATGTGTTTTAGAATTTAAATTAAAATTCAGTCAACCTCCAGGAGAAATCGGTGCTGCCGCAAGTTCTTTGTGGATTCACACTTAGAGAGATTAACAGCTTCTGCAGTGAAAAAGCTGCATTTAAACCTAAATAAAATCTGCACTGATGGCTCCCTGAGTCTCATACACTCCTGCTCACTGGAAGTGTTTAGGACTGCTATTACAAACACTTTGAGTATTAAAATCTGCATCCACTCCCAGGCTCATATTCCATGTTATTTGAACCATTTTACCCTCCTCTAGCATTTTCTTCCTTCAGAGAGATGGGAATCTGAACTAAATACAGGACTTGATAGCAGCAGGAATCTGATATATCTGATTACACAAACAAATCTAAAATAAAATTAGAATTTAAATGGCAGAAGTAAATATATTGCAAGTGCTGGGCACAAACTGGTCTACCAGGCAATATTTGGCAGAGGCAGCACAAGAGCTGGATCCTAATTCTACATATATTTTTTTCCTTACGTGGTAAAACTAGCAGGGAACTGGGTTACTACCAGAGTTAGAACTCCATTTACTATGTAATTTTTCCTCGGTACATGAGTCCTTTTTTAAAGGACTGCAATTGCTTTGAGTTATACAAAAAGATTGATCTTTAGAAACTGGAAAACATCTCCTGTCCTACTTTCAAGACTGGGATTTTGCCCTGCCAGCAATTGTTCCGTAGGATCGTTCCATCTCTAAGATACAGAAAAAAACCAGAGAATTTCTCAACTTGTAGGAAGAATTTCCTCCGAGTTACAGCAAAATACACATCTGCAAATACAAAGACGCTTAAAATCATGGGCTCTGCTTTTCCTCTATTTGTTACTTTTCTTGCTAAACAAAATTAGCAGGGATTTGGATTTGGTGTTAATGAATGCCAAAAGCAACTTGGCATTCTCTTGCCAAGGACCTCTGTAAACTGCAGTTCAGCAAAACAAGACAATCATCTTCTTATTGTGTGTAAGAGCTCAATTAAATCATCATTTTAATGTAATCCTATTTAGTAGCTCTCACATTTTCTGTCCTGATGCTCGTGATGTTAATGGCTTAAAAAAAACAAGGAAAGCAAAAATGCAGGAGGTAGAAGGGAAGGACAGAAGACAAGAAAATGCAGCTTGTGTTTCACTGAAGATCATTTGATGGGGGGCAGGCAAAACCCACCAAACCAAAACCAAAGAACCCCAAACCCAGAACCATGGAAACAGCTTACACAGAAAGACAAAATCCAGCAGTTTTTCTGGACCCTAGCCCATTCTGATAAACACAACACAAATTATGAGTTGAGAAAGGCTGCTCCAACCAAAGACTTCCAAGCAACTTTCAAAAGTTTCCCCGCTTCAATCTGCAATACTCACTTAGGGATAAACACCTTGCTAAAGAAATCAATGATTATGATGACAAACATAAAAAAAAAAACCACACAAGAGGGCTATAGAATACCCCTGGAATGCACATAACTTTTTATACATAAGTAACTAATCTCCCAGAGTACTATGTAAATTGGCTAAGCCTAAAAGTTGCATTTAAAATTATCCTCAATATCCATTACAAAAGAAAGGTGCCTACCCACTGATAAATTAGCAATTGTAATAAGGGACCGTAAAGCTAAGGGTAAATTGATTGTTGTTCCTAATTTTCTCTTTATTTTAATCTAAAATTCTCCAAATTGCAAGAAATAAAAGTACCGGCAAGAGGGTGAGCAAAAAGCTTTTGACTGCCATATAAAACATCTAAAAATAGTGTTTCAGTATATTTCCATACGCCGGAGGTAGCAGAGAATATCATCTATATAAATCTATTTCTAGCAGAGGTTTTCAGCAGCATCAGAGACTTGAGAATCAATTGTAAATTTGTATTTTAGAATAATCAATAACAAAAAGCAGAAGAGACAACTTAAACAATATGCAGCATTTAACAGGAAGATACAGCTATGCACCATCTCATACAAAATAGATACAGACATTATCACATGCCTTATATTTTTAATCTTAAGGAATTTATTTGGGAAGAACTTAAAAACCTGCTTTTAGAATATCACTCCAGGAGGTTTGTTAGTGGTGTAAGACACTGCATAGGCTGTGGGTGCAGAATACACAGGGGTGATCTGGCTGGTCCTGATGCCTCCTAGGGCACAGATGGAACCCACACACACAGACACACAAAAGGGAGGGTTTCCCTCGCAGATCCCTGTGATGTGCCAACACCTACAGCAGCTGAAGAGCTCACTGGAATATCAATGCACACCTTACCTTCAGATGAACGAGCTGTCAGCACGAGGGAGAAGAAAGGCAGGTTCAGAACTCCACCAGAACGCTCAGGAGAAGCTGCAGACTCCTTTGCCAAGCCAAGCTCACAAGAAGGTCATCCCACCAAAGCCAGGAGGACTCTCCAAACTCAGATCAATGCTGTCAGACTCCCTGAAACAGCTGCCACTTTCCACACTTGATAGTCCCCAAATCCCACAGTAATAAGCGACAGATGTCACATCTCCCAAGAGTGAAATGATGATAGTATATACTCAGGGACTGATGGCCAGCTCAGAACTGTTTCTCTTCTCTGCTGGCAAGATTGATGCCTGGTGTATCAACTGGGGAACAACACTTAAACCACGAGGGAACATTATACAGACACCGAGAGACTATCAAATACCAACAAAGAAAGAAAACAGGAGTTTTCCTCCTTCTTTATTTCTGGGTTCAGGCAATTAATATCAGATATTTGAATGATGACCCTAAGAAATTATTCCATCTCTAACAAAGCTTGTACCAGCATCAGAACCAGGTTATTATCCTAATGCTAGTTTGTCTCTCAGGCAGTCAGAGCAGCACTGCATCCAGCCAGCAACTTTCTCAAACAATTCCCACTGCAAACCAGTGCACTGAAACAGGCTGTGAGATCCAAATCACTGCACAGCCACAAAGGTGAGCATGAGGCAAAATATGAGCAGGGACCTGCCACAAGACAACCCAGTTAATTCAGTGAAGAAAGTGCCAATCCATGAAGCTCACAACGAGGAGTTTGTAGGGAATCACATCCAACAATCACAGAATCTGGCTGAACAAGAAAGAAAAGAATAATTAGAGAATGTTGAAGCAGTACACCAGGAAAGGGGATCAGGGAATCACCAAGACCCCAAAACAGGACAGCAGCAACGCTCCAGGCAAGGGAAAATCTTCGGATTAGAGGCAGCAGGACTCAAACCCTCAATAAGGTGTATAACTTGAAAAGAACCCTCACGAGGCCTCTCAGGGATGGAAGTGACAGTAAATAGTCACATACCAGATCCAAGGAATCTCCTCAGCCTTTACTTGAACAGTTCTGCTATCTCTTGGCAGCCTAACACAATCTTGCCATGCCACACTCCCCCTTAACATTATCAGTGATTTCACACACAACAAAGGCTTCAATTTTAGTGGTATTTCAGTGGATACTCTATGCACCCAAACTGATTATACAGACACTGAAACACAGGAAAAACACTGTTAATTTTCCTCACTTATTTGTTGTATTAAATATCATTGTTTATTAATGCAAAACATTATTCCTGTAGAGGGAAATAAGACAAAAGCACTGACTTTCCTGTTTTTCTCACACAGCATTTCTCATCAGAGAAGCACCAGGAATTGCTCTCGGAGATAAGAATAAAGATATTATTCTATGAACACAGGGTAATTAGGAATGAAGTTACAGTACAGCAGTGTAATTCTTTCTGCTTTTGTACATATACACCTAAGTGTACCCTTGCACAACTCTATACATCAGCCTTTCTTCAAACATACCCACAGAATCTGCTCAACATGTTTCCATTTCAACACAGAGAAGCTTCTGTAAATTCAAAATCATTCAAAAGTTGCTTATTACTCTTTAATTAACTTCTGAACAAATGAAGAGATACCTGTTTTCCTCCAAAATTTTAAATTTTATTTTATGTAATAAATGCTGACATCATCTAAGTAGGTCACTGTGCACATCCAGTCTCATTTCCTGCATTAAACAGGCCAAAGATCCATCCTGAAAACACCTGCATCCAGCCCATAACTTTTACTGAAGCTACAGTATGTACTTTAAATATGGATATGACCTTGCTTTGAAAGTGTTAAGAGTTGGGAAATAAAAAATTGCACATTTACATAAATTCTTCTTGTAGTCAACCATCACTTACAGCCACAAATTTGAATTTTGAAGTACTAAATTAACAAACAAGCAGGTATGGAAGCAGTGAATCCTGTCCCTTCTGTACCCTTCCATTCCAATACAGCAGTACAAGTCTGACTGCTGGAAAAAAATTACTGCAGGGGAAAAAAAAAAAAAAAGAAAAATCATTCTCACCTTTTTAGCAATGCCCTGAAATGTGAGCAGTGATTTCAGGTGCCCCTTACACGACACAGTAAATGGGCTGGGATTGCAGAAAGCAGGTGATGAGAAGCTCCAGAGGCCAGACCCTTTCACAGGCATCTTGGAGAAATGAAAAAGAAATGTATCCAAAATTATGCACATTACACATACTATTGCCAGTCCTCTTCTGATTGCCTTAGGGGGGTTAAAACAGCAGCCTGTGAAAAGTGAGAGTCCATCAGGCTCCTTGTGATTTCCAGACATGCTCAAAAAAAAAAGGTTACACTTATATATAATCCCGACGTGCCAAGTATTTGGGGATTTAAAAAGGCATTGTAAGGGTCTTAATAAAAGCTATTACACATTGCTATAGGATATGAAAAATATTAAGATAGATTAAAAATGTTTAAAAAAAACTCCAGCGTGTGCAAGGGCCTAAGCTTTTGTAAAGAAGTGACTCCATTCTGAAAGGATCCAGTTCAAAAAGACTGTACTAGAGGAAAGAGAGGCTGTGTTAATGGGGAAAAACATATAAAAAATTATGTCTAGACAAATCTGCTGCATACACTTCTTCATCAGTGTAGTATAGATGAATTTTTCATGACGAAAAATTCAATTTCTTATAAAAAAGAAAATCAGTATGAATAAAAGCTCTCTCTAAACCTTTCTTTAAAGGACTACAAGGAGCACTAGATAAACCCTGTATCAAAGGAATTTACCCCAGCTGATATGAAGAATTACAATACTGGACCTGAGTCTGCCATCACTGAACTCAAATGAAATTAGTTAGCAACTTAATCCGCGTCAAAAACAAGCCCCTTGGTTAAAACTCTTTTTACTTTATTTCCAGAAGGAAAACTGCCTTTCTGAGTAAAGCCCTGGAACATGCAGGGTATGCAGATGAGCAGTCATATACATAAAATACACTCACTAATGTACTTACTAAATGTGTTCATTAATAACATGCCATTTCTCACAGCCTCTTGGAAACATCATAGCAAGAAAACACTTATGTCTTGTACCAAAGCGCAAAGATGTGGGGGAAAAAAAAAATTAACCATCAGAAAGCCTCCAAACCTATAATTGCAATTTTCTTCTGATTCTGAAATAATTTAAGAATCTTGGGGAAACTAAGGTTTTTTCCAAGAACTGTAGCTGCAAAGAGCAAGGCGCAGACACAAACCAACAGAGGTAATAAATTTGGGTTCACCGTAAAATGACATGCAGTGACCCTGCAGGAATTGAACTCCAACCACACCAGAGAGGTGTGTTTACATTTTGAGACTCCATTCAGAATCCCAGCAGACTCCCATGCCCACACACAAATCCAGCCTGGTTTACAAAAGAGAACAGCAACACATGAAGCACCTTTTCCTCCCAAACCCTCTTTCCCTAAATCAAGCCACTCTGTTGTTTAGCACGACTCCTCAGTGCTTCAGCGGCCTTTTACACTTCTCAGGTTCGGTTTCTGCTATACAACAAGGGACCATGAAAATTACCAAAATGAAATCTCAACAGTAGATGCCCATTCTCCTCACTGAAATTTATGATTTCCATTTAAAAGCAATTAATTAAAATAAAATCCTGTCAGAAAAAAAAAAAGGCAAATTTTTATTTATTTCCCTCATAGTTTTACTTAATTGAGAAGGTGTATCGTGGATATACTGAAGCTTGGATTAGTATGGATGCTCCCTAGAGGCTTCCCTCCCATTTCCTATACAACCATCATCTCACCAATGCCTCCAGTCCCCTTTTCATATCCCTTATTCTCCTTGCCCTTCCATAGTTCCTGCAGCACATCCAGCCTCAACTCCCACAACCAAACAAGCAAGGAGTGGCATTTCCTGCAGCTGACTCCACACCATACACAGGAGTATCAGGAATAGATGGGATGCTCACCCCACATGCTGCAGCCTTCCCATCCATGGGGGCACTCATTTCATGCCTACTCCAGGCAGCCAGCAGTTTCCACTCCATACACAGAAATATAACTGCCTTTGGCACACCTACCACCATGAAATTTGGGTTAGACCATGCAGCAGAACAGAGGCACGCACAATCCAGGCTAAAAATAGCATTTAATAATATAAGCTCATAATCAATTAACATGTATAATTCGGCAACACATTCTATATTATTTGATATGAAACTTATTGTCCACAACTGGCATGGTACAAGATGTCCAACTAAAATTAATCATTCCTGCTACAACAGGGAAAAAAAAGCCTCCATAAGTATTCCTCTTACAGTCCACTACTGCTTTGTTTCTTTTCCTTAAGGACCAGATCTATACATTGTGCTATTATACGAGAATCTCCTTTATCTCAGAAGAGAAACTTTTGTGTCTTTCATGGTAGCAACATAAAATCTGCAGACGTCATCTTGGGTGCATCCTAAGAGATGCTCAGAAACTCAACAGAAAATTAAAAGCACCTCAACAAAACTTAGCACTTTAAATCTCACCTGATAGTTTGCATTGAAATAGCCAATACCAAATTTCAACACAGAACTATTGCAATGAACCCTTGAGCATCAAGGCCAAAGGTCCAGAACCCCACAGAGCCACAGGAGCACACATGGTGTGAAGCAACATCCCCTTCTGTATCTGCTGGTCCAGGTGAAGTACAACAGGGAAACAATCAATCCAACACTGGGCACAGCTGGCACTGCAGGGAGGCAGCAGGAAGCCCCCATCCTCGGGCACTTGCCGAAATGGGATGGACGGTGGAGCACCCAAGCTGTCACCTGGCTGCCCTGGAGCCACCTCACTGAAGAGATCCTGCTGCCAACCCATTCCAGGAGCTCCACGTGGGAGCAAACCCCAGGATTTCTTGCCATCAGCCCCGACTGGCACTCCCGGAGGGCCCGTGCGCACGAGCACAACCGGTTCTGCAGCAGCTCTCCCAGGTGGCCTCAGGAAATCGCTTTTCCTTTCTCCTCACAGCAGTTAAGCAGCACACAGAAAATTGAATCATAAGGGTAGACAAATAACACATCACAGACCACAGCACTAGGAAATCTTCCTGTCTTTTGAAAGAAACTTACTGCTGAAGCCTTAATTTGTGGGAATTGAAAGCCTCATAACAATTTCTGTTGGATTAAGGTTCCAGCCCAGTTAAATGCCAGTACTGACGGTCCTAGATGAGTTCCCATCTTATGAACAACCGTCAGCCACATGCTTACAGGCAATATGCCAGAGCACACTGCACTTTATCTGCCTTCCCTCGCTGCAGATTAAGTTCCTCAGGGGATACAAAATCTCACAATCCAACTCCATTGGCGGAGAATGACGCTAAACCTTCCAAGCACTTCCAGCAGCCGATGGGCACCTCCACACCTCTCAAAGCCTGTGAGCACACACATCTGTTCAAATTGTGACACACAGAGAAAAAAGCAGGCTCTCTCTCCATATTTACTCTTTACATGGATACCGAAGCCACTGGCCATCTTCCCGCCAGCCAGCCCAACGAGTTGGTGGAAGGGCACTGGCTCATGTCAGCTGGAGCAGGCACCGTTCAATCTCATCCACCGTCCCAAGTTCATAGAAAAGTTGTTCCAGCTTTTAAGAGTCCATAACCTCAGTGTGAGATGCCATTCTCAGTGAAGAAAAAGTTCCCCTGCCCCCTGAGGGATAAGCCATTCCTTGCAGCAGGATCTGCCCATCACTACTCCACTTGCAGGCCCAGGCAGGGAACAAAGTGTCAGGTTGACGCTCACAACGGTTTCGTGTTTAATGGTCAAACTTGAAACGTGTCA
Organism: Cephalopterus ornatus; assembly: GCA_013396775.1. Taxonomy (NCBI): domain Eukaryota; kingdom Metazoa; phylum Chordata; class Aves; order Passeriformes; family Cotingidae; genus Cephalopterus; species Cephalopterus ornatus. The sequence goes on from VZRE01001354.1 coordinate 1,072,560, forward strand.
CAGAGGAAAAATATCAAAGTGTACCTGAAATTTTAGCCTGTCTTTAGTTGCAGATTCCTTTCAGAGCATCTTTAAGCTACCAGCTGCGAAGATGAATTCAGCAGCACTTTTGCCCTGTGGTGTTCCATCACCAAACCAAGCCCTTCCCACCACCGTCCCATCATGCACCGTGTCTGAGCTGCAGCCCAGGATGTCGGGTAGTGTCGGGGCTGGGCAGCTAATGCTGCTTTCCTGGGGATGGAGGTGCTCAGAACAGTTCTGGCTTTTATCTCCACTGCCTCTCTCCAATCAAAGAAAGGCTCTTTGTCCTCTCCTGAGCCTGCTGCCCAGACAGCTGTGCCGATTAGGGACACCTCCCATCCCCACTTCTCAGAGCTGGATTACACAAATGCAAGTGTTACACCAGGAACAGCCTCTTCTCGTGCACTCTCACACAAATAGGTATCCCTCCTTTCCCATATAGCCTCTTCATTTCCATTTTACTTTTAATTTGCATACTCCTTCCAGCCTAGCTGGTTTTAGCCCATTTACCACACTATAAAAGATTTATAAAGTTTAACAGCAGTCATGTATCATCTTTGACATACATATGTTTGACTAGACTCCCAGCGTAGAGCTTGTTTTAGCTACTCAAAAACACTATTTGCTGTATAACAACACAGATGATTCACTCGATATCAGTGTTTCTGCTAATGTATTTTCTGCACTGACAGCAAGGAACCACAGGACAAATCTGAAGCAAGATTCAGCAGCTTTTGGTGATTACTCACAGCTTCACGTTCTTGCAGAAACTTTGATGTATTCCATGTCCAATCTCTATGACACCTCTCAGATGTTCTGTCTGAGAAAGCCCTGATGGGCAGAGTGTCCTTAACCTGTCCTCAAGAGCCCTCAGCACATCCTCCTTTCTGTAACTAAACGATACAGACCATCCAAATGGGCACAGCCAAACTACAACGTAAGTTCGCCAGCAATAATCAGTTAGTCCTTGAGGAGACTCAGGCTGCTCGTGGGATGGATAAAATTCCACTCCTGAAAATCAGCACCTCTGGGGAACACATTCATTTGTCTGTGTTATGCTGCATCCTGAAGCCCTAACATCTCTCATTTCAAGCTATGGGAGCTGTGGAGAGCTCAGGAAACATCAGGAGCCATCACCTGCACTCCTGCAATTCACATGTGTTATCACCTATCACTCCAGAGCACTGAGCAACAATCTCCCATGACCCTGATGTAACCTCTTCCTCCTGAGAGACACAGAGCATCATTTACATAAAGGGGTGGCAACTTCTGGAACCCCAAATCATATCGATTTTCTCGTTGTTTTGCCCTGTCTGTCTTCATACATCTGTAATCCCCAATGACTCCAACATCAGTATCAGACAGCACAAGCATTCATCTTTCAGTTTGCTGTTGAGTGAAACGCTGTCAGCTGACAGCCCCTGTGTCAGGGGCATCTGCAGTGTAACATTACTAAGGGGAATCTGATTCTGAAGCTTTCTGAGTTGGCACCTTTTTCATCAGTTTATTGGATTAAAAATAACGGCGACTACCAATGACACATCCAAAGTTACACTTCTGTGCAAAGTCCTTAAGCTCATCCCTAAAACCGTGGCTTACTGCTGGGTGTTACTGTGCTGGCTGCATGACCAGGAGATCATAGAATCCCCTGTTTAGCTGCAGTATAACCAAAGCTGCCTCAGGGAAACGAGGGGAATAGTACAAAACAAGTACAAAACTTTCCCAGCCTTTCCCTCCGCTCAAGGGTACCGGTATCTCCAATATCATTAACGGGGCTCTTGGCAGCACCAGACCTGTATTTTCTCACATCTGCAAAAGCACTGACAGCCTCTGCATCACTGAGCATCTGAGGCAGCATAAAATGTTTAAGGCTTTATCTTTTGTCATTCTGGGCCCTTTAATGACAATCCTGGCACACACTATATATACACTGATAACAAGAACTTGGTACCTCTGCGCTCTCCTATTTTTGGCAGAGTCTCTTTCTGAACTACAGCGCTGCCAGCCACCATTCCTTTCCCCGTCATGGCTCATATGTACTTTCTCCAAACTTTCTAAACTGGAAAAAAAAAATAAAAAACAACCAACCACCAAATCTATATTTAATACAGAATCATCTGCCTGCACAGTCATGGACACATGGAGTTTGCACATCAGAGCCTGGGAAGCACCTTTCAAGGAGACTCCATCTGCACTAAGTAACTCATTTAGAGCTCTAAAGCAGCCTTTGCAGGAATGTGGGGAACTGTTCACACACCACTGGTGACCCTGGTACAGTTTTAGGTATCATCTCTGACTTAGGTATGATGTGACTCTTACACACAATTCCTCAGCATCTCTGCTCCAGGATGGAGAGGGAAGAGGGCCCAGAGGAAGGACATACCTTTCTCACCTTTTACTCAGCCCACAGCCCAAAACTTTCTCCTCTGCAAAATCAGTTGTTTCTGCGGGGGTTTGGCAGCAGCAGCCTGAAGGTCGGGAATCCATAATCCACCATGCTCACATCCATGTTTCAGTGCACAACCAACACACGGATCCACTTGTGGCCTGGCCTTCCCAGAGCTGCCACCAAGTGCTGGGACACGGCCCGATGATCTCGAAGAGCTCACATAGAAATTGATTCTGCAGAAGCACAGATATCTGTGTTTGTGCTGTCTGGGAAAGATAAGACGAATGATTTTTGATGACCATCTGTTTAGCAGTGGCTGTTTAACATTCCCCTTTTGACTGTTATATCCATCCATTATTCACCAGACACTGAGCTGCATTTGCCAATGGTTGGAAAAGAGAAGCCATGTTATTTAAACCACAATACAGCATCCTAACAACCACATTACAATGTGGTATTTTGTAGCATGCAGATTTGATAGAACAAGACAAATTCAAGTTTAGAAACTATTTTGTACTAAGATACAGCATTAAGCATCTGACTCAAGGAGTACAGACTGAAAAGTACATGGGTGAACAATCATTTCCAAAGAGATAATAAATTGACCAGCATACAACCAGAAGCATGGAGCAAAATCAAATTTAAAAAAGCCACATCCTTCTCTTTTTTTGTTCTTATTTGATGGTTCTCATCTAATATTCTTCAAAATCCCATTTGTGAAGGTTTAAATTCTGCTGCACAGCTTCTTTTTTGTCTCAGTATATGTATTACAGCTTAGTCAGTATCTTCTACTCTCTTTTTTCCTAATTTCTTTGTAAAAATATTAGCAAATTTCCAAGGAAGAGGAATAACTGTCAGAACTGGTGCATAAGCCGATACAGTCCCACCTATTAGGATTAAACTATGTTTGACCCTCATAAGGTGGGGCTGATGTGGTTAAGAGTAATGTGCCTATTATTTCAAGTCGAGGTACAAGGCACCCAACTGTTTCACTATTTCAGAACTAACCACCACACTCCTTCTGCAGGGTTTTGATTCCCATAAAATAATTGTGAACAATTTTTCAGTTTGACATCATGAGCATTAGGCTTATTCTAAAAAAAAAAAAAAAAAACCCCAAGGAAAAAAAAAAAACAGTAACCCAGTGAGAGTAAAAGGAAATGGGCTAAGTGTACACTCAGAGCCATTGGCCTTAAAGCTTTTCACTGGACAAAGTTACATTCCCACAAGGTGTTGTGCAACACAGCAGCATTAATTGCTTGCTGTTCAGCTGACCTCCCCCAGGGATCCGGGCTTGCAGCCCATTAAGGCACCGACAGTCCCCTCACAGGGAAGAGGAAGCCCACACACACTTCTGCACAGTCAGCTCTTCCAAGTTTTGTAGGTCTCTATTTCAACGGTCTTCTCACAGCACAGTTCAGCAGTTCTTAATACTGAACACAGACATGGCTGGTCTACAAAAACGACTGAAAAAACATAGAGACACAGAAGGACACACTTTTGGAATCTCCACATCCTAAAGACCCGTAGTATAATCTCACTCTGGATGCTGGTCCAAATTTATATAGAAAAAATCTTTAACTTCTCAATATACAAGCTTACCATAAGCTGGGCTTTAAATCAGCGGCTTTTAAAATATGCACTTCAATTCACCAGAGGAAATCAGGAGACTTTTTGACAAAGTTCATTATAAACCCTTTTAAATATGATCTACATTTGAACTTCCATATCAAGGATTCGCTTCAGTTATTCTCTTAATCCAAATAAAGAAAACGGATGAACCATCAAGACCTCCAAAACAAGTAGTCAGAGCAAGTGCTTTAAATTCAGGTCAAGCTGCAGAAGTTAAGCTTAAGGCTTTGGTCTGATTTGAGGGAGTTAGTTTTGCTGCACTGTACAATTTTAACTGAAAAGAAGCGGAGCTTGCTCTAGTTCTGGTCTCCAGCCCTGGAGCTGCGTGTCCCAGCTTCACTGATCACCACTGCCATGACCCAGCAATCAAAGCACGTGTCATCTGCCCCAGCGACAAGAACCGCTGCATTCTGGAAAGGTTTTGCTGCTGTCTTCAACAACAGCAGGATCAATCCCACCAGGTGTAAACTCCCCTGTACAGTGGTGACCACAAGGTGACATTCCCCTCACTGAAGTTGCACAAAGCGCTTTCCAGTAATCAAACTGTGAAAGTGCATAAAAATACTTTCAAAAGTTCACAACTTTTTCCTTTTACCTCAGCAGTCTTCAAAAACGCTTTGATTATTTTTTTAGCATTAAAAGCCAATCAGATAGATATTAGGAGAAGGAAATACTTGGAGTTTAGTTATCAAATTTCCTTGGTGGAAATCGCTGGAGATTTTATTATGAATTTATCTCTTACTTTTAGCATTGAATTCATGATTCAATCAAACAGAAAATAAAATGCAAGTTCCCCATTACTTCCATGGAGCCTTTAGTTAAAAGAAACAACCTTTAATATTTAAGAGAATATAAAATCAGCCAAGGCTGGAAACACGCACAACTTGCCAGTGCTCTAGCAGGTGGCAGTTTCCTTCATTAAGGGCAGTAATGACATATTTGTGAGGTCTCTGTGCCCACCACTAAGTGTGTGGTGAGTTAATGAGACTGTGCTGAGGGCTCAGCCTGCGACTGCAGCACGTCAGATGTGGCTGATGCTGATCTCGTCACCTCATCCTTTACTGCAGAATCATCTACCACGGAAACAGAAGTATTAAAACTCCTCGCGGCCACCTTTACCTACCAGGAACAAGGCAGAAGACAGTTAATAATCTGTTGTGCAGGTAAGTTATCTAATCAGTCAGAAAGTGATTGCGTTTGGTGCGCCCGGGAGACGGAAGCATGTCTGTACAATGTTTTGTCATCATCAAGGAAGTCTTTAGGAAAATTTCCTTAAAAATTCTACTGCCTTGCTTAGGGTAACCAAAAAAGTGCATTTATATTGTCTTTTGGATCCAAGGCAGAGGAGGAAGGGAAAACAACCAGCAAAACACAAACCACAGCAAGCAGAGGTGGGACAGCAGCACACTTCAGGAGATGCCCCATGACACCAGTGGGAACACAGACACAGCACAGGGTCCTGGGCTCCAGGCAGTCACACTGAGAACAACCAACAACCACAGTTAAAATTTCCACATCAGTGAAAACTTAAGCATATTTGTATCCATTCGTAACTGTTATCTGCAAAATCTACTGCAAGTGTTTAACTCACTGCCCTGTTTATATCAATGCTTAATTAGGTCCCAAGGGTGAATTTTAATCTAATTTACACCAAATAAATCCTACATCACTGGCATTCACTCAGATTTACTCCAGTGTAAACAAGGTAAGAAGTTGCACAAAATGCCTAACACAAACACTTTTGTTTCCTGGGTTTGTAGTTGCCAAAATCTTCCACAAATTCCTTTCAAACAAAGTTTTAAATTGCTTCTTCTCTACAGACTCAACTCACCACTTTGCAGTGCAGTCTGTAGCCTGCTGGCTTAACCTACAAAAACTGCAGGTACAGAGCACTGCTGCTCTACAATCACAGAACTACTGACAAGAGGGAAAAATTAATCCATGCTGAGTGCCATGCTGCTGCTGACAGACTGCTAATGGTTTAGTTGGCTTAGGTTAAAGTTTGTGTAGCTGTTCCTGTGAGTGAGAGCAGGTGAACCACCAATGTCCCGCAGGACACCTCTGACATAGCTCAGGTGTGCAGGGCAGGAGCTCCCTCCTGGTGAGGGTTCATTCAAAAAACCAGTCCTTGCCTGATGTGAGCTCACTTTAGGAATGATTCCCAGCTGCAAGAGAGATCAGAGCCCTGGCTTCTCTCCGCCTGCATTTTGCTTGGGGCAGATAAACGCTGCTGCAGGGGATGCACAGGGATCCACCACCTCCCTTCATCCTTGATGTGCTTCCCCACAGTGGGTGCACAGGGATCCACAACCCCCTTTCATCCTTGATGTGCTTCCCAGTGAGGCGCTGGCAAAGCTATGAGGCCTTCTCCAGCCCTGCTGCCAGCAGCACTATCCATCCCCTGGAAAGACAAGGGAAGGTGTTTGACATGCTCTTTTCCTGCGCCCCAGAGAAATGTATTATCTGCCCAATAAACCTGGTTATCTGTTGAACAGACACGCCGGAGTCCTGCGAGCCGCCTCCAAATCAGGTTGGGTCCGTCCCGGCAATTGTGTTACACAACACTGCCCGATTCATCTTTTTATTCAAAACCACCCTTTACAGAAGACAAATGAAAAGCTGAAACAACAGAATCCCTCATTGCTTCCAGCATTCTTCACTGCTAGCAAAACTGTTCCGGTAACAGCGGAAGACAAATGAGATTATTTCAAGACCGCAGGCATAAATTATGAATATAAATGCTACAGAATAAGCTCCTTCACACTGCCCCTTTTTCACATGCGGTCAGGGAACCAAAATATGTGCAAGGAGATGAACAGGATAAAGCCAAACAGCATTTTAAGTCTTGCCCTCAGCAACTAACACTTGGCGTATATATATATAAAACTGTATTATTTTTAAGATTGTGCCTGGCAAAACCCCTGTTTTCAAGTTTGTCCTCGTTTCTCAACACCTGGGCAATTAAAATTAAAGAAGAGGTTCACTTTACAGCACAATAGCCCTGGAGTCTATCATTTTTTAAAAAGTTTGCTCTGTAAAACCTGAAACACCAAGCGCTCTGAGGTTTTTTCCCATTATCATTTTTCAAAGCTTGCCTCTGGGTTTGGTTTGGAGGGGTTTATTTGTCTTTAATTTCTATGCTAAAGTGCTGAGAGGTACAATAAGAATAGGTGCACGCTGTTAATATTGCGACTTCTCTGTGGATTTATTTGAAAAACAGTAGAAAGGCTAAAATGAGTAAAGACTGTAGTTTTCCTCTTCATTAAACTTCTCCTCATCCATGCATAAACACCTAATTCTCCACTGAGCTTCCCAGACTATTAAAGTCATTTGAGAAAAAACGCAGACAGCATCTTACTTACATTTTGTTTTACAAAACCACAGTTACAGCTCTGCAGCAGGACGGCGGCAGCAGCGACGGGCACTGCCACCACCCCTTGGGAAGGAAGGGCATCCGACTGCCAGTGAGGCTGGAAGTGTTCCAGCAAGGAACACAGAAGACAACCTTCCCCCACCCAATCCAACCAGAGACTCAAAGAAGGGTTTCAGTTGGAAGGGACCTTGAAGATCATCTCATTCCAACCCCCCTGCCACAGGCAGGGACACCTTCCACCAGCCCAAGTTGCTCCAAGCCCCGTTCAAACTGGCCTTGGACACTTCCAGGGATGAGGCAGCCACAGTTTCTCTGGCCAACCTGTGCCAGTGACCTGTCACTCCATGCCCTTGTCCAGAGTTTCTCTCCAGCTCTCCTGGAGCCTCTTTAGGCACTAGAAGGGGCTCTAAGGTCTGTGCAGAGCTTTCTCTTCTCCAGGCTGCACACCCCCAGCTCTCTCAGCCTGTCTCCACAACAGAGGGTCTCCAGCCCTCTGAGCATCTTTGTTCCTTGTTCTTGGACTCACTCCACCACCCTTGTACTCACACTCCAGGAAAAAGCAGCAGGGCAAGGAACTAAGTTAATAAACCCCTGTTTGTTTAGTTTCTGAACACTGAGCACACAGGAGAAGCCGGAGGAGGCACAAAACACTCCAGTGAGTACAAGGATGCACCACTGAGCCAAAGCACCAGGACAGAACAGCACACACAGCACTGAGGCTCCCCAGAGTTCACTCATGAACACATCCTATGAGATGTCCTACTGCAGGAGAGGATAGCTCCAAAAAAATACATTGTTTTATGGCTGCCAGGACTTAAGTATAAACTCCAGTTTATTTTAACTTCCACAGACCTGCTATCCAGTTTTTGTCTCTTTTACGGATGAACAGCAAGATCACAGCAGTTACAACTGTTGTTTTAAAGTTGTAGCTCACTTTGGAAGGCACACGCTATTTCAGTTTTGACAACCATGGTATGCACAACTCTGCACTTAAGATGTATCTCCAGATTGAACATTGTATTTAGAAAAGTAAAGCAATGACTTAGCACTAGATTTAATGCATCAGCCCTTTAATTCAATGCTGGCTGCACAAAATAATGAACATATACTTATGGAAAAAACAATGCACTGAATGATTATGGATTGAAACCTGAAAAAAGTAGTACTTTCAATAAAGCATTATTTCTTAAAATCTATTCTTCGCATTGATTATACAATCTCACAGCATTTTTCCCTATTTAAATATTTAAAATCACATTAAAAAGTTGAGGCATTAGTTATGGATCTTGATTGCTTTGTTCTAAAGTCAGCAACAGTTGCTCTGTTAAGCACCTTCAGCCTAAGGAAACATTCACCCATTTGACTTTCACCACGCCATTTGCACAGGAAATAACAACTGGCATAGAAACAACTCTACAAAAATATATTCTATGAAATATTACATTTGAGAATATTGTATTTCATGTGACAGCTGGAGCACAGCAGTGTTTTGGAAGGCACAGTCAGTGCCTTTACTCAGATACCCTGCTCATGGATCCTTTACTCAGATAAAAGGATTCCTGTGATTACTGTTAAGCACGGACCATCATTAAGATAAACCAATAAAAGCCAATTAAGGCCACAACATATCACACATGGTTTATACACAACATTTCTTTGATGGCCACACACAAATGCAAGCTGTTAGTTTTGGCAATTAGCAGTTTTCATGCTTTGTTAAGGTAATGGCACTAATCCAGAGAGGGAAAGGTAATTCAGGGGAAAGATCCCACCATGGCCATTAGCAATTCAGCCAACAAACTGCAGCTTTCCTACAAAACCCATCATACCAGGCACAACCCAGGGACACTGTTCTAAGGAAAATTTAAGTATCAGCCATCGTATTTGAGACAATGAGGCCATCTCCACCATCCCACAACATCTCCAGCTTCTGGTAACCACACGAGCTGCTCAAGCTTTGCTGTTCTGTTACAGTTCACGGTATTACCCCTGCACCTTGCTAAAATTACACCCCTGGAACTCTGAGTTGCTTGTTTATCTAAATAAAATAATCTCAGTGCACGTTCTGCCACCCAAGTTCTGCTGTAGTTTTGAAGTTAAAAGTAGTGAAAATTCAACAGTCTCTGTCTCGCACTCAGATCTATATTTAAATCATGGGAGATCAACTTAGAACTACAGAACGGTTTGGGTTGGAAGGCACCTTAAAGACCATCTAGTCCCACGCCCCTGCCATGGGCAGGGACACCTTCCACTATCCCAGGTTGCTCCAAGCCCTGTCCAACCTGGCCTTGAACACTTCCAGGGATCCAGGGGCAGCCACAGCTTCTCTGGCCAACCTGTACCAGAGCCTCACCTCCCTCACAGCCAAGAATTCCTTCCCAATATCCCATCTAACCCTGCCCTCTCTCAGTGTGAAGCCATTCCCCCTTGACCTATGCATGCTCTTGTCCAAAGTCTCTCCCCAGCTCTTTTGGAGCCCCTTTAGGTGCTGCAAGGAGCTCTAAGGTCTTCCCAGAACCTCAGGACAGATGATCAGTCATTAACCTTCTTCCCAAAAGTTCAGCACTGGCTCAGCACAGTTACCATATCAGATGTTAACACTCGTGGAAGCTTCACTAAAGGTTAATCACATCAATTCCTTTTTTCTAAAGGAAAGATAAAGATCTATTGGACTGTTCATTGCACCTCTCTCAAAACACAGGGGAGACTGCTGAGAAAAATCTCCAGTTAATCACCCGAAGGAATGAAAAAGCAGGGAATTTTGCATTATTAATGAAAATCTAGGCAATTAGATTAGTAATAGCTTCATTCCATCGCATAATACAGTTAAAGTTGCTTATAAGGCTTCCTGACGGACCACATTTCAAGCCAAATTAAAGCAGCTTTCCCAGTTATAAGTCTTGTCTTATGCACCTGGGAGCTGCAGGGTTCATCTGTGACTGTCATTAAAACTGGAGTGGTTTATTTCATCCTGCAACTTTTTCATGTTCCAATAGATTATGGGGTTATCCTTCTCACATATATTTTACATCAAAAACATGAGAGAGAAACACCTCACCACAGCTCCATATTCAAAATACTCAACCAAATCCCAGAATATTAATCCAAGTCCTAGATCTAAATGAAGCCAAGCAGAGTTGATCTGAATGCAGGCATCCCTCATCCGAAGTACATCTTCACCCCCATCCTACCAGCTACAGACTCCCTGGTGAATTACCAGAAATTCCACTCTGAACACTGAAAAAATTATTGAAGAACTTCAGTCAAGCCCAGAGTATTTCATTAAGAGCTGTCTCTGCTGCAATTGGGGTTTTCTGATAAAAAGGTATTTTACATTAGAATGTTGGAAAAAGCTTTAGATATTCAAATGACGGGATCTGTCCCTCTGGGTGTATCTATGCAATTCAGAAATATGAGGAAGGATTCATGGGCCATTTGTTGCAAAGTCAGAGGAAAGTTTGTATTGCAGAGTGAGATTCATTTTATCTTCACAAAGGGGCAGATCTCTCAACATACAGTATTATGAAAATAAATATGAATCTTAGGTAACCTTTCCCACTCAGTGGACTTCAGTTTTCCACATGAGGAATGTGCATAAGTTTCAATTCACTGTCTTCACTGAAACATTTCCCTTTCCATCCTGCATATGAGAGTGCACTCAAGCTCACTGGTCTTTAAGGAACAACATTTTATGTAGTTCTCATTGATACTCTTTGCTCAGAAATGACCAACAAACAGAATAATAAAACTATTAAAGGCCAGGATGTGCTGTACTGGCTGAATTTATAGTATACTACCACACTTGCGCAGCACTATGTCCGTTTTTAGTAAGTCTTGCTACTTTTTACAATAACTCACATCTATTAAAAGGTGCGGCTTTACGACATCCCAATGAAATCAGGAATTCTTTTTAGATTTCATTAATTCAACCACAAAAATTTACTACAATAGTAATAAACAACATCTTTCCTTGGGAAAAAAAAAATACCTAGCTAATACATTGGAGGAATATAAAAAAGGAAGAACTACCTGCATCACTGAGCTCAGCCCCACAGCCACTGAAAGGTGTGGTAGGAGTTTAACCTACAGGTCCATAAAATGTCTCCTCAAACTACCATCCACTTCAAACACCCAGCAACAAACCAAGCCCAGAGTAAAGGACAGTAGTCAGGACTGTAGTGTGGAACAGAAATACAGAACAGATCATGGGCACCACCATCTGTTAGGCCAAACACCCAGATGATCTGGGAACATGCATGACCGCACATGCTACAGAAGAAAGTCAAAAATCTCAGCTTCCTTTGCTCAAGATGAACATGCTTTCCATTCCTTAAGCCTCATAATCCAATTAATCCAAGCCCACTGACACCAGCACGCATCTGCTGTGACCTAACTTTTAACACACTGCTGACAACAAAACAAAATCCCATAAAAATCCATACACTCAAAGTTATAAGCCAGAGAGTCCAACTCCCTGGGTAGAGCAGCAGAGAAAGAGACTCCAGATACAAAATCCCTCAGACTACAATGCCGTTCCAGGACTTCTTTATGGTTTAAACCCTCTCTCAACTTCCAGGCAGAAGTAAATTTGGACAAATGTGTGGCCAGGTCATCTGATGTCAAATGATCATTCATCCTGAGATGGGGAGTTGATCTCCCCTTCTCTTTGTCAGTTATTTATGGAGGGGTGGGAGTGAAAGGATGGACAAGGGAGGATAAGCAAACAGGGCAGAGCCATCCCGTCACCTCTCACGGTGCCTAGAATAAGACATTCCCAAAACATACACATCCTCAAAGCATCTTAGGAAGACCTTCCAGGTTCATAATAAAGTTTTTGTCCCCACGTTAGGGGTGAGTCCCAGTCCATTGTGAGGGGCTGGAACTGGATGATCTTTGGCATGACAGAGCCTCATACGACATGGTACATTTTGCTTTTCCTGAGGCCTTATGGGCCCACGACCATTTCACAGGGTGCTCCAACATCTCCGGTCTAAAGCTCTGCCTTTACATCATCTATAGTGCAGTTACCTATTCTAAACTAAATATATGTAGTGTTCAGTTGTATTTTCCCTGCTACCTCCCTTATGTCTTTACATTTTCTCCTCATCTCACAAGGACTATTTCACGCATTTTGACAGAGAATCTTGGCGGCTTCTGGTAAATATCTGCTTCAAAGTAGTCTGTAAAATTGACAGAAACACTATCATCCTGAACCATTTCAATTTGCAAGGGTTTAATACCAATTTTCACACAGACTTCTTGCACAAAAGGAGCATTTCCAGATTATCCCCACATGCCTTACGGACTTTCCAAACTTCCTGGACTTCTTCACAAAAGCCAAAAGTCAGAAACAGGTCTCAGTGCACTTATATATAAAACGGTTCAGAAGAGCCCTGGTGTAGGTTAACAAGGGCTCTTTCTCTGAAGCAGCAGTGCTGGGAACACAATAAAGGTATTTTTATTTAAGTCCCTTCCTTTCTTTGAATTAATTTAGCAACAGGTCACTTAACTGCCCCAAAACAATCTCTGAGTGCAAATTCAAATTTTATCATTGCTCCACCACTTCAGTGCAGAACAGCAGGCCAATTAAATATTTAACATAAGAGTGCTCAATATTTAATTAGGGACAAATAGCATTCTTTGGCACTTTCCTTGAATTTAAAAGCCACCTCTCCCACTGTACCTATGCATGAACGTTTAATATGACAAAGATGTATTTAAAGTTATTAGAAGTTTATTAATAACAATATTACAATAAATTAACATCCTATCAGTGACTGCTGCACATTACTGTATTACTACTTTATAGAAGAAATGGATTAAAATAATAATTTTGCTGGCCTCAATCAAGTAGCAAGGAAAATACACTCAGCTCTTCAGGAAAATAGGGAAGAATTTTGAAACAAAACTTTAAAGATGTCATTTCATCTCTCATAGCACAATTATAGTGAAAGGTATCACTTAAAACACTTTAAATACTCATTAAATAACTAAATCTGTCATAGCACATTTATAGTGAAAGGTATCATTGAAAAGACTTTAAATACTTATTTAATAACCTTCACATAAACTTGCTTATGTCATGACTAATACTAACTATTTTGAGATTCCTATTGATTTTGCTGACAGTGCCCACCAATTACAGCATTCCAGAAAACTGGACTCTACCATTGTAGAAGCTAAGGTGGGAACAGTCAAACCTTCAGATCAAAGACATCCATCCCAAAGGAAAAAGAAAAATTACTGTAGAAACACAGGAGCGCAACTTGTGCCTCTAATATATCCCTACACCTACACAGACCAAGTGATTTCTATTCAAGTTCCACTTTCTTTTCTCATGCAGAAAAATAAAAGGCAAAAATCCAGAGCCTGAGACCTTGGATTAAAGCTCTCCATTGCATCTGGACTCTCAAGAGTTATTCAGCTATAGTTTCAAGAGTCCCTTTCTACTGAATTTGCAATCAGCTGTAATAAACAACGTATTTTGAATTTAATCACACTTTCTACCTGCATTCCTACGTGCCCAGTGCTGTAACAGGAGGCAATTCTACCTTAGCAAAGGTAGTTTCCACCATGCAAAGCTTTCACATCACATATTGAAGCTGTTAGTGTCAGAATTCTTTCTTATTGGGCAAAAAACTTCCAAAAATTTTGATTATGCAACTAAGACAAGCAGTCAACAATCTGTGGTATTTCCATCCAGAATTGGAGGATGCAGGAGCCACTTCACACCTCCTTCACCACCATTTCCAAGGATGAGTACCTGACCTTCACTATAAAATCAAATTCAAAAGAGTTTCTGGAGACAACATTTTTTAATTCTAAAATAATAATCCTACATGTTAAAAAAGGCAAGTAGCTAGTAAATTTTCTCGTACTAACGGCAAATAAGTTATCTATTTTTCCCATGCATAATTTAATAATTTATATAGCTCTAAATGAAGAAAGATGATAGAGTCACGTTTGCAAATTTAAAGAAATCCTGGGTCTTTTAGTTTAAAGGCAAAAAACTCCCAAACCACCCAGTTTCTGCGGTTTCCATGTGTTCATGTGACATTTCCAGTTTTGTGACTTTATCCACCAGGCTGCGAGGCTGGTCTGCAACTGGAAGGACAGCCAGGACACCACTGCAACCTGAGCTACCAGTCACTGCCAAGCACTTTGAAGACATCTTTTCAGCTCAGGAATCAATTATCTTCTCCAAACTCAACCTTCACAACATCAAAGACGACGTTAATTTTAAAATGAAATATATGTCAAATAACGTTCATGAATCCATCATCATCATCGAGCAGAGTATTATCTTCATTCAAAGTCAGGTTGTTTTGAGGGAGGGATCCCTGTCAGAGGTTACCAGGATGGAGCTATGACAGAGTAATAAGGGAACTGATTACGAAACACTTGAAGGTAGCACCACGTCCTTGCCAGCAGCTCTTGTGGTTCCTTCTCCTCAGAGGGAACCCGTGGGGTGCCAAGAAAAAGTGGGTTTGGCAGCAGCACTCTGTAGCCAGAAGAAATCAGGGCAGTAGCGGCTTCTCTCCAAAGCCTCAGGAGAGGGATGTGCCCCCAAATGCATGTCCTGCAAGTGTCCAGCACTGCTTCCAGCACAGTGGCCACCTAAGACATCCCTGCTGGTACTGAGCCCCAACTCCCTTAGGCTCAACTGCTCTTCTTGCTTCTGCCATCGGTGGTTTTCTTTTTATCCTGCTACTTACTACATTATTTTAAAGAAGAACAATCTCAAAATAACTGTCTGTAAAAACAAATAGCTTAAATCTGAGGTGATGCGACAAGACCTCCCAGGTCAAAGCAGTCAGTTCATCTGACCTCTGGGTTTTTTATTTTCAGGGGGGCTTTTTTTGTTTGTTTGGGGGGTTCAGAGTTTTATTTGTGTGTTTGTGGGTTTGTTTTCATTTGGTTTTGATTACATATATGACCTAGAAAACACACACCTTAATGCCTTTGGAAAGAAAGAAATTATTGCCTGATAAGCCAACATATTGTTTATACTAGTAACTGATTAACCTTTCCTTCCCCTTTCAACCCCTTAACACGGCTGGAACTTCAGAAGTAAAAGCATTGATTTTAATAAGTGTTAACATTTACAGAGGGATTTCTGGCTTCTGCCCATAACCACCCGCCTTAGTGGAGATGAAGACCAATCTTCCACACTGCTGAGTAGCTCTCATTTTCTTCCATATAATCAAAGACCATTATTTAATCTCCAAAGTCCTATCATACACCATTACTTCTTCTATTAAAGAAGGCAAGGCTGAACAAATATTCCCAACACTTAGTGGAGAGGTTTCCAATAATCCTGAGCTTCACATGGGACCTATTTTAGGGGTAGCTCACTAAAACACTGCATCTCCTACACCTTCCAATCTCTCTCAGAAGATGCTCCAATTCTCAAGTTCGAAGTCTGCAGGCTTTAAAATTCTGTTTACTACCTCAAAAGGTTCCTCTGAACAATTTTATAACCTGCTGCAAGATCTGTTAAGAATCCAGCTGGCATTTAGCCCACTCCGGACATTTACAGCAATTTTTCCCTTGTTTTTAAATGGACTAACATAACCAATACCTACAACCTACATGTGATGCTTGTTGCTATGTAATTGTACGTGCAATTGCTTCTGGAGAGCTGAAATTTCTTTCCTGTAAATACATTATACATTATTTAATAGTATATATTGATATCAAAGTACCTATATATAGTATCCTTATAAATATATTATTAACTCACAAGGGCTGGCTCCAGTTCATTCTCATCTCTACAGCTGCTGCTGCTTCAGGATTGCAGTGGTCAAACCTAAATTGTACCAAGAAGCAATAGAAAGGAGAAGGTGGAGTGGAAACATGAGTAGACACATTCCTGAGTCAGGCAACCAACTCCTTTATGGAATGCCAGTAAGTCTCTGTAGAAGAGTAAGTATTTAGACCTCAAGTTTTTTGCCTCCAAAGCAATAGTAAAGCAGAGCAAATGATGACAAATTAAACTAAACACAATAACAATTCGTATCTATTAAACAGACTATGCAAATTCAGTCATACACAATGTTATCGCAGCTCATTTGTTTCAGTTACTTCAAATATTCACGTTTTAATGGAATAATTACTCAGAAATTCTGGCATATATACAAGCATATATTTAGAGGAGCTAAAGATGCACAGAAAGAACCTTTCTGGACTAAC
Source organism: Cephalopterus ornatus (assembly GCA_013396775.1). Classification (NCBI taxonomy): domain Eukaryota; kingdom Metazoa; phylum Chordata; class Aves; order Passeriformes; family Cotingidae; genus Cephalopterus; species Cephalopterus ornatus. The sequence continues at coordinate 1,089,167 of VZRE01001354.1, forward strand.
GTGCAGCTTGCTGCTCATGCCCACGTGGGAGAGCTGAGGATGTGGCTGCGGTGCGGTGTCAGGTCGGCACAGAGAGCAAAGCTCCTTCAGGGAGCACCAATTCATCAATCCAGTGACACCAGCGACAATCCCAGCACACAACACCACCAGTCACCTTTCAGCAAATACAGAATATTGAGACATAAAAGAGCTAAGTAAGTTAGAGATGCTCTGCTGAACACTGAGGGCAGTCTGCCTTGCAGGATCCTCTTCGCTACCCACAGCACCCCTCACCTCACTGGAACTGTTCCAAGTACATTCCACGGATCAGACAGATTATTTCCTTTTTTTTCTAATCAGAAAATCAGAACTACTTCCTCATCATTGTTTCAAGAGAACAGAATTTCAGAGTCATTCTCATGAACAAAAAAATACCAAGTACTGTCAGAAAATGCATTTCATAGATTTCCTTACTTGCCCACACTGTGATGTTGGCTGTAATTTTGGAAATGGAGCTACTACTGAAAAAAAACCCAACCAAACAAAAATCTTCCAAGGCTAGTCAAATGACATCTTTCTAACGTTAAAAACATCTCCCTCATACCAACAATAACTTAAGACCAACGTAACTGGGGCAATTTCAAAGTTAGGAGGAGAATACCACAGCAGAAGACCCACTGAAGACAGCAAACTGATTTGCTACCAGTTATCCTTATAGTTTCATCTGCCTCAGGAAAACAGATTTAATTTGTTATTACTTTTAAAACACACAATATTGAAAGAATCATAAAAGTCTGAACTTTGTTCCATTTTGAAAAGTGGCTGTTTTTAAGGGATCTTTCTTTTTTTACTAATAAGCCGAAATGTTGCACATCTTCACACTGGCAGCGCTTTCCCACGCTCTGGGAGTATGGAAAGGTTACAGAACATAGACATGAGCTAACTTTGAAACCCAGAGAGGCACCAGGATATACACACAGGCCTTCCCCTCACAGGAATATCAACATGGGAGAGTAACTCTTACACAGTATGGGGAACAAAAATCAAAACTGCACTTCAGAGAACTCTGTCCCTCCCGAGTACATTTTAATACTAACACACAGAGGTCAGTCCCACCATGATGCACTTGTTATCCACTATGCAGTACCACAAAGGATTTTAGGCTGTGGTGTAGACAGGACAAGGGAGGAAGGCTTGCCATAGCTTCAGAAGAAAATAAAAATTCCACTTAGTCTTATTTTCAATTATTCTGCAGAAATGTTAAAGGCCTTTGCAAAGACACCCTTCTCTATTTTTTTAAAGCTCCATTAGCACATATATCTCCATCTGAGGCACTCACCAGGGTGCATGATTTTCCATCCCTAAGTACTCCCAAGCACTAGGGAAGATAAGCAACTCTGAACACGGAGTCCAGCAGTAGGGCCTTGAAGAACTCAAGTTTAACACAAGGGAAAAAAAAGAGAGACAAAAAGACTGAAGCACAAAAAGTATTTCTACATTTAAATGTAAAATTATTTATTTGCCCAAGCCCACACTGCAAACCAATAACACCAGTCTTGGCTGCAGAACCCATAAGCTCCCTTGTGCTCAACCCTTTTAGGCCACATTAACTCAGCTTTAAACCAGAAATGAGTGCCTTTGAGTGCTGCAAAACTAAATCAATCACTGATTGACTGGTGAGAAGGTCCTGATTTATAGTGTGCCTGAGCTGACCCGAAGGAAGTGACAGCTCTGACTAAAAGAGAGGATCAGTGAAGCCAGAGATTAAGCTCTGTTTCAACAGAAACAGCCTAACAGATACTTTACACAAGTGAGGAGGTATTTTAAAAGCTCAGGCTGTGATCCTGTGAATTGTTTAAGAAAAGGATATGAAAATCCGGAATATCAAAATAATAATATTAATGGCTGGAAGCAGATTCTACTTAGGCTTTTTCATTTCTGCTTAAATTCTTTCAAGACATGTTGACAGTCTATTTTCCAGTTCCACTGCTTCTATATAGTGAGAAATTTATTTAAAGCTAAGTACAGGACCACTGGCTTTTGCATTCCCATTTAAGTCTCCAAGAAACTTCACACTGACTTCAGTGGGTTTCAACATTTTCCTGTTTCACATTTCCTCTTTTGGATGTGTTCATGGAAAGAAGCAACAAGGGGGAAAAGGGGTGCAGAGGCAGAAGTGAGAGAAGCTGTTAGCTCAGTGAAAGGTTTCCACTTGTGACTGTATTTCATACACATTTGTCCAACAAAAACTAAACTTTCTTACACAATTTTTCAGTAGAATAAGGATATCCACGTGTTACAGCTTGTTAGAGGTTATATGGGTAAGTCACACCATGTCAGGTACCTGTCATTGTGACGTGGTCTCAATCAAGGATCAGTAATGAGCAATGCTTATTTTAAGTATTTATACCTGGTTTCATAGTTCCTACACAGCACAGTACAAGGAGACACCTCACACTGAGTTAGTCAACAAGTCACTGGAGAGATGTAGAAGGGTTTTATCCTTCATTGAGGCAAGGAGTAATTAAGTAACCAATTAAATATAGGAAATTATACACATTTGGATCTCCAAAGAAATAAAGCATTATCTATTTTAGTTAAGATGACTGGTCATGCTAACCCTTAGATAATAAAAATAAACCCGATTATGGTTAAAAGGTTAAATTTGTCTGCATCTTTCGTAAGCCTTCAGAAGAGAGACAGGCCATAAACACCAGCATACTCAAGAAAATTCTCCAGGGAACATTATGTGAAGCATCAAGAAGGCAAGAGGAAGGAACACTTGACCCCCACCACATCAACAGAGGCTCCAGCACATCACGCAGACAAACCTTTCCAGTTTAACCTTTGCAAAGGAAGTGAAGAGTTCCTCCCATTTCTCCATCCAGGATTTTACTACTTCAAATTTTGTAGATAAATCACTGATTCCATTTTACCTTAACTGTTTTGAACCGAGCATGGTCTTGAGTTATCTGGAAAGAAACAACCATTTGTCTTTCAGCAACAGCAGATCCATTGAATGAGTGCAGCCGTGACCTGGCAGGAGGTGCCACAGCTCACCCACGTTTTCCAGAGCATGGAAAGGCAAAACATAGTCCCCAGCTGGAGCTGCCAAGGCCAAGGGATTCCTCACAACTTAAGGATCAGGATGAATGGCAACCAGAAAAGTTCCCTATTATAGAAAACAAAATATTGGAAAGCGCATTTGACTCTTGAGCATCCCCAGGGATTTCTTTACAGCATCTTGCCGAAATGAAACACCAACAGTGGCTTTCTGAAAATCAAACTTAACTTTTTTCTTTTCCCCAATCTCTTTAGACATTTCTTGTATTTCTCTCCCACTATTTTCCTAGTGGAAACCCCACTTCAGTAAGAGAACCAAAGCCATCATTCCTTATTCAAGTATTTTCACAAACTGTGCTTGCTCTCATGGCATCTATCAAGTGTAATGTTAACGACTGTGAGGAGATGGAGCTTATCTTTTGGTCTTCAAGCAGGTAGTTCATCATTCAAAACTACTGGACTGTTGTTAAATGTTATCTGAAGTTCGCAGTTCTCTAATTTACTTCCTTTTCTCTCTCCTCTTTCTCTGTGCGTGGTTTTCTCTTGGGAAAATGCAAGTTCTTACAGATTATGCTTCCCTGGGTACTTCTCAAAGGCAAAGCAAATATTCCAAATTTTGTCATCCAGGGCAAAAAAAAAAAAAAGGAAGCAAGTTAAAAATCATTTTTAATTTATATCTTTGGGCTTGGGCCCTTCTAGAGGTCAATCATTCCACTTCTCCTACAGAGTGGCTTCAGTAAGGCAGAAACAGCAATGGCACAATTCTCCCCTCCAGCCCAGCAGTGCATCTTAAGTCAAGGTTTCCTAACAACAGCTTTTGTGAGAATTAGGACATTCTGGGATGTGAACTACATCTGCTAGTAGGACTTGTCTTCCACAGGGGGAAACAATGGAAGTTATTAGATTCCATATATCTTCAACTGCCTCATGCAAGCCAATTTTTCTCAGTCACAACTTTCAGCATTTTTTAAGTGTGTCCCCCCATGCTAAAACACATGGAAAAGTGCAACATATACCCCATTCATATATGTCAGGAGATCACAACCTGTGCTTTTCCCAGATGCTCCAGCACTCTACCCACTTGTTACAACAAACACTTTTTGCTCTTCTCTTCATTCTGCTTTTCCCAACTTTCTGACGTCTCCACTGCACTCACCCAGGACTCCCAGCTGCAGCGAAGCCCCAAAGCTCCCCAGAGCCAAACTCTGCAAGGCTGCACAGACTCCGTGCATGGAGCTCAAAGTCAGCTCCCAGCCTTTCAAAGCACTCCTCACCAATCTGCTGTGTTGTTCAGCAATCTGTGCTTCCCTCAAGGCTGAATGCAGAAAAAAAGCTCCATCCGTAATCCTTCCTTGCGGAAGCAGATGCCATGGCACCTCAAAGCACAGAGGATTACATCAAGTGCACGGCTCTCCACTGCAAAGCATATGTACAGACAACTCAAAATACACTGATACAGGTTTTAGGGAGATCAAGAGCAACTGTGAAGACAGGAAGGAACTAAAAATCCCTAATATCTTCTTTTCCATCCTGCTAACAGGATTTTTTTTTCTTGAACTTATTTTCCTAGTACTGCTCTACAATGAACAAACAGGAATCCATCAAAATTTTTCATAAAACCATGCAAAGCATAAAAACCACTGTTTGAAAATGCTAAAACAGCCTAACAAATAAAAACAGTAACAACTTCCTCAGTTACAGCACAGTCACTCAAAACTCAGCTACATTAACCTTTATTTCATGCAAGAAAATCCCACTTGGAGAAGTCTGAATATCCTCTTCTATGCTGATGGCCCCTCGGTTACTGCGAGATATACACAGAATCGTTTAGGTTGGAAAAGTCCTTTAATTAAACCCAAGATCAAGAATTTACAAAGTAATCAGAATATGGGAAGAGAAATAAGACATTTTTCATCTCAGCAGGTACACTTTTTTATACACATTTACAAGCTAATGACTGGAGACTCTCTAGTTTCTACCTCCCTAGAAAGTTTCAAGTATTTTAAGAACACAAGTAAGGTTTCAGTCATTACTCTAAATCATCAGTTAGAAAGGAGACTGAAGCCTATTTTCTAATGTTCCTTTTCTTGACCTCGCAATGGTTCATAAATGTCGCTTTACTAGAAGAATTTTGGGTTTGACCTCACATCAGATAAAACCTCTTATTTCTGTCTGTACAATTCTGAGGAATAAAGACAAAAAGAGCATTATCAAATCAAAAAAAAAAAAGCTGTCACAGCAAAAATAAAAAATTCATAACGAACTGAAGAGACCTATTGTGGCTCTTTAGTGCTTAAACCCAGAAGGATTTTCTCATTTATTAACACCCTATCCTTGTTCAACAGCATACTAATGAAGTTAATCTAAAGGCTAAATTTCAATTATGAATCACAGAAACGCATCTCTGCTCCCTGATTGCTCAGATAATCTGAATTAAGCCTTCTCCTATACAAAGTACAGTGGCTGACTGCAGATAAAAGTTCCCAAACATCAAAAATATTCAGTCCAGAAGGTAAAAATCTGACAAACACCTGTTTTCACATCCATTCAATAAGTCTCCGGCAAAGTAATGATTTCTAGTAACTTGACAGGCTGCTCACTCACCTAAAATACGCTGCACAGGCTTGAACAATAGAAGGAACTGCAAATGCTTAAATCTCTCAGGCTTACAGCCAAGACAAAGTCTTCAGCCAGAGTAAAGAAGAGTTTCCATTTGCTGAAATAATTTAGGAGAAAATGTTTTCCTCTTGAGTACCTACGGTGCATTTGTCCTGGAACAAAACCCCAGAGAGCCGCCAAGGAAAACCAAGATCGGCGAGCGGCTGCATCACTTGGCTATTAATATGCACGACTACAGACCAAAATGTGGTGTTTCATGACGTGTCAACGCAGCTCAAATGAGGAGCTGGAGCTGCAGAACTAGGGGGAAAAAAAAAAAAAAAAAAAAAACAACAAAATATGAGTAATAACAACGACCTGGATCATTTGCTTCCAATTGCTTCTGCAAACAGAAGAGTGATGACGCTCACAAGAACACCAAAGCGTGCTCTCTCCTGTCGGAAAGACTGACAGGGAGGAAACGTTGCATCTGCTTTTTAACAAGACAATAAAGAGAAGCTGAACGGCCAGCCTTTAGCTTTTAGCTGACAGAACAAGGCACAGAAGGACTGTTGGCTTCTGATGGGAGCCCAAGGAGCAAGAGGGAACCAGAAGACAGAAAGCCATGAGTTCCACCTTAGAGCAAACCCGGGTGGAAGACACCAAAACCTTCCAAATGATCTCTCAGAAGTGTTTTCAGCATGACCTGCATGTGATTTCCAGACTATGTAACAACTCTACGGTCAGCTCCTCCATTTGTCATGGAGAGGGAAACACAGAAGGAGTAAATGCACCATAACCAACCATTATCTGACCATCTCTGGGAGTTAAAACTTCAGAGGAGGTTTTGTCCCAAACCTAGGACCAGACAGTGATAAATTCCTGCTTTACACACACCTATCAGCTCCTTTTCATACTCCAAGAATCAAGCTCCCCCCAGACAGACAGAAGACTGCCAAGACTTGCTGCCATTCCACAGCACTAAAACATAGGTCAGGCATATTCAACTACTTATTCTCTGAGTAGCAAAGACTTTTCTTTCCTCTCTCAGTTAGACCAAGTCCAACATATGCATCCACACCTTTACAGCAGCCACGGTACTACTAAAGGTTTCTACTGTTCCAAAACACAAATATTAATCCCTACAATTCTTCAATTCCAGCCTCAGTCTACTGGTATCACTTTTCACTGCCTTTTGCCTTGCAGTACATGTCACCCAGTGGGAAGTTACCAGCACCTAGATGATCCTCAGATCATAAAAATAAATTCTTATCATTAAAAAAAAAAAAACCCCAAACAAACAAACAAACAAACAAACAAAAAAAAAAAAATGCACAGATTTTTTTTTTTTCCAGGTGGTCAAGATATGGTGTTCATAATATTCTCTGTTTTGGCAATATTGATTCCTACAGCACTGACACATATATGCAAAACCATTTGGCAACTACATCCTTCCCAAGCACAAAATCTTCTCATTGTCAAATACCACATGAGGGTTTTGCTTTTGTGTTTGACTGGATGCTGTGCAAGTTCTTCCTCTGTGCCTTAGTCCTTAAATGAGCTGTTTCTCAGCAACACGCTCGCACTTGTCAGACTGAGCACCAGGCACGTATGTATATGCTTAGCAATATGCTTGGTGGAACTTGTCATTCATAGTTTTTACCGAAATACATCTTAATTGAGTAGCAGCATTACACCACAAATGAGCCAGAAAAAAAGGCCAGCAGTAATGACAGACCACTAGAAATAATCTGTTGCCTTCTGGGTAAACTGCTCAACGCTAAAACTTATTATCTGCAAAAGCACCTTCTGAATCACTTCTGTTTTGCCCTGTGGAATACCTTAATGTTTCCACTGGTAATAAAATTTCTGGCTTGCAATACTGCCCTCGTCTATAACACCGCAAGAGAAGGGAAGGGAAACACAGAACCACTGTTATTATTAAACCTTTAAGTTACAGAGTTAATTCCAGCTAAACACTTTTATCTGTTGCACTGCTTATATGAAGTGGATTTTTTTTTTCCAGAAGGAAATCTAGTTTTTGCACCCCAGCGTCAAACAACTCCATGGTCATCCATATCTGCACCAGCTCCACTTGTGCTACAACTAATCTGTTAAGCAGCACATCCTCAGCTGGGGACTGTAATTAGGGTGCAAACTGCCACACAATCCCCTTGCCAGATTGATGAAGGAGACCTCTTACAAGGTGATCCAGAAGGCAGTGTTGAGATCATTAATCATTTATCCGTCGAGGGGAATACAAAAAGCTGTGCCACCAAAAGCATTACACTGCGAAAGTATCTTGACAAAACTAACTCCTGAGAAAACTAGTGAAGTTTTAATTAAAAGGTCAGACATTAGGTACTGTATTATTATTAAAAGTTTTAGATACGTTCACATGGAAAAAAGCTCGACTCAGATGCCAGACAGAATTTGACACTCCTACTTTGCTACTCCTTTTAAGCACTTGATAACGATCAGCTCGGAGGGGTTTTAGCTCCGCAAGCAGCATCCCCAGATAGCAAACAAACGTAACAGTAATCTACAGAGCATGCTTAAATACACTGCCAGGCTGCCAATATTTCAACCTGCAACCATTTGTTTTCAGGGATTTGAATCCACAGAAGATGCAAGTATTTTGTAAAGTGTATAACTGCAGATATTGCTAGCACAAAAATTCACTCTACAGGGAGAACACCAGATCTTGAACACCTGCCTAACAGGGTCGTCATTGTCCATCCTGAGCAAGTAAGTCTTGGCTCTGCCAAGCATCAACTAAATTTTTTTTAATAGGCTGATTATAGTGAAATACCTCAAGTACTTAAAGATGAGTTTAATCTTAAGTATTTCCCTTCTTCACTGTTATTTGAACCAACAAGCAAGCCCATGTTGTCCTTAGAGAACTCAAGAAACTCCCAAGAGACAAAAATGCAAAAATCAAGATCACTTACGTAGTCTAAGGGTATACTGCAAGAGTAAAAAGTATTTTTTCTTTGGAAACAACTTTTGAGCCTTCTTTTGTATGCAACCTCATGTTTCACTTACCACACACCATCCAAGATCATCAGCATCCGAAGTTTCTCAGCTACATCCATCAGCTTCCCGTGCCTTCCACCTGAGCCCCGCGTAAGGAGAGCCGGCCTGGCAGGGTAAGGGAGGAGGTGCATTTCCCTCCCTTCCCCACCCTGAATTACCTGGAATTTAACAGCATTGCCTTGGAGACTTCTGCTGTTTCAAAAGCAATCAAAATCTATCCCATACAACTATCTTCCAGACTAACAGAAAATACATTTCCCTGCAGAATGTGCGATAGGGAGGAAACATAATCCAAACGCATCATTACACTGTCCAACAAGATTTGCTTACAAACTCTAAAACTACCCCAGTGAAGGCAAGCTGCCAGTGACGTAGCCAAAAGAGCAGTCAGCAGTCAAGTACTCTTTTTTTTTTAACAGAAAAAGCCAAATCTAAATCCTTCTCCACAGATCATCAAGAAGCACATATGAAATGAAGAGAAGAAAAAAAATCTGCCACCCGTGGCTATGAAGTTAAACCAATTTAAATTTTTTAAAAAGCATTCTTGTTTGCAAATTATAATAATTTCCCCACAACTATTCTCATTCCCTAGAGACAAGACAATTTTTCCTAAAGGATGCAGCGAGGGAGGCAAAGAGTAGGGAAGGCATCTCAGGAGTGAGGAAAACCAACACAATTTGTAGCATCAAGCGTTTTTTACCATGAGGACTCTTTTGCAAATCTAACTGTAGACACAAAAAGCTTTTTATTTGTTTCTTCAACACTGGGAAGTTGATTTCCAAAACCCTTCTTTGCATGAATAAGCATGTAAGTAATCTTCTGAATATGTGAGTGAGAGAAGGAAAGAAGAAATAGCTTCATTATCATTGTACAGAATCTTACAGGCAGCTGTGGAAACCCAAGTTTCTTAAAAATTATCGCCATGATGAAAAAGCATAATCCATTTCAACAGCAAGTTCCATCATGTGTCACTGATTCCTTCAATATTTACATTGTTGCAGGATAGCCTGAACTAACAATAAGAGCTCAGCAACATAGTGCATAAGATAATTCATATATTCTAAGACACCACACCTTTTTTAATCAGTAACATTAAAACATCACCTAAGAGAATGGAGCATAACTTGCAAAGACAACAGTTCAAACCTGAAGATTACAAAATGGAAAATTATGCGTGGCATCATTTGCTGAAAAGCTGTGACAAAAACCTAGCAGAGCTTTAAAAAAAAAGTTTTAAAAATTAAAACCAGTTCTCTACACTGGAAGGCTCAAGGCAATCCCGAGTGCACTGCAACATCTAACCCTGCTGTTAGTGTTTCTTGAGGCTTGACCCTGCACAATGGGATAGAAAGCATTAAACATAGCACACAGCTGAAGCCACAAGCCAAGTCAACAGGATGTTGATCTTATTTTGGAGTAACAAGGGGGAAAACGTGCCCCACCTCCCCTGTTTGAGTCTTGCTGTATCATCACTTACTGGCATTAATATTGCTCTCCTCTTTAGGCAAGCCCTGAAAGACTCTGATCCTTTATATCCTTTAAAGGGAGCAATTAATGCTGCTATTCAAAGTTTCTGACCTTTAACTCTCAGTCCCAGTAGTGTTATTCAGATTTTCCTTTTCAAGTTTGGCAGAAAATAGTAACTATCTGCATTTTCCTAAAGGCAGACAGGCATTAATACCAACCTCAAATTGGAGTCCATTTTGGAAAAGTAATTCCCAAATATTACACCTCCAAATGTGCTCCTCTGCAGGATCAGATACCTTCCAAATTCTGCCCTTCCAAATTACTTCAGTTTAGGTTCTGCCTTCCAGAGGTATTATGGCAAATGACTTTGAAAATGTTTTCATATCTTATCCTTTCTGCATTAACTTTTGCATCCCATTCTGCATTCCCCCCATCATCCTCTGCAGGAGGATGACTATTGCTATGATTATTTTCAGTGAAGCCACAGTCCCAACTTCCATATTCTTTATTCCTGCTAACACCACTTCCCACTCAACCTTCCTGCCCCACTTTTTCCCCCACAGCTTCTTACTCAGTTGCCCTGTTGCTTATTTGAGGAATATTCACAACAAGCATCCCAGAATCAAAATAATATATCTACTACTTGTTGTCTTCATCTAATTTGTGTTTTTAAACTGTCAGCCACAGAGGCTGGTTTGATACCTAGAAAACCAAGAGAACATGTCACGTTCGCAACTGCCCCCCTCTCAAATAAAAAAAAAATCAAATCTGGTAATTCCAGCCCATCAATACCTTTCTGCTTTAAACCTTTCCTGATAAGAAAGTCTTTACAGCTCATCTGGAAGACTGACAAGCTGGTATTTCTCCAGACCCAGAGAAAGGGTATTGCACAGCCAAGACTCTTCCAAATAGCCAGGGAAAAAGTTACTCCTATTTAAACAGGGATCAAGACAGGCTCAGCCAGAGCTGCACGGGGAAGGGGCAATCAACCTGACAGTAAATGTATTTAGTGTTATACTTCCTGCCAAAATCAGACATTATATAAGCAGATATACAAACCAATCTGACATGATATATTACCACTGATGTTCCTAAATATATAAAAGGGGTAGAGGATTGGCTTTTTGAAGGGTGGGAGTAGGATTTTACATATTTCAAGCTGAAAAAACTAATCCTGACATGCCTCCATCACTTCTGTCTCCATCCTGTTTGTTCATTAAAGTTTCTCCTCTCCTTTCAAGTTCCTATTTCCATCACAGTCAGAGTGACACAAAACATCCTTTTTTTGTTGTAGCTCACTAAAATCAAAGTTGGATCATGTCTCTTTCTCATGTCTTTTCTTCCCTCTCTTTATTCAGAAGCTTCAAGCCATTTGCTTTCTGAACACATTTACAGTCCGAGTCCATTCCTCAACACCAGCTCACCTCCTTGCCTCCCCACTTTTCATTGGCACTCACCAAAACTCCTTCCCCTCATTTCACACCTCCATTACAAGTTGCCACCATCTCCTGGTTAGCACTCACACAGCCCTTTTCCCTGGTCCCAACACCAATTTTCATTATCTTTGCAAACTTTTTAGTATGAGCAATTTTCTATTCTTTTAAACACATTCTACTGTTTCTCTTTCTATAAAACACTCTTTCTCTGTCAACTTCCAAAGCTTCTCTCTATCTGCTCATTCCCAGGTTTGCTTCAGTGCAACACTGTCCCAATCCCGTTTTTCTTGATCATTTCAGTACCCTGACCAAACATCTCACACTCATTTCACTCGTCCCGGTGTTCAGCAAAAGAAGACAGAATAATAAACTACTGCCACAACCTCTGCAAAGAAATCCTCCCTTACCAAATTCCACTCTCAAGCTCCAGAGATACCAAAAAGAAATCTAGAACTGAGGATTAACAAAAGCCTCAGAAAATAACTTATTTGAGATCTACTCTATCCAATGTATATCTTTAATAGAATCACAGAATGGTTTGGGTTGGAAGGGACCTTAAAGATCACGTCATTCCAACCCCCTGCCACAGGCAGGGACAAGGGACACCTTCCACTAGACCAGGTTTGATCTGAGCCCCGTCCAGCCTGGTCTTAATACCCAATTTAGATTTGATACTGAAGAAAAAGACAGAATCATTCCCAGCGCCACACCAAGGAAATAACAGGAAGACAATAATCCGCAGTTCTCTCAGAGTTGGACCTGGAGGTGATTGAGCTTCTCTGTTAAATGGAATAAAATATTGAAAAAAAAAAAAAGAAAAAAAAAAACCACACACCCCCCCCATACCTCCCTTCCCAAAAGAAAAAAAGAACTGAACTAGAACTGAATCCTTATCTGCTTTCTGCTTTTGCTAGAAAACAATACTAAAGCTTTCATTTAAAGTCAGCCAAGTTTTATTCCTGAAAAATTGTGGCTTCATTTGGGGATAAGTTAGCCTTCTGCTTATTTTGTTTCAATTTCCATTTTGAATCAGAGTTTTACTTAAAAATACATTACAATGTTTAGAGAAATTCACCAAGTTTCCTAATCACATGACTTCTGAAACAGTGACCTCTCACTAGCAACATCTCCTCTGTGGACCAAACTTGTGTCCTCCTCAACTGGAAGCTCTGGTTGTTCCATTTTCTGCAGCACCTGAACTTGGCATTAAAGTACTTGAGTTAGAAAAAAATCTAGGCCAGGCAGAGGTATTTATGACTTTTTTTGATGGAAAGTTTAAAAATTACTTTACCCCAAGAAATAAGTCTTTAACTGGACTTGTCTTTGCTATTGCAGCAAACACTGAGCATATTGCTGTTCATCTCCTGACAAATTACTCTCTGGGAGAACACAAATCATCTGTGCTGAGCTTCAGCAAGGCTCTGGAACAGAGCTCTGTTTCAACCCACTAGAGACAAAAAGCCAGCCACAAAACAGACTCCATCCCCGTGGAAAGCCTCCCTTGCTCATAAACACGAGTTTTAATCCCATTCATTAATGGCTGAACTGCACTCACCTTTATTGTGCTACATCTTCAGGTCGCTCCTCCATCCATTACAGTTTGTGCTGTGGGTGTATTCTCTGTTTTATTAACTGTAATTTAACTCAGTACATATTCCCACACAGGACGGGTGATTTTCCTGACTGTTTCAAAGCATTTCACAAGATGGAGCACAGATAAATTTTTAAACAGCAAAATAAGACACACACAGACCGGGAAAAAAAAGAAACACAAGAGGGAATCCTACTGCGTATTTCTGTTGGGACGGGTTTGTAAAATAAAGTTTGCCATAACTGTCAAGCCTCCCACCACCTAAGTCTGTTTTTCATGAATGAAAACCATACACTAAAAACTGATGGTCCAAAGCTGCACATCATTGCTAGAGATAGTGGCAATCACAGAGACCACTGCTAGCTCCTTTGCTAAAGGTGTATATCATGTTTACTTGAAATTAATTACAGATTCTTAAATATTTGCAGCCTACAGTTCTCAAAAGCGTCTCAAAAGGCTTATGTTAATGTCCAGGATCATTACCCTCACACTTAAGTACCCTCAACAGTTCTGCTCTGCTCTCTACTATCTGCTCAGATCAATTTTGCAATGAAAACCCAGGAATTCAGTTAAAATAGGGGCTTAAGCAAAGATAAAAAGTCAATCTGAAGACTCATTACCACTGTCCTATTGTACACATACAAAAACATTACTTTTTTTAATACAAATACTTACATATGGCACAATGTGCTATGGCAAGTCCTGCTCTCCACAAACCCCTGCTGAACAGGCAGCAGACAGAATCCCACACTGCTCTCACCATGCGCTGAAACAAGGCCACTGTGAATTACGAGCTATTGTGGAAGATGGATCAGAAACAGCCACAATTACACCTAATGACTGAGGAGATTGTTTCATTTATCTTCCCTCTGGAAGGCTACACCAGCCTGACAGCGCCAAATGTAAACGTGGTGTCTTTCTGTACATTCCTGGCAGCCTACAGACTGACAAGGAGTCCCCCCTCGCCCCTAGCAAGGCTGGCACCAGAACTCTGCCACATGAAGTTAAGACTACCTCCAACCTTCCAGAACATCCCTATCCCGCATAAACACATTTTCTGTTTAAGCAACTGAGTCAGTAAGGTTACTATTTCTCCACTTTCTAATAGTTTTTAAGTAGTTCTAAATGTTCGTTTCACTTCTAAAACCGTTTATTTTCCCCTCTCTCCTGGTTCACGCTACCTTTTCAGGTCACATCACTTCAGCTGAAACACTTTTCATACTTTCCTGCACTGCGACTGGGCTTGCACATTCTGGTTTCTATTTGCTGTCTTGGTGGTCCTTGAACCTCTTTCCTCACCCATTCCATGCACCTTCTCAAAACAGCTGCCTGCTCTGTGAGTGCAGGTGAGGTAGAAAACAAAACAACCCCCTTTTAAAGTTGCTGCCTTATTTTCAGACACAAATATGAGCATCAGCAAGATGAAACTCCACAGAAAAGAGAATGACCAAAAAGCTTTTGCAAAAAAAAATTAGAAGATTTTGTTTCAATCAGAACAAAAGCTTAACAAACAAAAGTCGTAATAGAAAGGAAGCGCAACTAAGAGCATTCCCAACAAAAATGATGCAGCATGTCCTTAATACTTGAGTATTTTAACTAAACACAGTACAAAGTACAAAGTACAAAGGAATGCCTAAAGATGGTTCAATAAGGAGGCATTCAAAGCAGAAAGAGCATTACCAGCATGTTCAGGGTAAGCTTGCGAGTCCGAAGCACAGTATATTTTTGTTCTTGTGTTTAAAGCCAGACTGCAGACAGTGAGTACTTATGCTCAGACACGGAATTAAGGTAGGACAGTCTGTCAGTGACTCGGAGGCTGGACCTCTGCAGTCTCACAGAGTGAGCAGAGAAACCTGCCTGCCTTGCAGAGTTTCTGGTTTTAAATGACCCACACAAGTCTCATCCTCCAGCACAAATTCCTGGATTTTATTTTTTCACATGAACAATACCTGACTTTGCCTGTGGTGCTTTATCTGGTTCCCCTACCACAGTGGCCACTTCATCACGACTCTGGAAGCAGCTCTGGCTGTGGTGGGATGCCCAGCTTCCAGAAGGAGCACAGCGGGCAGGGTTCAGCATCCTCAGCACCATCCTGGCCTCACCTGGCAATCACACCCTCATTAACCCCCATACCCTCCAATTTACTCTGCTCTATACGATCCTCAGGCAAATAACAGAAAAGGTGGAATGCCATCTCAGTAAAGAATCAACATTTTCAAAGTTTAGGCAAAGAGCTGGAGTGACATGTGGGCAAAACCTCACGGCACGGAAGGACCCACGTTCCTCTGTCCACGGAAGGACAGAACAACACACCGCAACAGCACAGAGAGTTCTGGCCATGAAGTCTGGTCTTATCCTGAAACTGAAGTACAATGAGGCATGCCAGCCCACATATAACTTCTCGATTTTTCTGGTTTACAAGCAAAACACACAAGCTGTCACCCCTAGGCAGCTCCAGCAGCATTCCCGATCCTCAGGCACACTGGTAACACCAGAGCCTGTGAACTGCTGCCAGGACAAGACAAATTTTCATTTTCTGTTGCGTTACAAACCACAGAGCAGCTCTGTTCCATGAAAACAATGCTTTTTTCTCATCATACTGAAACAAAACCCCCGAGTTTCAACAAAGGTCCTGCAAATTGATGACCTACACACATACTTTTTGAACACACTTCAGGGCAATCCATCAGTACAGTTCCCCTCACCTACAAAAATGCCCTAAGAAGTTCCCAAAACCACCCCTGCGCCAGGTTGCTCCAGCAGACAGGTCTCTGCCTTCCTCCCCTCCAGCCCATCAACAGCATCAAGCCCAGCACAGCACACCCCATTAAAGCACAGCATATACCTCTAATGGAGAATGAAGAACTTACCTCCCTGGACAGCAGCCTGGAGGCATTTCCATTACCTCTTTAACCTGCAACAGCATCCCTGTTGCTCAGCTTTCAGAATCCCTTTAGGTTAAGGTATGGGGGTGCCAGCAGCGTTGCAGGGCAGGGAAGCAGAGCAGACACAGGTGCTTATGGTGTCAGTGCAGCACTGTCAACTCAGGGTAATTTATTTTTCGGTATTTTTCTTATCCCACTCTTTGCTCACAGCCTGCACAGCCAGACAAGCTCAGTTGCCTTGGACACCTGGATGAAACCGTTCACATCACAGCACATCTTCCACCAGGACCCCCCTGCCCACCTACCGACAGAACAGGGACATCAAAAGCTTCCAAAGTGCAACCACCACCTGAGTTTTCCACTCCCCAAAACCACTCTTGCATCACCACCTTTGTGTTGTTATTCAGCACTGAGCTTGGCACAGGGTACCTGCAGCACCTGGCAAGGTTCACCCGCTCCAGCTCAGGCTCCTCACATGTTCTCCTCTGCTACCAGCCCCTGGGGTAGTTAATGCTGTGCCCAAACACGAAAGGACCAAGTATCTAAAACAGGCATGAAAGCTCTGATCACCTGTGTAAGGATGTGTAAGAGACTGAATACTGGTTAGGGAATTAAAAAAAAAAAAAAACCAACACAAATTATACTGAAGTGCAAGGAGACCCAGGGGAATCCCCACTTCTTACTCGCAAACCCCGGAACTTTTGTGCCATCAAAGGCAGCTCAAAGCAGCCTGAGAGCCTCCGCCAGAGCACTGTCAGCAAACAGGCGCGAGGTGATCCTTATCGGCACGGCTTTCTAGTGAGGAGACGTCCCTAGAAAGCAGTCACTACAAATACAGTTTTCCTGAATATCATTACTGATCCAGAAGTAATGAAATAGCAGATAATATGGCCCCAGGGTACAAATCAACCACCTACCCTAATGCATACAGATGGAGCTTAACAGCTCTTTTGGTCTTCCATTACTAGAGTGAAATGGGATCTCTGAAACACCATAGTGGCAAAGCAGAAGAGAAAGAAGTTTACTAATGACTGGTGTTTCCTTCTGATTCTTCAGAAAATTATTTTAAATCCTGTAATCTGAAAAGGATTCTCTGTATTCACGGATGAAGATGAGTAGACACAGCTTCCCCTCACAGAACCAAGACAAAAAAGCAGAGTGTACAATCTTCTGCTCTCCCCTGGTGTTGCAGAAAAGGCTTTGCTGAGAACAGTGTCTAAATACTTTTTGTAAAAATCAACAATGAAACCTCAGTCCCATCAAAGCAAGAAGCAAAACCGTCACGACTTACAGCAGGGTCGTGCTCCTCTGTCGATGTTCGCAGCAGTTAAAGCAGTAACTTCCACAATGCTCTAAAACCAGCCCTGCAATATGTCAGGCACAGGCAGGCACTGAATCTCTCTGCTTCCATCCTTAGGGAAATTTAGCACTTAACACCACGAGCCTACTCCCTCAAAGACACCATGTTATTATGCATTCTGAGCTGGTCTCATCCCCACAAACCAGCCCAGCCCACACCCCAACACGCCCACACCTGTCTTCTTTGAGAAGTATCCCTGTACCCGAGCACATCACTTTAACACCATCTCTTTCACCTTTGATATGGCATTCCTTAAATTCCACCGGAATCTTTTCAGAAACTAAAGAGTTCACCACTCTTTTTAGCCTGTTTCCTTAAAGTTTGAAGATGTTACAACCTCAGCTGAACAGCCACACAACACACCCGCACGACACGAGGCACTAACAACAGCAGCTCTCGGCCACCACGTCCTCTCACATGTACCTTCAGTGGTACCCAGCTCTAACAGGTACGTTATCCCACTCACCTGCGCACGCAACAAAGACATCCCCTGCATAACTTCTTCTTCCAAAAATTACATTCTCAGGAAATCAATTCTTTAAGCTGATTTTCTGTTTTCATTATAGGAATTAACCAACACATTTCAATTATACAGAAGAGCTGGAGGCAGTGGTCAGCAAGTACTTTTTATGACCCTCATCTATTCTTTTAAAAGCCTTCTCCAGGAACGCTCAGTCAGGCACAAGAGTGGGAGGGAGGAGAAGGAGGAGGAAAGGAACATGACTACAGAGTGCTCAGCACATCTCCCCACAAATAAAGTCCAAACTCTACAGGGCTTGACCTTGAATGAACAACAACACACAAAATTAACACAAGGACGAGCACAAATTAAGAATGAACGTTCAAGGGATGAGTGGTTAATGAAGAAGCGTATCCGCGTGCCTTGTTTAAAACCACCGACTGAACGAACGGGCGGAGGGGAGAAGACAACTCGGACGCACCGCGATGCTGTGGCCGGGGATGGGTGAGGAACGCGGGTTTAGGAGCCACTCCGCTCCACGAAGAGCCCAGACCGAGCGGCGACCGCGCTGCCCGCGGCAGCCGCGACACTTCACCGGCGGAGCGGAGTTGGCGGCGGTGCCCGCAACGAGCCGCGGACGCGCTGCGCACCCGGACATCACCTGTGCCCGGCGGTGTCCGCGCCCCCCCGCCCCGGCGGGCAGCACCCGGACCGGCACTCGGGGGATACCAGCGGGCTCCCGCCCAGCAGCGAGCCGGGAGATCCCCGTCGGAGCGCTCCCAAACCCGCGGCAACTTCTGCGGGTCCGTCCGTCCGTCCGTCCATCCATCCCCCCGCACGCCCCTCCCGAAGCCCAGCCCCCGGACCCACCGGACCCACGCGCTCCCCCGGTAGCGGG